>OY987239.1:7501585-7777803 GCA_963920705.1 Odiellus spinosus
TAGAAATTAACATTGTTTTATACCTTGTAAAGGGATTAAATAAAGTTGTTCAATTTCGTAAATTGGTTTCTAAGTTGTTTAAATTAAATTTGTATATAACAGCCCTGGAGCAATTGTATGGTGAAATAGTTGACGCATCAAAAACCTTATTTTCTGGTTCCGATTTTACAACCCTCCCCTTCTCGAGATGAGGAAAATACGTTTTCGCCGGCTTCGAAAGAATGTTGTAGTTTTTTAGAAAAAACTTAATAATAATAAAATCTTTGGAGTAGTAAGTAAAACCACTAATTATAATTTTGAAAATTTCATTTTCTCTAACAATTAATTTCTGTCCCTTTATGGATTTGACGCGAATTAGATAAAGAACCCTTTTTAAGGGTACGAAGCAACCTATTTTTGTTGTACGATTTCTCCCCCTTTTGAAAAAAAAACCTTTTTAAATAAATAAAATAATAAAATAACCCTACGTTTGACATTAGAAATATTGTAGATTCAGGTCATTACGGTCTAAATTTTGCAACAAAGCTGGATAATTCTTTAAACGAGCAAGTTTTAAAATCCCAGACAGTGTTCTTTTTCTTAAACCCTTCGAAATAAAATTTTCAATCGAAAAGTGCAGATTCCCTCACACACTACCGCTGATCAGGGCTCCCAGTCCAAAGTCGACAAAGGAAAGGGGCCTCGAATTTTTTGAAAGTGGGCCCTGATCAAAACTAACACATAAGAAAAAAATGGGCCTATGTATGGAATCCAACATACTCAGTCGGCTATTTGGAAAATTTGACAGGGGCATCCAAAATTGGAGGAAATTGGCCCCAAATATCTCGAAAGTTGGCCCTAAACAAAACTAACAAAAATGGGTGTAGGGATAGAATCCAACACTTAAAATACGTTGACCGGAGATAACGACGAGCTATCAAATCATAAGTACTTTACGATCCTTAATTGTTAAGACTATTTTACGAGTAATTTCAACAATTTAAATAGATATTATGGCACTCTTGTTAATTGAAAATCGAACGTAAAGTGTTTAAATTAAAATCCACTCACCAAATAGGTCTAGGGACATAGCGTTCCAAAACTTCATAGCACTTAAATTCCGTCACGAGAACAGTCGGGGTATTCAGCCGATTCAATGCTTCATCAAAAACGCGCCGATTCATTTTAAACTTATTTCGTTCATTTCAAGATAGTCCAGCGAATATTATGACAAAAACTGTATTAATTAGACGCAACTTACCCTAAATATTACCGATTATCGTAAAATTAGACTGTAAGGTCGCGAGAAACACTTTAAAACCCGGACTATACATCCGCCGACCGTTAGTGAAGAACTTATAAAATCAAGCAGACAACACAAAATGACAGAATTCTGTAGCCGGACTCGTGACGGATTTAAATTGATGGTTAGTTTTAGATAAAAAACTCTATATTTTACGTAACTTCCAAGCAAGTAAAACGGTGTCTAACAGACGAATTACAGATAAACTAACATATCGGATAATATTAAAATTACATGACTTTCCCTTACCTGAAGTGTACCAGAGATACCGCCTCCATATGGAATTCATTAAGCGGAAGGTGGTAAGTGATCGCTTCGATTAGAGTGTCTGAAAATGGAAAATAGCTTCGGTTACTCCTGAATTCTGATAGTCCCTTTGTTATTGAAATATAAAAATCATTTCCGCCAAAACTATTTTGGGAGTTAATAACTGAAAAACTATAACAGGAATGGGATTA
Organism: Odiellus spinosus; assembly: GCA_963920705.1. Lineage (NCBI taxonomy): Eukaryota > Metazoa > Arthropoda > Arachnida > Opiliones > Phalangiidae > Odiellus > Odiellus spinosus. The sequence goes on from OY987239.1 coordinate 7,503,326, forward strand.
TGCGCGGTCTTGATATGTATGTTTCATACATTTGAGACTCATAATAAAAATATCAACCGCTTTTTTGAGATGAAAATAAAAATACTTCAACACTTCCGATCTTGATTGAAATTAAAAGAAAGATAATCGAAGATGTCTTATTTAAAATCGAATTAGATTTAACTTACGTGTATTTATCGCCGTAGACACACGTTCTCAATGGGGAAACTTGGCAAAGGCCTATTTTTTAATAAAACTTGGAATAGGCCCGCGTTCGATCTTTGCTCTATCATTTAAAACTGAATTGAACTCCTTTATAAGGCGCATAGGAGATGGTCGCAGTATGGAGACGTAGGGAAGAGAGTTCAGGCACGGACCGTGTATATACCGGACGAGAATTCGCCAGCCTTCCACAGAACAAAAAAACCTTCCCGAGCATTGGGCTCTGAAGCGAGAGAGAAAATAGCGGTACAAGGTCATTTTTTTTTTTCTTCGTGACTCTTATGTCACGTGAGAGCGAAATTTCAAAATGGCTATCCTGTTTTCGTACGTTATAATTCGTTCGCGCTTATTTAATGTAAAAATTAGCTTTAAATTTTGGTTTGAATGAAGTTCAACTTAAATTAGGGCGTTAATATAACGCAAAAATTACGAAAAACCAGCGGTGTATGTATTCATTGTGTCAGAACAATACAGATCCAGTTAAGCCTAGGTCTAAGTATGTTATCCTAATACCTTTCATTATTATGGTTAGTTTATGAATGAAAACAAGAATACATAAACCGAGGCTTAAAGAAATTTGACGTTCGTCTCGTTAATAATCAATTTTAGGCCCATGTTTTATGTCTAGCGCTATAATAAAATATTGTAAATTTAAAATAAATACCTTTTTGACTAATAATGATCATTGTGGATCGAATTTTTCTGCCTTTTAATGTTATCTTGGATTCGCAGCGACTTAAAGACAAGCGCCATTTTGAATTTAATAAACGACCTTGTACGGTTATTTTCTGAGCTCTATTGAGAGTCGGTGCTCGGGGCAGAAAAACGCTTGCTTTTCTCGTCCGGTATATACACGGTCCGTGGTTCAGGACAAACTAGAGGGCTGGAAATTAGCCAAAGTCGCTCTTCCTGTTTCGCAGCCTATTTATTTGAAAATGAAACAAACTTTTAACACTAGGAATATCTTTAAAAACATCGTCACACTTTTTCAGGTAGTAATATTCTTTTATTTACAAACAAAATTTAACACTGGTTGGTAAAAAAAGAACCACATTCGTTTACGAGTCTTTCATTTTAACTCGAAAAACTTGACTCGGACTTTTTTTTTTTTTTTTTTTTGAAAATAAAAAATATTAAAACCTACTTTCGGAACGGGTTGGTCGACGCAAAACACTCATTTCACGCTTACTCAAACAAAAACATTTCAAGTCTGATTATTGCTCCGGATTTAATCGCCTGATAGGCTTAATTAAGTATTAATTTGATGACATCAATTTCGCGTCATTTCTTGCACTTTCACTTTCGAAGTCGTAGAATCACAAACTGTAAAATATTTCAACTAAAAATCGATAATTAAATCGATTAATAATTAAAATTATTTCCTCGTCCTCTTAATTGACCGCACGACTAAGCGAATATTCCGGGAACTCCAGAGTCTTGATCGACGAATATTTATTTGCACTTCCATTATTGGGAGGGGAGAAAGGGTGAGTTTATTGGCCACAATGAATGCCTAAGTACGGGCATGTTAATATATTTAATAAGTAATCTTGATGATAGTTTTATGTCAAGTGGAGTAGAAAAAGTTCGTAGTGTCTCATGGAGAAGTGGAATTTTACATTGTTTTTTAAGTAAACAATTTAGTTACGGTCAGCGTTACGATCAGCGTTACGATCTCGGCTAGTACTGCTGGCGGTACTGGATTCCTTCTTCTTCTTCTTGGGTGGAAGATCAGTGTCGGCGTAGTAGTTTTCACTGCGAAATGAAATAAACTGCTTTAAAAATCTTTCATGGTGGACAATAGACGAATTCGAAATTTCCATGCTCCTAAACCAACTTCGAGGGGCTACGGCCATTGGGGTACTAATATAATGATGAATTATCGAAGTAGATGGCGCGCCTGCTCTTCACTATCTCTCGCTATCGTACCTATCCACGTATTACACCCGTTGCTATGGGAAACGCGTCGAGTATCGAAGCGCGAGGTTGGGGGTTACCGCCTAGTTTGTCTCCTCGTCATAGCTTATCCAATCGGAATAGGATCAGAATGGGAACCACAATAGCGACATCTCTTAACAGATCGACGCGTAAAGAGTTTACCCTGCTGCCCCTGCAATTTCGAATTCGTCTATCACTGCGGTATGTACTATTTAGTGATTTGTAGAAAAAATGAATAACATGTAATCCGCCTCCTCATCAGGGACGGAAATAAGCACAGGGCAGTAGACATTGTCCGATAAAATTTCCAGCAGCTCAATAACTTCTCTTTTTCAAGAAATTGTCCGATAATAAAAACTATTTGCTCCTACCGAAAATCTGGCAATTTCTCATATTATTTTTTTATGTGCGATATGTTTGAATTTGTGAAGGGGGTTACTGGACAATTGTCCATCAAGAAATTTTCCTTATTTCCGTCCCTGCTCCTCCTTATTATTTGTTTATTAATACTCAGTGATTTTCAGTTTTAACCGTTAATAAGACATATAGCCTTACCATCCAGGAACATTTTCGGGTTCGTCACATTGGAGACTATCTACATTAAAGACGGTTCCCAAACTACAACCGTATGGACGAGGAATGCTTTCGATACAGACGTAGAACTTTCTGCAGTCAGTTGGGTGGGCGTGACGAGTGTAGTGACCGGGTTGGTCGCTATCACCAGAATCTGGGCACACAAATCCTTCGGCAACTTCTGCAATAACGAAACAAATATGGAGTCTTTAGTGTGAACACGGTTTTAGTGTCTCGCGTACGTACCAGTTTGATCGCAACGTTCGACGAGATCGGCCCAGACGCAGACGCGTTGGTCTTGATCGTAAGCCAAACCTGGTGGGCAGTCGTACTTGGAAGATTCGCCGTTCCAACAAGAGTAGAAGACGCGACAGTTGGCTGGGTCTTCGTAGATTCCGTACAAACGGGGGCAATGAGGCGTGCTTATTGGTGGTTCTAAAATTACCAGGAAAATGTATCAACATCTCATTTATGATGACATAACTAACCAAATTAACGGGGTGGATAGGGTCCGATAGATGCTGCACAAATGGGTCACGAGCGGAACTTGAACCCACAACCTTCCCCTTATAAGTGGCGTTGTCGCTCTTGCTACAGTGGCCACGAAAGGCTCGCGTTAATTGGTGGTAGCAGAAGCCGATGAAACCCTCCTTTGAAGTCTATTACTCCAGGGTCTTGTCTACCATTTTCTGTATAGGGTTAGTCTCAAAAATCGCGATTCGTACGCCTCCTAACGGTAGATATTTTCGGAGTGGGATTTCGTCCAGCGAATATCTCTAGGAACCTTGGAGTTCGTCAACCAAACGTCGTCGTATGTGGAGAGAGAGAATTTCCAATTTTCAGTAGACAGGGGGGTATGAAGTAGGACCCCTCCGATCTCGTAAAATTGTGAATTTTACCCATACAGAGAGGAGCGCTTTATGGAACAGTAGACTTCAAAGGAGGGTTTCATCGGCTTCTGATGGTAGCCAAAATGATAGAGCGGCCAACATATTTTAAACCCGTGGGTGCAATGTGTGAAAGTATCGTTTTACAAAAGCACTCGGCTAGGTAAGATTTGAGCGAAATCATACGGTTGCTCATATAAATTCTCACAGAATTTGATTCAATTGGTTGAATATAGGAGGATATAAGGGCGAAGGAGAGTTGGACTGCTTGTTTTCGCATTGAAACTCGCTTACCGCTCGTTCTGGTGGTACATTTACGCGCAGGTCGTCAATTCGTCGTCTATTGGTAAGAGTTGAGAATTCGTAATGACGTGATGCGCCTAGATGGGTGTGAGTGTCTCTCACCGCCCTAAACTTAAAATCTAAGAACAAGCAGTCGAACTCTCCTTCACTCCTATATCCTCCTAGGTTGAATGTCAGGTAACATAACTATAATTTTGCTGAATTTAAAGCCACTTACCAAGATCGGTTCTGTTGCCGCATGAAACGGTGAATGGGTAAGCGCAATTTTCGCGGAGGGAATCGGAATCGTCGAAAACTAGACCGTTACCGCAAACCTTGAGAGTCGCGTTGTAATCGTCGCAAGCCCAATATCTGTCGCAACTTCTGTGGTGAGGGTAGAAGCCAAAGGCATCGGGGCATTGGAATCCCTGGGCCGAAGCTAAAGAAGAAATTAATAATTCGAAATTAGTTTTTAACGAATTGGATTTGTCAACGAGGTTAACGTCTTCCAAAACATACAGACTTCCTTCTTCGAAGGAAGCGCGTAATAAATACTTTAAACTTTCGTTATAAACCTTAATATATTGAATAACTTAGAGTGAGGAAGGAAATATGACAGGAACTATAGACTAATTCATTTACTAATTATACAAGATTCGCTTTTTTTTTTTTTTTTTTTCTTCTTGCGAATTTAATATTAATTTATATTTTGGGATTAATGAACTCGTACAATAAATATGACATATTTTCAGATATTTTATTTTCGGATAAATTGTTTGAAACTAAAACAATGAAATTTCTATATTCGTATAATTGTTAAATGTATCAAGTTTACCCGAAGATAAGCCTTCGCCGCTTTATCTACCTACAAATTACTCGTTTTCAAACGTATAACGATGGATAAGAAAATTCACGTTTTCAGAATCAGTCTAAAATATAAGAAAAATATTTCAAATTGACTTTTAATTCGAAGAATATAAATAAAACAACGAAACTAAGATTTTAAATCATCTTTTTATTCGTTATTTTTCACGAAAATAAATTTTGAATTTTTTTATCCGAACGTATAACGCGGATAATATTCTAAGATAAGGCCATTTTTGGATAAAAACGGATATGGATTATGTTTTTTACTTTATCTTCGAATAAGTTAATAGTCTATTTTCAATCAAACATATAATAGATTTTATCCAATTAATAAAAATTATACGAATTCCGAGCTTTAAACTAATTAATCTAGACACCCTTGAAAAAATTTAACATATTTCCATCGATGCGAAACGCTGTTCTCAAAAACATAACGAGCAATTTAAATGTAAGAATATCTTGGTATTGTCGCAAATATTTTTCGCGAATTGGGTTTAAAAATTTAGGCTAATGTTATACCCCACATCTTCCTTTAAAAAAAATCAAGCTCCAATTTTTCATTTTTTTATCTCATTTATTTTTTTCTTTTTATTTTTTATTTTTTTTAATAACTCACCCATGCATACGAGTATCTCGAAAACTAGTTTTATCCTAAATCAGGTTTTGGAACCAACTTTTGAGAAGTTGAAATAAAAAAAATATGAATAAAGATTTTACGTTTCAAAATTGCGTGCCATATAATAATTGTTTTTTTTATATATTTTTTTAAACCATGAGAAGATGAGCTTTCCTCAAGCATTTTTAACGATACTATTTCAAATTTTATGTAAATTATGTTGTACAAGTTTTAAAATTAGGACCAGAGATCATACAACGCGTACACTGTCGTCGACAAACAGCAGGTTGATTGTAGCGCCATCTGAGGCTTTGACAGCACCTCCCCCTTTTAATCCCACCTCGAGACTGGAGGTCACGTGTTTGACAATATACAAATTGACCTAATTTGCTAAAATATGACGAGTTCCGAGTATAGTTGAAAGCCTAGAGCTCGGAATTCGTATAATTTTTATTAATTGGATAAAATCTATTAAATTATGATGTATATTATCTGTTTGATTAAAAATAGACTATTTTCCATTCGAGTTAACTTATTCGAAGATTAAGTAAAAAACATAATCCGAATCAATTTTGATCCAAAAATGGCCTTATCTTAGATTATTATCCGCGTTATACGTTCGGCTAAAAAAATTAAAAATTGATTTTCGTGAAAAATAACGAATAAAAAGATGATTTAAAATCTTAGTTTCGTTGTTTTATTTATATTCTTCGAATTAAAAGTCAATTTGAAATATTTTTCTTATATTTTAGACTAATTCTGGAAACGCGAATGTTTCTTATCCATCGTTATACGTTTGAAAACGAGTAATTTGTAGGTAGATAAAGCGGCGAAGGCTTATCTTCGGGTAAACCTTATACGTTTAACAATTATACGAATATACAAATTTCATTGTTTTAGTTACAAACAATTTATCCGAAAATAAAATATCTGAAAAAATACGAATAACAGAAGATAATGGATCGATCCGCTAGTCATAGCTAAAAGTATAATATAATTTTAGAGTTATTCGATTTTTTTTAATCGTAATCCTTCGAATTAATTTAAAATTAATTTATTTTAAAATCTATTTTTGAATTTAATTTACGACCTTATAGTAAGTACCAAAGATTGATAAAAATGTCAATCGCTGTTTAATCGAGTTTAAAGATCAGTTCGTATAACTGATTATCTACACCTATTAATCCCAACACATCGTACTAAAAAAATTATTTCCTCAAATAATTTCCTCAATGTTTTACGACATTTTTCTAATTCACGTAATCGCCCTAAACTATAAAAATACTTTCACTTAAAATTAGGAATCTTTGGGTAAAATAACACGGTTTTCTTATCAAGAGGTTAAGAATTTGGCGCGAAATATTTCCGCATTGTAAGATCTATTTTTTCTAAAGTTGCTGACACTATTATACTGTATGTCCGCCCTGTTTCCGAGACAATTTAAGATTACAACGCCTATTAACAGTAGCGTCCATTTATAATCTATACTGTTTGGTTTCTTAGAGTTAGAAGTAAACGTAAGCCATTATGAATATGAAATCCGCGAGTGATTATGACGGTAACGTCGCTTTTCAATTATTCAGGTTAATTGCTGGTAAATATTTCACTTTCAAGAAATAAGCAAACCAATAAAAACCTTTCATATATCCATATACAACATGGTATCAGAGGTATATAATAACCCCTTCGGGGGGAAGTATGAAAGCCCCTATACTACCAATGTTAAAAATCACGAACAACAAGAGCCCGCTGCTGACTATCTAGGCCACTAGCTCGCGCTGGACTTCTCAATGTCGCTACTCTAGTAAATGGTCTTTGTATAAACAAGACGGCTCGATTTATGTTTAGAACTTCCTGTCTCGGGAGTCAGGCTGTCTGTTAAAATGGAGTCGAAGGTTGACTTCAGCTCGCGAGTTCCGGAAGTGTGCGTAGGGAAAATTTAGTGAGGTTCAAAATGGTGTAACTATTTTTTGGGAGTAAAGCGGTGTGTCGATCCGCCGCGATTTACGCCGGGCACCTGTTGTTCGTCGATTTTGCCTACCTTTCATACTTCCCCCCGAAGGGGGTTATTATATACCTCTGATGATATACATTATCCTCGAAATGACTTATACGCCAAGCTACACACTCCGTTTACCTCTAAGCCATGGGGCTTAATCAAGCGAAACACATTTTAACACTTCACCAATTATTTGGCGTGTAGCCAAAATCAGTTTTAATTTTTAGACCTAGGGGGCGTTTTCAATCAAGATTTTTTGCCCAATAATTGAATTCGAAATTTCTATATTCGTGGCTACGGCAATTGGGGTACAAATTTAATGATGAATTATCACAATAGATGGCGTCACTATCTCTCACTCTCGTATCTATCCACGTATTACACCCGTTGCTATAAGAAACGCGTCGAGTCTCGAAGCGCGAGGGGAGGGGTTACCGCCTAGTTTGTTTCTCTCGTTAGCGACATCTCTTAGCATATCGGCGCGTAAAGAGTGTACACCAATGGTACGCTGCCACTGCAAGTTCCTCAAGATCTCTGCTGATGATTTATGCATTCAATACTCGCGCTAAATCTGTTTCTTGATTATTATCAAACGAGCAGTCGTGCTTACAACAACGTTTGTCACAGATAACTTTACGAAGCCAAGGGTGGAGAGTCTTATGATTAGCTGAATGTCAAAATCTTAATCTTTTGTTATTTCTTGCACAATTAAAATATTTTTTACGAACTAATCTTATTTTTAATAAATCGATAAAAAAAACACACCTTTTTCCTCTTCTCCCATACAACTGAATTCCCATTCGACCGAAAAACCCGCACCTTGGCGGATTTTGGTTCGGAACGCAAAGCATAACAAAACCTAACCTAACCCAACCTAAGTATGAAAAAATGGACCGAGAGAATCGGAACAACTTCAATGTCAACCGCAGTATGTCGTCCTAAAAACTTAGAGATGATTTACTTCTGGTAACATTGATATATTATACGTAAAGAAAATTTTGATTCAATATTAAGAAATCCCATTGAATCGAAACCCGCCAGCTGGCTATTTTTAATATAAACTTGGCTATTTTATCGTTCGGTCGAATGGGAATTCGGTACTATGGGATATGACAGAAGCTGATGAAACCCTCCTTTGAAGTCTATTACTCCCGGGTCTTGTCAACCCCTCTCTGTATGGGTTAGTTTCAAAAAGCGCGATTCGTACGCCTCCTAACGGTAGATATTTTCGTAGCGGGAGTTCGTCGAGCGAATATCTCTAGCAGCCTTGGAGTTCGTCAAAAAAACGTCGTCGATTGTGGAGAGAGAGAATTTCCAATTTTCCGTAGACAGGGGGGTATGAAGTAGGACCCCTCCGATCTCGTAAAATTGGGAATTTTACCCATACAGAGAGGAGCGCTATATGGAACATTAGAGTAGTAGACTTCAAAGGAGGGTTTCATCGAATTCTGGATATGACCAATTTCGCCCTATTCTACCAACCTTTCTTAAAATGAAATCCAAAATAATCTAATATTCAAATCACGCTACTTAAATTTTAAAATATATTTGTCACTTTCGAACCAAATCAAGAGAGTGGGAACATTTTTTTTTTTTTATTAATTGAATCGCGGGGTGAAATATAGAAGTCAACTAATGTCCTACAAACCTCAAACTTTCTTCCTCTAATTTTTTTTTTTTTCTTTTTCACTTATTACTAATATCTAAAAAAAGAAATTCTTCGCTTTAGGGCGAATATCGAAAAAAAAACCGGCCCTATATTTTGGGTATACTCTCTACTTTTACAAATATGAAAACCTTAAAGGGAGAATGCAACCTAACTACAAGTGATTTTTTATCGATTCCTTATTGTTTAAATATGCCTAATCCACTACTGAAAATATTTACAAACAAATATTAAACTAGAAATAAATTTAAAACTTACCCTGAAAATAGGCTTAGTGGGATTCATGGAGGTCCTGATTTCCTCGCGTGTAAGGTCTAGCCACCAATCGCGCGCGACGTAAGTCAAGTGGAGATCTCGCGTGAACGACGGGCCTTTGCTCATTGGTCGCTAGACCTTACACGGACGCGATTCAGCTGATCTCCGTGAATCCCGCTAAGCCTATTTTCAGGGTAAGTTTTAAATTTATTTCTAGTTTAATATTTGTATTGTAAACTTTTTATCGATGGATTAGGCCTATTTAAACGATAAGGAATCGATAAAAAATCACTTGTAATTAGGTTGCATTTTCCCTTTAAGTCACAATCTAGGTTGAGGCGTTCACAAATATAAGAAATACTAGTGTTAAAGAGAAAAAAACTAGTTTGTCTAGAATTTATATATAAATTATATAACGGGAAGTAGAAAACCAACGATTCTTAGAAAGCCAGCTTTTAAAATTTATTCTTAATTTTCATACCATTCAGGTTATTTTTTTTTTTTTTTTTTTGAGTTTTCTAGAAAGTTGTTTTCAAACGCAGAAAAAAAGTAACAGCCCTGTTCGTATACGTGTATGTCTTTTGTAAAATCACGTTTAAAAGATAGACTCCCTTTCAGAGACGGAATTTGAAGGGTTAATGAAATATTAGATTTGGGAATTCGTATAATTTTCATTAATTGGATAAAATTTATTAAATTCTGATGTATATTATCTGTTTGATTAAAAATAGACTATTTTTCATTCGAGTTAACTGTAAAACAACATAATCCATATCCGTTTTTATCCAAAAATGGCCTTATCTTTGAATATTATCCGCGTTATACGTTCGAATAAAAAAAAATTAAATTTATTTTCGTGAAAAATAACGAATAAAACGATGATTTAAAATCTTAGTTTCGTTGTTTTATTTATATTCCTCGAATTAAAAGTCAATTTGAAATATTTTTCTTATATTTTAGACTAATTCTGGAAACGTGAATTTTCTTATCCATCATTATACGTTTGAATACTAGTAATTTGTAGATAGATAAAGCGGCGAAGGCTTATCTTCGGGTAAACCTTATACGTTTAACAATTATACGAATATAGAAATTTCATTGTTTTAGTTACAATTTATCCGAAAATAAAATATCTGAAAATATACGAATAACGGAAGATAATTAAGGTGGGTTGAAATTCAGGCTAATCACCCATTCGCCTTTTTGTTTTAAACCGCAGTATTTAATCATAAATTCAAACCAGGAAGCTAAATTTTGGTTTCAATCGGAAATAAAACTTATTTTTCAAATCGAGCCAAAGGCGATTTCCTTAGTTTAAAATTATTTGAAAGTTTTAGGTGACCATTTTAATGACGGGTAATTTTTATTAAGTTTGGTTTTAAGTATAATATAAGTATTTAGGTTTCTTTATATATTAATTTAAATATCTACAATATTTAAATCAGTTTCAATAATCTAGGTCTAAGCCAAGATAGGAAGATTAAATTATTTTTGCCGGAGGGAAATTTGGGGAAATTTAGTAAAGATTAATTTTATTTGACAAAAAAAAATACCCAAATTGAATTTGTTAATTTTATTTTAAGAATCTGTAAATATACTTTTTAATAAAGCGAATCATATGGCGCCACTTTTGAGCATTGTGCAAGCTAGAGCTCGTAATCGGATCGATCCATTATCTTCCGTTATTCGTATATTTTCAGATATTTTATTTTCAGATAAATTGTAACTAAAAAACTAAATTTCTATATTCGTATAATTGTTAAATGTATAAGGTTTACCCGAAGATAAGCCTTCGCCGCTTTATCTACCTACAAATTACTCGTTTTCAAACGTATAACGATGGATAAGAAACATTCGCGTTTCCAGAATTAGTCTAAAATATAAGAAAAATATTTAAAATTGACTTTTAATTCGAAGAATATAAATCTAAAGATTTTAAATCATCTTTTTATTCGTTATTTTTCACGTAAATAAATTTTGAATTTTTTTTATCCGAACGTATAACGCGGATAATATTCTAAGATAAGGCCATTTTTGGATTAAAACGGATATGGATTATGTTATTTTACTTTATCTTCGAATAAGTTAACTCGAATGAGTCTATTTTTAATCAAACGGATAATATACATCAGAATTTATTAGATTTTATCCAATTAATAAAAATTATACGAATTCCGAGCTCTATTTTCTCGACGCCCGAGAAAAAAAATTTAAATAATTTTATGTAACCTTTCAGTGGAAAGATATTTAACAGTACCTCGCCCTTATATCGTAACAGGGCGTTTTCCAATTTAAAATAAATTTAAATACAAGAAAACTTACCGGCAGCCACGAAGCAAAGAACTCCGAGTAAAACTTGGTAATTCATTTTTTGAAATTAAAACTTAATTAAGCAATGTGCGCGAAATACGCGTACGCGACCAGATAGTTGGACGGTGGTATTTCAATTGACGACTACTCGAAAAGCGAAGGAAAAACTTGGTTTTTCCTCAATACAAAATATCACAACCAGGCCGTTTCGGATCTAATGGTGGAATAGACAGTCGATGGATATTCCGCTCCGCTTAATACCTGATTTTTCTCCTTACTGACCTAGACAATCCCGATCTGGCGTTACGCCGCCACTTTACGCTGATTATTATAAGCAAGGACCCCAATCCCACCCATCTTGACTCTTTTCTTCAAGCGTTTCTTTGCCCCCTCCCTCTCTGGAAATAAAAACCATAGACGGAGGATGTAGCCCAGAGGGGAGGTGACAACGGTTGCCACGAATCAAAAAGGTATTTTTCAGAAGATATTCTTGTCAACATTGGTATGTAAATGATCATAACCATGGCCGTAGAAAGGATTTCATTTCAGGTGAGAGGGGGGAACAGGAAAATTGGGTGACGTTGTAGAAGAACCTCATTTCGTGTACACTCAAACCAAGGGGTCGGCCATTGAGAAACATTACGTACGCTCGCGAAAATATTCAAAATATGATTTAATTATCCATAATTTAGAAAAAAAATTATAAAAATCCACGATGGTTTTAAAATATTCAAGAATTCGAAAACAAAATCCAACAATCCAAGAGCAAAATTCCAAAAACCGAAAGCAAAACTCCAAAAATCCGAAAGAAAAATTCCAAAAATCCGGAAGCAACATTCCAAAATCCAAAAATCTGAAAGCGAACTTTCAAAATCCAAAACAAAATCCAAAAATCTGAAAGCAAAATTCAAAAAATCCGAAAGCAAAATTTAAAAATCTGAAACCAAAATTCTAAAAATCCAAAAGCAAAATTCAAAAATCCGAAAGCAAAATTTAAAAATCCAAAAATCCGAAAGCAAAATTTAAAAATCAAAAAATCCGAAAGCAAAATTCAAAAATCCAAAAATCCGAAAGCAAAATTCAAAAATCGAAAAATCCGAAAGCAAAGTTAGAAAATCGAAAAATCCGAAAGCAAAATTCAAAAATCAGAAAGAAAATTCCAAAAATCTGAAAGTAAAATCCAAAAATCCAAAAATTCGCAAGCAAAATCCAAAAATCGGAAAGCAAAATCCTGAAAAAATCCAATCATCCGAAAGCAAAATGCAAAAATCCAATGATTTCTAGGAAATCCTAGCATTTTTTAAAATCCTTAAACAAATAAAAATCTTGAGAAAAAAACCAAAAATTCGAGGAATTTAAAAATTTCGTACTTTTTTTCTGAATGAGCGACCCCTCGACCCAAACCCACCCAGATTAAGGCCTTGATCTAAACACATTTTCTCCCCCGTATCTCAGCTTCCTCTCCTCGACTTATTTGCAAAACTACTCCTGTAGTACAAAATACTTCCATGTTTAAGTACTCGTCGACCATGAAATTGTAACCACAAAAGGCGACACGCTACAGTCCCTTTGGAAGAGAAGTTGTTCTTCATACAATCCAACCGCGTCGGATTTTATTACCTAACGATTTGGATACGTGGGTTTTAACGGGGTTCTTAGCGAAGGCCTACATGGTCGGACGAACCAATTTCCCGCGCTAGAATTCGAAGCTTCCTTGAATATTATAATATTATTTAATTAACGCGACTATAGCTCGGAATTCGTATAATTTTGTTAATTGGATAAAATCCACTAAATGTATATTACCTGTTTAATTAAAAATAAACTATTTTTCATTCGAGTTAACTTATTCGAAGATAAAGTAAAAAAACATAACCCATATCCGTATTTATCCAAAAATGGCCTTATCTTAGAATATTATCCGCGTTATACGTTCGGATAAAAAAATTCAAAATTTATTTTCGTGAAAAATAAACGAATAAAAAGATGATTTAAAATCTTAGTTTCGTTGTTTTATTTATATCATTCAAATTAAAAGTCAATTTGAAATATTTTTCTTATATTTTAGACTAATTCTGGAAACGCGAATGTTTCTTATCCATCGTTATACGTTTGAAAACGAGTAATTTGTCGTAGATAAAGCAACGAAGGCTTATCTTCGGGTAAACCTTATACATTTAACAATTATACGAATATAGAAATTTCAGTGTTTTAGTTACAAACAATTTATCCGAAAATAAAATATCTGAAAATATACGAATAACAGAAGATAATTGAAATCCGATTCCAAGCTCTAGGGATGTTAATATAACTTGATCATCTTGTTTTATAATTTCTGGTCCTTTGGGTAAAGGGAAGAGATAACACGGTTGCGCTTAAAGGAGACAATTAAAGCTCGATTATAAAAAGGGAGGGACGATAAATTAAGAACATATAAAAACCTTCCCTTAGGGAGATTGTTTGCTTTTATTGATTCTCCTTAAAGCGTGGCTGCCAATTGTTTTTGATCTCGGTAAGCCAACGCCTGGCATTGTAATTTTACGGGTGCGGTTTTTAGATACAGTTATTATTTCACCCAGATTTTATTCAATATATGTTTTATTTTCGTTATTTTTGACACTGATTTCGTGACTATAAAAAATAAAAATAAAACTAGGACTCATTATCAGTGGGTCCGTATTGCTAGATGAGTTCTTTTATGTCGTGTACGCCATCCGATCTTCGAGATAAAATTTTCATGGCTCATGATTTTAGCGGATGGTCATCGATGTTTTACATTTCTATTCCGTTGCAGTTGAGTAAGCAATAGTAGGAAAAATATTATGTGGTTATTTTAAAGAAATTTCAGTTAAGATTTTAAATTACTAGGGTAGGGTCGCCTAATTCTGAACGATTTGTAAGAAATCTGGATTGCTATGGAATTTTTAGCGACGAATTTAAGTATCTAATGTCAAGTTTGAATAGTTGCGGACCCGTTGAACTAGTTTTCATCATTCCATGACGCGTACTTTTGACGCAGACGAGGTTTTAAAGACGCCAGTAGCGGCTTCTAATTCTGAACGCCCCGATTCCAATTCTGAACACCCCCAGCTTCTTATAACCAGAGGTATATAATAACCCCCTTCGGGGGGAAGTTTGAAAGCCCCTATACTACCAATGCTAAAAATCACGAACAACAAGAGCCCGCTGCTGACTATCTAGGCCACTAGCTCGCGCTGGACTTCTCAATGTCGCTACTCTAGTAAACGGTCTTTGTATAAACAAGACGGCTCGATTCGTGTTTAGAACTTCCTGTCTCAGGAGTCAGGCTGTCTGTTAAAATGGAGTCGAAGGTTGACTTCAGCTCGCGAGTTCCGGAAGTGTGCGTAGGGAAAATTTAGTGAGGTTCAAAATGGTGTACCTATTTTTTGGGAGTAAAGCGGTGTGTCGATCCGCCGCGATTTACGCCGGGCACTCGTTGTTCGTCGATTTTGCCTACCTTTCATACTTCCCCCCGAAGGGGGTTATTATATACCTCTGGTGTCACCAATGGATTCCTTGGCCAAATTTAACACGGGTAAGGCGGAATTAGCGCGATCGAGCCAGTATTTGGGAAGCCTTACACGCATGCGCGAAGTAATACGAATATGATAACGCCAACCAGAAGCCGATGAAACCCTCCTTTGAAGTCTACTACTCTAATGTTCCATATAGCGCTCCTCTCTGTATGGGTAAAATTCACAATTTTACGACATCGGAGGGGTCCTACTTCATACCCCCTGTCTACGCAAAATTGGAAATTCTCTCTCTCCACAAACGACGAGGTTTTTTTGACGAACTCCAAGGCTGCTAGAGATATTCGCTCGACGAACTCCCGCTCCGAAAATATCTACCGTTAGGAGGCTTACGAATCGCGCTTTTTGAAACTAGCCCCTACAGAGACGGGTAGACAAGACCAGGGAGTAATAGACTTCAAAGGAGGGTTTCATCGGCTTCTGCGCCAACGTAGACTAAAGATTGAAACGGGTGTGATTCCCTCATACTTCTCTCTTTGTCAGGCATTTGTTGGTTTAAATGGGGCGAGCAACAAGGCGTGTCAAGTGGATTGTATTAAGTCAAGGTGTGGCATCTTGTAATTGTTAAAGGGTGGCCTAATTTCATACATTTTCATTTTTAAAACAAATCAGAGATACTTGCTGCACATTTTACTGTATACGCAAATTTGTTAATGTAAAAATGATAGAAAACAACATGAATTGTTCTCTTTACCATAACTTTAAGCACTTGGCACGAAATTTATCTAAAATGAAATTGGTTATGTATAAAAAAAGGTAAGGTTCCAATTGCGCAGTTCCCACAAGCGCATTTCCTTTTGCGCAGTTTTTCATTTGCGCAGGTTTCCATTTCCGCAGGTTTCCATTTGCGCAGTTTCCATTTGCGCAGTTTCCATTTGCGCAGTTTCCATTTGCGCAGTTTCCATTTGCGCAGTTTTTCATTTGCGCAGTTTCCATTTGCGCAGTTTTTCATTTGCGCAGTTTCCATTTGCGCAGTTTCCATTTGCGCAGTTTCCATTTGCGCAGTTTCCAATTGCGCAGTTTCCATTTGCGCAGTTTCCATTTGCGCAGTTTCCATTTGCGCAGTTTCCATTTGCGCAGTTTCCATTTGCGCAGTTTCCATTTGCGCAGTTTCCATTTGCGCTTTTTTCATTTGCGCAGTGTTCATTTGCAGGTTATGTTAGATTACGTTACGTTAGGTTAGTTAATCACTCGAACTAGCCTGTCCCTCTTGTGGACAGATCGAATGGCAAATGGGAAACTGCGCAAATGGGAACCGCGCAAATGGAAATGCGCAAATGGGAAACCGCGCAAATGGCTACTGCGCAAGCGGACGCAAACCTAAAAAAACATTACGTTGCAGACAAACTACTTTTAAACGTTTATAAAGCAAATTCTTATGGTTAGGTGAATGTCTGATAAACGAAATTAAGCCCTTTTTGTTATACGAAAAAATTATGGTAATTTTGGCCGCTTCGAAGGTCATTATAAAAAACCCCGGCCAACGAAAGCGAAAGTACCAATTATATTCGATAATATTTTTCTGTTAAATATCTAAAGGGTTTTTTAAATATATCCCCCCCAGGTCTTGTTCGTGATATAAGAGAATTTTTAATAGAATAATAGACCAACCACCCCTAGATTAGGGCTAGAGCTCGGAATTCGTACAATTTTTATTAATTGGATAAAATCTACTAAATTCTAATGTATATTTTCTGTTTGATTAAAAATAGACTATTTTTCATTCGAGTTAACTTATTCAAAGATAAAGTAAAAATCGAAATCCATATCCGTTTTTATCCATTTTTAGCATTTCATTAATAAATTTTTAATTAATAATTAATAATTTTTAAGATAATGGGTATCCGATTGCAAAGTACATTGTCAGTGTCTGTATCGAGGGGCAAACCACCCTAAAAAAAATTGTACACCTGATTCCAGATTCATTTGATTCCGAATTGATTCGCGCGATTCCGAATTGATTCGCGCGATTCCGAATTGATTCGCGCGATTCCGAATTGATTCGCGCGATTCCGAATTGATTCGCGCGATTCCGAATTGATTCGCGCGATTCCGAATTGATTCGCGCGATTCCGAATTGATTCGCGCGATTCCGAATTGATTCGCGCGATTCCGAATTGATTCGCGCGATTCCGAATTGATTCGCGCGATTCCGAATTGATTCGCGCGATTCCGAATTGATTCGCGCGATTCCGAATTGATTCGCGCGATTCCGAATTGATTCGCGCGATTCCGAACTGATTCGCGCGATTCCGAATTGATTCGCGTGATTGGCATTTTTTTATAAAGCGGTGAAACATGTCTTGATATTTTTGTGTTTTTTCTTTAAAATGAATTGATGCTTATTCAACGTCAAACTGCTAGAGTAAATTCGTTGTTATAATTCTAACAAATTGATTCCATTTACCAATTTAAACAGAAGCCGATGAAACCCTCCTTTGAAGTCTTACTCCCGGGTCTTGTCTATCCCTCTCCGTATGGGTTAGTTTCAAAAAGCGCGATTCGTACGCCTCCTAACGGTAGATATTTTCGGAGCGGGAGTTCGTCCAGCGAATATCTCTAGCAGCCTCGGAGTTCGTCAAAAAAACCTCGTCGTTTGTGGAGAGAGAGAATTTCCAATTTTCCGTAGACAGGGGGGGTATGAAGTAGGACCCCTTCGATCTCGTAAAATTGTGAATATTACCCATACAGAGAGGAGCGCTATATCGAACATTAGAGTAGTAGACTTCAAAGGAGGGTTTCATCTACTTCTGATTTGAAGATAACCAAACTGCCATGACTGAGATTGGTTATTAATTTAGGCTATTTAAAATTAAAAGTGGTGAAAAAAATAAGTGGGTCAGAGAATATTTTGAATATTTTTAATTTAACGGAACTGTCCCCCTTATTTTCCTCGGGCGAAACCGGGTTCGTAACCGGGGCAACCAAATGTACCCTTTATTGTTCGTTTCGTCATGAATTGACGTCGTCAACCTCAGATCGAGAGAGCTAATTTAAGACATCGCTTTTAAATCCGTTGTCGCCAAAACCGAGTCTAATAAACGTTACAGGAAATTTAATCTCGGTGTAAAGTACCGAGATATAAAGTTTTGTAAGTAATCGAAAGGGAGACTGAACAGGAAAGCAGAATTGACAAATGATTCGCGTTTCATTTCTACCCTAACTCTGATCGAGATCTACCCCAAAGAACAATATCGTGTCTTCGCAACAAGTCACTTACTCGTTTTGAAGGTGATCGACCAATAACAAAATGGCGTCAAAGTGAGCGGCTCCAACCATTCTTCGAGAATGCGGCTATGGATTAAATTTTTGGTTTGCGTCCGCTTGCGCAGTTTCCCAAATGCGCATTTTCATTAGCCCATTTTCATTTGCGCAGTTTTCCATTTGCGCAGTTTTCCATTTGCGCAGTTTTCCATTTGCGCAGTTTTCCATTTGCGCAGTTTTCCATTTGCGCAGTTTTCCATTTGCGCAGTTTTCCATTTGCGCAGTTTTCCATTTGCGCAGTTTTCCATTTGCGCAGTTTTCCATTTGCGCAGTTTTCCATTTGCGCAGTTTTCCATTTGCGCAGTTTTCCATTTGCGCAGTTTTCCATTTGCGCAGTTTTCCATTTGCGCAGTTTTCCATTTGCGCAGTTTTCCATTTGCGCGGTTCCCATTTGCGCAGTTTTCCATTTGCGCAGTTTTCCATTTGCGCAGTTTTCCATTTGCGCAGTTTTCCATTTGCGCGGTTCCCATTTGCGCGGTTCCCATTTGCGCAGTTTTCCATTTGCGCAGTTTTCCATTTGCGCAGTTTTCCATTTGCGCAGTTTTCCATTTGCGCGGTTCCCATTTGCGCAGTTTTCCATTTGCACAGTTTTCCATTTGCGCAGTTTTCCATTTGCGAAGTTTGCCATTCGAGCTGTCTGTACAAGAGGGACAGGCTAGTTCAAGTGATTAACTAACCTAACCTAACATAACCTAACATACGCTGCAAATGAACACTGTGCAAATGGAAAAAGCGCAAATGGAAACCTGCGCAAAAGGAAAGGAGCTTATCGGAACTGCGCAATTGGAACCATACAGTTTCGAAGTATTATCGCAGGGAATTTTGATTTTAAATATTTCAAAAATTGGAGAGTATAAAATGGGTATTTTTAAGCGTGATGGTAATTTTGTACGTACGTAAAAATGGGTCCATTTTCACTCTACCTAGAGTTAATGGGGATAATAAATTTAATATCATTTTGACCGTTCCCACTCGTAAGTAGCCGTAGTTGGGTATACGTTGTAATAAATGTAGGTTATTTCTCTGTAAAGACAGCGTCTACGCTATTGATCAAATAGAGATTTCACTGGCTTTTCTGGTAAAGGCTTAGCAGTAGAGGATAGAGCTAAGGCGCATTTTATTATTAGTGTCCGCGCAGTAGACGAATATGGTAAGATCCCAAATTCTATTCGATTTGATACAAAAACCGACCAAACACCGATCCACAATTCGATAGATTGATAAAGAAGGAGTTATGTCAGGAAGACTTCATCGTGATTGATCAGCGAGCCTTAACAATTGCTCGATTCCTTCGATTTGACGTCGATAATCGATAATCATGGACAACGCGTCAAATATTTTGGTACAATACGGACACGAGGTAGGCTCCATTTTTATTACCCAAAATATTATGTCAAGGTCGTTAGTGGCGAGCGATTTACTTGAAAAATCGATTCGAAGCGGACCAACTTTTGCTACAAAGTTTGGGAGGATGATTATTGAATCGCGGCCCTCCCATATTCTTATGGAACCTGAATGGATTCTTGATATACCAGCATGAATTGAATTATTGGTTTAATATATTTAGTGTTTAATTGAGTTATTATTAATTTTTGATTCCAATCTTCGTCTTCCACCAATGCCTTAAATTTTAATATTTTAGGTAAGGTTAGGTTACATCACGTGGGTGTCGGGGAGGTACTATTTTGGTTTCCCAACTTGTTAGTGTTTTTTTGGCAATATCCGAAGAAGCTAGCGCCAAATCTAACGTATTTGTAAGGTGTTGAGTATTCGCTCGATAAACGTGTAACTCTGAAAACTTGACACGGGGAATGTGGAAAACGGGGAACCTCATCGCGTTTAGGCTTTTACAACCGTCAGACTTGATAATCTTGTCGTATGGATACCTTAATTTATATAGGGTCAAAATGACGCACGATCAAAGGCGCTGTACGAGAAGATGGCCTCTCATTTTAGGTTGGTATTTATAACGCCGTCATTATTTGATTGGATCGCCGACTTCGAATGGACTCGATCGGAGACCGAGACTATTATTTAATACCATCGGATCGTAAACGAAACTAGATTAACCGCGAAATTTAAACCCGTTTCGTTTAAATGAAAATAGACTGACGAGAGTAGAGATCCATTCGGAGATCACCGGCCGCCATTCCTACCTTATAAAGTCTCCGACATCGCGACTAAATTATCGATCTTTCGAAACAGAGTCACGACAACCGAGAGCAACCGAGAAATATGGGTATATTGCGTTTTATTCCAGCGATATTTCGCAATGGGAGCGTCTCCGCTTAGCGAAGCCGCGCCTGATTCGTCAATCACTCGCCCCGCGGGGTGTGGCGATAGTCTTATCTAAAGCGCGGCTTCGTTAATCCACTTTCTTAACGAGGGATTACGGGTACGGGACCGGAAATCATTATTCCCCGGCTCAATAAGCTCCACACCCGAGTAAACTCCGCACCCAAGCCCTTGCCGGACGATAAGCGGGTGCCAACCTGGAACAACTGGGCCAACACCTTCGTCCGTCGTCCCTTATATCCTCGTACCCCTCGAAAGAAAGAAAATAAAAAACTTTCGGTAGTCATCGCTAATTGCATTTTTCAGAATGTGGGCGGCTATAATCTAGAATCCTCCAGCTTACCTCAAATAGCTTCGGCTATACATGAGCGAAAAAAAGTCGCAAACTACACCTTATTGGCGCCGATTCAGGCTTGGGATTCGTGGTATTATTTTACCATAGATCCCCCGCTGGTTTGGAAACATTCCAGTTCACTCGTTGAAATTGACATTCAGGTAAACCGAATTAATCAGGCTTTGGGAACTCGTATCTCAATTCCGAACCAAGTTCTAGAACGGTAGGCGAAGGGTGTGGCGTCGAGTGGTGGAAGAGAGTTCTTGAAGGTTAACTTATTTGCCGGAATTGAGATTGAGAAATTGGGTCGCTTCTTCGTGCCGAGAGATTTTGTCCCATTCTCGTCGTAACCATATCCTTCTTCGGTTTCCAATCTCCACTCCTCAGTCCGTCTCTTGTTTCTTCGTGATGATGTTTCTGTGCGCCGCCACGGTGTACTTGTCGACCAGATGTCTCCGCCGCCGGATCCCGTCTACCACCGGGTTTGGAAACATTCTCTGGGACTTTGTCGCTTCGTTCTTCTTCGAGCGTAAGACCAGGGCGTCGCCCCGCTGGCCAGCTTGGCTGGACGCTGATCGTTTGGTCTCGTTTCAGCCTTCCCCTCGGATTTTGGAATATTGTCCGTTCGTCTCGTCCTCGGTTTATGGTTGTTGGGCATCACCATATTCTGTAACGAAGTTAACGCCGTCTTCAAGGGGAAACTGTCAGTCAAAGAATACGTCGGCGTCGACACCAAAGAAGACTTGGACAGGCTCGACTACAAATTGGAGTGGGACGTAGGCAAGGGGGGGGGGGGCACCTCGTTTTGGAGATCGCGGCATCCCGATAACTTTTAATTGACCATCGGATAAGGAAGGATTTTATTCGTGCGAGGCTCGAAGGAAAGAGTTTATACGAGATTTCGCGTCGCGATTAACGTTGAGACGCGTGGCTACAAAATGAAAACGAAGATTATAACGCGATAATTTCCAGTCTTTTCCATTGGTCGGTGGAATACAGCGCGGCGAAACTCGAGCCTCGTCGCGGTATCATCCTATCGTAGCCGTAGAGTCAGCTCGATCGAGTTAGGCGACGTTTAAACGTTTAGCCACGAACCTGAATAGCGACTCATTATCGGGGTCTGTAATAAACCTACTATAGATTAGTCTTCGTATTTTTCAGAAAGAAAATGTGCAAACGTATATTAGCTATAGTAAGTGAAACCTATTCTCGCCTAATTATTTATCGGGGGCGATGAGACGACGAAGACGGATTTAACCCTTAATTACTGACCATGGCATTGTAATATCGTCACTGCGGACGAGAACCAACGGAGGAGGGGGGAGATTCCCCCGCTCACAACGACAAACGAGACCCCACCCAAAATGGTCTTTATCGAGAATGACCGCGAGATGAACTTTCGTTTCATCTCGCGATCGAGACCATCTTTTCTCGAAACCCGATCGGATCATCGGACGAGGAAGGTTCTATGCCTTCCTCGTCCGATGATCCGATCGGGTTTCGAGAAGAGCGTAATTATCCGACCTAAACGCGCCCGGCATTGCCACGCGGTCCCCATTACGTAACCGACCCAAAGGCGTAGGGGACGCCAAGGCTCGCACCCCGCGGTACGCGACCAGGATTAAGACCTCCGATAGGTTGCCGTGTCACCATTTTCGCGGAACACAGCGCCAGACTGTTACCTCACTCACCACGACGAGAGTGGGAACACTACCCCCGCTCCGCCCGGAATGTGGGGGGGGGGGGGGGAAGGGAGTACTTACGATGATAGCTTTCGTTTTCATCTAGAATACGGGAAAGAAACTGAGGTGAGGAGGATAAGCTTGTTGTTGTACTTAGACGCTGAAAACCGCTACGATCACGTCTCGAAGAAAGCGGTATTGGACGTTATTTACGTGCAGGTTATATTCATGGGAGAGACGGAGTCGAGGCAGTTCGAATACGATGCCCGAATACACGAAACCATCAAGAACTGGTAAGCGATCCGTTAATTCCAATCGCGACCCGCCTGATTCGGCCAATCTCATTTAGCGAGACATTACGGCCAACTCGACAAAAGGTCGTTATTTGAAATAAATAATCCGCGATCGGTTAATTACCCGCGAATATTTGGTACGATTACGAGTAATAAACGTTAACGAGGACGAGTAACTCGTTTAATTCGAATATCTCGGCCCGATATTATTCCGAAACGAAGCGGCACTCAAGCGTTCGTCCATTCGAATACGAAGGACCATTTTCGTATGGTATTTGTTATTTCCCTTTTAGGGCGCTACGATTGTACGAAGGAACAGATGGGAATTTCTTGGAACGAATGTATTTTGAAGAGTTCATGCCCCGACACGATTCAAACGGCCAATTGTTCACCCCCTACGAAATGGCCGATCTCTCCGTTCCCTTTCGACTCTTCGGCTACGGATTGTCGGCGGCCATCGGCGTCAAATTCGTCGAAATAATCCTGGCCATTTACCGCAACAACAACAACAAGCGACCGAAACGAAAACCACAATTCCCCGAATTATAAACACCGCGAGACACGAACGAAGATTGGGGTCTACGTTCGCGCTATCACTTTAGTCAGAAGCCGATGAAACCCTCCTTCGAAGTCTATTACTCCCGGGTCTTGTCTACCCCTCTCTGTATGGGTTAGTTTCAAAAGGCGCGATTCGCACGCCTCCTAACGATAGATGTTTTCGGAGCGGGAGCTCGTCGAGCGAATATCTCTAGCTGCCTTGGAGTTCGTCCAAAAAACGTCGTCGTTTGTGGAGAGAGAGAATTTCCAATTTTCCGTAGACAGGGGGGATGAAGTAGGACCCCTTCTAACTCGTAAAATTGGGAATTTTACCCATACAGAGAGGAGCGCTATATGGAACATTGGAGTAGTAGACTTCAAAGGAGGGTTTCATCGAAGATTGGAATCAATTCTTTCACTCGCCATTCGATTTTATTTTTCATTCATTCTCTGTTTGTGGGATGCGAATCAACGCTTTCTTGTTCGCTAATTAAACATTGGCGATTATCGAGCGTCGCTATTAATATTGACCCAACCCTTCATTAATTTTATTTTCTTCGTTTCGGCTTCTTTGTCAAATTCAAATATTTCACGATTCCCTCTCGAACATGAATTATTTCGCTCAAACACCGATTTTTCCCAATTTGCGGCGATTACTCGACACGATAATTAATAGTTTCGTCCAACATATTTTTATTACGAATTTTCCTTAACCAATCTACGTTAAACGGCGATTAACCAAATTAGTCGATAATATATCTAACCATTACGGAGTTTAAATGCAACCAAATAAATATAAAGTTACTAATTATTATCTCACGATGACTAAACGTAAATTTGCCCCGATTAAATAATATAATATCGCGGTTAATATTAAGCGTTAAGATTTAAAATATATTTCGGAGTGGGTTTTTATTTGTCAAACGAATTTAAAGATTGAAGAAATTCCGAAGCGAGAAACGACCACGTTTTACGACAATACGACACTTTAATTATTAATTAACGAATAATAATTATATTAAAATATCAAAGAGTGGTTTAATTCGGAGAAAGAATTAATGAGGGTCAATGTATGCGCGGGAGTTGTCAACGGTTTATTAACAAGAATCCATTCAGGTTCCATAAGAATATGGGAGCATAGCTTTAGCCTCTGGTACCATCCTCCCAAACTTTGTAACAAAAGTTCGTCCGCAATTTTCGCCACATTTGTACGCTTAGATCTTTTTTCGGTCGGCTCCATTTTTATTACCCAAAATATTACGTCAAGGTCGTTAGTGGCGCGGGTTAATAATAGATGTCAGGAGCGATTTACTTGAGAAATCGATTCGAAGCGGACGATCTTTTGCTACAAAGTTTGGGAAGATGGTTATTGAATCGCGGCCCTCCCATATTCTTATGGAACCTGAATGGATTCTTGGTATTACCTTATTGGAAATAATTTAATCGTAGACGAGTACGAGGTCGAGAACTGATGATTGGAGAATTAGTCTCGGAACAAAAAAATGAAACGCAACTACTTTCAATTGAGTGAACGAAATTGAACTATAAATTAAGAAGACAAAGATGTTAGCGCGGAGGACGCTTCCCAATTAGGCAATTAGGGACCAAAATCGGTACACGGTGACCAGCAATTACTAGCGACGGAGCTGACACCCTCAAAGTTCCGCGCTAAAACAAAGTCAGTAGTCGGGAAATATAAAGAACATTTAAACAGTCGCGAGACCGACATCGAGTCGAATGTCATTTCAAATATCATTTCTCGCCCTTCTGTTATTTTTGGAAGCGCCGATCGAATTGGAACTGTATTAAACGGAAATAAAGAATTTGCAAAAATAATCATCGACTTGTCGTTGAATGCCGGACTGTTACGATTCGCCTCATTTACTTGTTATTTACACACGCTGAAGCAGAAGCCGATGAAACCCTCCTTTGAAGTCTACTACTCTAATGTTCCATATAGCGCGCCTCTCTGTATGGGTAAAATTCACGATTTTACGAGATCGAAGGGGTCCTACTTCATACCCCCCTGTCTACGGAAAATTGGAAATTCTCTCTCTCCACAAACGAAGACGTTTTTTTTGACGAACTCCAAGGTTGCTAGAGATATTCGCTGGACGAGCTCCCGATCCGAAAATATCTACTGCTAGGAGGCGTACGAATCGCGCTTTTTGAAACTAACCCATACAGAGAGGGGTAGACAAGACCCGGGAGTAATAGACTTCAAAGGAGGGTTTCATCGGCTTCTGGCTGAAGAAATAGTTGAAATTAAAACTAGACAAAAAAGGCATCACTCCTGTCTGGCTCGAGTGATTTGGACTCCTTCTCCAGTTGAGAGAGAGGGGAGGAATTTAGGCGGACCGCTATATTGTCTCCTCCCCCCCCCCCTTACACGATAAAAGGTAGAAACCACCTTTTAGTTATAATAATTAAGCCCATACTGTTTGCTATATTTTAACCGGCGTTTACGCTATTAGTTTTAAGTAACCAAATTGCTTAACATTTTAAAGGTTGGGTGGTCTGTGGTAATAAGCCGGACTGGGAGGCGGAAGTTCAGACAGGGCAATATCGGTAAACCGTCAATACATTAGGTAACTTAAAACCCAAACGTTTTCTCTATATGAAATCAGAAGCCGATGAAACCCTCCTTTGAAGTCTACTACTCCAATGATCCATATAGCGCTCCTCTCTGTATGGGTAAAATTCCCAATTTTACGAGTTAGAAGGGGTCCTACTTCATCCCCCCCTGTCTACGGAAAATTGGAAATTCTCTCTCTCCACAAACGACGACGTTTTTGGACGAACTCCAAGGCTGCTAGAGATATTCGCTCGACGAACTCCCGCTCCGAAAACATCTACCGTTAGGAGGCGTACGAATCGCGCTTTTTGAAACTAACCCATACAGAGAGGGGTAGACAAGACCCGGGAGTAATAGACTTCAAAGGAGGGTTTCATCGGCTTCTGATGAAATCGATTTATCGTTTTTATTTCTTAAGAATTTTTAAGGTTAATTTACGAGTCGATTTCTATATTTAAACGCGAATGAATCTTAAAATTAAGCTAGATTAACTTCATTAATAGTTTCATTATTTTCCTTGACGTTATAAAATTTTTAAAACTCAGAGGATTAACCATGTAGGCAACTGCCCAGGGGAACGGCACCGCCTATTGGATCCTAGATACTTGCCTATATACCTAAGAAGAGGAGAGCCATGGGACTTGCATTGCCTAGGGGTTGCCTAGTGGTTGCCTAAGGGTTGCCTAGGGGTTGCCTAGTGTTTGGCTAGTGGTTGCCTAGTGGTTGCCTAGTGGTTGCCTAGTGGTTGCCTAGTGTTTGGCTAGTGGTTGTCTAGTGGTTGTCTAGTGGTTGCCTAGGGGTTGCCTAGGGGTTGCCTAGGGGTTGCCTAGTGGTTGACTAAGGGTTGCCTAAGGGTTGGCTAGTGGTTGCCTAAGGGTTGGCTAAGGGTTGCCTAAGGGTTGCCTAAGGGTTGCCTAGGGGTTGCCTAGTGGTGCCTAGGGGTTGCCTAGTGGTGCCTAGGGGTTGCCTAGTGCTTGACTAAGGGTTGCCTAAGGGTTGGCTAGTGGTTGCCTAAGGGTTGCCTAAGGGTTGCCTAGTGGTTGCCTAGGGGCCTTTACATGGTTTTTTTCGGCCCTGACGGCGTTATAGTATCTTTTACAACCAACAGATACCAGAGGCGCCACTTCAGACCAGTGTGACAAAGTAAAATATACATTGTATATCTTTTGCAAACTTTGTAATTTTAGGAATGAATTGAAAGGTCAGAAAGCTCTCCAAAAACGTCCACATCAAAAAAACTATTTTTCTCAACCATGATATTAGAGAATGGTTCGAAAATATAGAATCACACCATTTTCGAAAAAAGATGTTTTGTATCATGGAGTTTAACCTTGAAAGGCATTATTTGTACGGGTTCCGAGACCATGGGGATTTTTAACCTGTTAGCTCCGCCTTCATGAATTTATTACTGATACCGAGGATATTTTTAGGGCTCGAGGCATTCTTTGCTAGTTAATATTTACGTCAAACCTTCCTTGTAATGGGCGTAAAGGGCAAATCGTTTATCATAACTTAAAAATGGTAAACTAACAAGGTTTTCTAACGCCCAAAATAAAGAAAAATTATTAATTAAAAGAAAATTTGTCAATTTTTTCTTAGAACTTTCTAATTCGTATAAATAGCCGATTTCAGGGTTAACAGATAAAATTTTAAGAGACACATCCGTTGGTCTGGAAGTATCGATGATATTTTTGAATCGCCATTTCTCTGTATATATCTATACAAGAATCCATTCAGGTTCCATAAGAATATGGGAGGGCCGCGATTCAATAACCATCCTCCCAAACTTTGTAGCAAAAGTTCGTCCGCTTCGAATCGATTTTTCAAGTAAATCGCTCCTGACATCTATTATTAACCCGCGCCACTAACGACCTTGACATAATATTTTGGGTAATAAAAATGGAGCCGACCGAAAAAAGATCTAAGCGTACAAATGTTGCGAAAATTGCAGACGAAATTTGTTACAAAGTTTGGGAGGATGGTACCAGAGGCTAAAGCTATGCGCCTATATTCTTATGGAACCTGAATGGATTCTTGATATATATTTATGCACGATTCACAAGGCTCCCAGCGCATAGCCCAGAAAAAATTATAGGTATTATAGGTTTTAAAAGCCAAAAATATAGGTAATTTATATCAATTTAGAGGACTTTTTATAGGTTTTTAGTTTCGAAAAATAGGGGTTTTATAGGTTCTATAGCCTCTAGACCTGTCCCTCTGCCTTTGGCACTACTAGCTACTCACGCCCCTCTCGACAGTCTACCTAACCTCTAAAAAATAGAGTAATAATTACCAGTGACCTAGGAGAGGAAACCTTTCTGCCACAGCTTGGCTTTTTGCAATCATTTGCACTTTTTCAAGCAAAAGTATAATTTTTATAGTTATATAGTTCATTCCTTTCGAATTTTATCACCGAAATTGAACAAATTCCCCAAAAAATAGGTATTATAGGTTAAAATGTGAAATTATATGTTTTTATAGGATCACTTCAGAATTATAGGTAATTATAGGTATTATAGGTGGTCTGGGAGCCATGCACGAATCTATGCATGTATTTCTAAGCAATGTTATCTTTAAAACTAATCATAGGATCTGGCTTAAGTATGTCATGGTCGAATGGGAGTAAATAAATATATTTGTTTAATTTTTTAAGCTTCAGCCGATAAGTATTTGGGGTGGGGTGTACTGTATTTAAAAATAGCGATTTTTCGAAAGAGATTCCCCGAAAGAGTTCTCTGAACAGAAATCGAAAGTTAAAGGTATCAAACCCAATCGATATTGTGAAGGCCTTAGGAATAACCACACCTCTTCAGAACGAAAAAAAAAAAAAAAAAATTAAGACAGACACGGCAAACTACACAAAACAAAAAAAAAAATAAAGCGAAAACTAAAAGAATATAAAATAAAATGACACCTGGTAGTCACTCGCGTCATCTCATTTCAGTAGGAAGGAAAGGCCCAGCCGTGGCACCATCAGTTTTGATTGTTAAGGGGATGCTCCGTAAACTAGTACACTACACCCCCGCCAATCCGTGCGGCTACATCATTTGTCCCTAAAGTGCCGCACGCGAAACCGTGCCCGGAACGGGTAACAAGGCCAAACAACGGGAACCGAAGAACCCCAGACCAGTGCTCCCGCACACACGTGAGGAGGCTAAGGCAGCAGAAGGAAAGGTATATGGCTTGGCGACCAGAACCCACACAGCAGTGCCATACGGCCCCAGTAATGTAACCGTGACCCAACAAGACCGACTCAATGGCAGAGGGAGCTGCCAGGGCCCAGTTCGGTCCCTACGAGTCGGCCGGGTGTGGGCGAGACGGCCGTGTTCCAATTCGCGGAACTAGGACGGATCCTAGAACTCGGGCCCCCTCACCACGACAAGGATGGAACACTACCCCCACCCTGCGCACGGACAGGTTGCCGTGGCACCAGGCTTTCATCGACCACCCCGAACTGCCGATAGCTATTACGCTGACTGACAAACACTTGATATGAGGAATGGCATCCCGGACTGCGCCACAAAGAGGACACGTACCGGGTACTGTGTACATTTCCAAAAATATGGGAAAGACAAGCAGCGGTTGGCAACGCTCTGGACAAGTACAAGTATTCGTATAAAATGACCATGGGTTTAAATTTTAGTTGGTAACAAGGCATATCTCGCTGTCTGTTCAGTTCATCCCTCCACTTGTCCTGGGATCGAAGAACAATCGATGGGTTTTTAAGGTTAACCAAGAACCCGATGATTTTGAGCGTGGTATTCCAACCGTTTCGCCGATGACGTGTTATGCCCTTCGCCCGAAGTTACAAGTAAACTTGTTTAACGAGACGGCAGTTGTCCATAAAACGGAGCCTGCCCAGAGACCGCGAGTCCATTGATGGCCGCGTTGGCTGTCACAAATTATTTTCTGAATTCTGGGTCCGCTATGGTCGGCGCCGAGAAGTTTCTCCAAGACAGAGCACTTTATTCGCGTGTGTAATCGCTGATACCGCCACAGATTCCCAAAATATGGAGTACTTATTATAGGAATGGAATCTTTTATGGTTGGTAACACGGTTCAATTTTTCCAACCAGGTTTCGACCAAGGCTATCCAGATAGTCTTCCATTTACGGAATCGTGACTTCTGACACCACCTCTATCTCATTTCCATGGATAACAAAAACATAATTTATGTCGTTCTCCGGTTCGAGCCTTACATTTACTAGGGCCCCATTTTTTAGCATAGGGTCTCGAGATAGAACGCAATCAGCAATGGGGACAATGGGCTGCTCAGTTACAGACCAACGCTACTGGTCACAAACTACGTGGCAACCTCGCCTAGCATACAGCACAGTCGGATGGCCAAGGAATGCAGCCGGAATAACCGCATCTACGTCAAAAGTAGGCGTCATGGAATGATGAAAACTAGCGCAACGGGTCCGCGACTATTCAAACTTGATATTAGATAACTTCGTCGCTAAAAATTCCATAGCAATCGAGATCTCGGATTTCTTAAAGCGTTTCGAGATAGGCGACTCCGTGAGAGCCTCACTTTAAAGGGAGAATGAAAGGCCAAAACAACCTATTTTTAATCGATTAAGAATGCTAAAATAATGAGAAAAACAATAATATAACTCACCAATAATATTTCGTTATTTTATAATCAATTTCCAAAGCTCCGAAACTTGCAGATGCTAAGCCTTGGCTGCCTGATCTAGTCGCCAATCACGAGCGAGTACGCGTATTTTTTAAAATACGCGTACTCGCTCGTGATTGGTGACAAGAACAGCCGCGAATATTAAAAAAATACGGGTGGTCGTGCTAGCCAGGTTAATCGAGCTAGGTAGCCAAGGCTTAGCAACGGAACTTTGGAAATTGATTATAAAATAACGAAATATATTTGGAGAGTTATATTATTGTTTTTCTCATTATATTAGCATTCTTAATCGATTAAAAATAGGTTGTTTCGGCCTTTCATTCTCCCTTTAAGAAATTTTCAAAATTTCATCATTTTGAAATAAATTTGACAAATGGAATGGGGTTAGCTATAAAACTTCATAATTTTTAAATTAAAATAACTGACGTTATATCGAATCCATGACACGTTTGCATAATAAATTTCATTCATTAAATTCGTTTACGTAGGTGTTTTAATTACCAAATTAGCGTAATGATTCCGAAGGGCTAATTAAAATCTAAATCTCAAAGCTAATAAAATAATTTGAAATATTGACACAGATTTACACCGGATAACCTTTCCCTAAATTCAAAAATTCGTTAAATTATTGATCTTATAACGGCTGATGTTTAATATTCGTAAAAAAAAGGGGGATGCCACGATTAACGCGACCCTGGCCTCGTCGCTAGCGGCTGAATATCTTTTAATATTAAAAAAATCATTAAAAACAAAACACCCCCTGAAGGGCGAATTGGATCGCTGGTTAGCATTTGAGACAAAAGCGGTTGGCCTCATTCGAAAATACTTTTTCTTAAAGGGAGAAGTGCTGCGAAATAAATTCAGTCCCAACCTGTTGACATATCCATTATCTTCCGTTATTCGTATATTTTCAGATATTTTATTTTAGGATAAATTGTTTGTAACTAAAACAATGAAATTTGTATATTCGTATAATTGTTAAACGTATAAGGTTTACCCGAAGATAAGCCTTCGCCGCTTTATCTACCAACAAATTACTCGTATTCAAACGTATAACGATGGATAAGAAACATTCGCGTTTCCAGAATTAGTCTAAAATATAAGAAAAATATTTCAAATTGACTTTTAATTCGAAGAATATAAATAAAACGACGAAACTAAGATTTTAAATCATATTATTTTATGGATTATTTTTCACGAAAATAAATTTTGAATTTTTTTATCCGAACGTATAACGCGGATAATATTCTAAGATAAGGCCATTTTTGGATAAAAACGGATATGGGTTACGTTTTTTACTTTATCTTCGAATAAGTTAACTCGAATGAAAAATAGTCTATGTTTTAATCAAACAGATAATATACATCAAAATTTGGTAGATTTTATCCAATTAATAAAATTATACGAATTTCGAGCTCTCTGAGAGCGAAGCGAGACCATGTTAAGGCCGTTAGGGTGCCATTGTTATAGCCCAAACCCCTATTAACCTCTATTTCTCCCCATTTTCTAGTAACCGAACAAGGTTTGCGGGCAATTTCCTTTCAGCGATTTTGTCCATGTGACTTACATATGAGGACTTGTTGTAATATGGTCTTAAAGCGTGCGTCTTTAAAATATTCCACTCAAAATTAATCAATCGTTTTCTCGTAAAGAGTGTTTGAAATTTGCGTTTTTATCCGGTTTTCAAGGAGAGAAATTTAAATTTTCAGAAAACGGCGTGTTACCCTTTAAAGTTTTAAAAACCTTATACATCCCCCAATGAATTTCCTTCGCCAAGGATGATCTCGAGGCATCGAACCGCGACGATGGAGATCGAGGCTTCGATTTATTAATCGATTAATAATCGATTTTTATCGACGTAGGTGTTATCTTTAAATACAAGATCAAATACCGTCATTTTTTTAGGTTTAATGATGCGTAACTTTCAAGTTTATGGTTGTTTAACTATGTAGGAATATCAAGAACGAGATTTGACATTTTATAAACGAAGTATCACGCACAGTGATCTAGATATTCCTTCCATATTATCAGAGGTATATAATAACCCCCTTCGGGATGAAGTATGAAAGCCCCTATACTACCAATGCTAAAAATCACGAACAACAAGAGCCCGCTGCTGAATATCTAGGCCACTAGCTCGCGCTGGACTTCTCAATGTCGCTACTCTAGTAAATGGTTTTTGTATAAACAAGACGGCTCGATTTGTGTTTAGAACTTCCTGTCTCAGGAGTCAGGCTGTCTGTTAAAATGGAGTCGAAGGTTGACTTCAGCTCGCGAGTTCCGGAAGTGCGCGTAGGGAAAATTTAGTGAGGTTCAAAATGGTGTAACTATTTTTTGGGAGTAAAGCGGTGTGTCGATCCGCCGCGATTTACGCCGGGCACTTGTTGTTCGTCGATTTTGCCTACCATTCATACTTCCCCCCCCCCCCCCCGAAGGGGGTTATTATATACCTCTGATACTAGACAAAAACTACTTGCAGCTTGACGTTCAGCGTATTGATATCATAAAATAGGAGCTTATTTAGGGAATGTTGCCGTCGACGTCAACAGCTCCGTCATAGCTTGTAAAGCTCATAGCGCTCCTGAGCACCGAGCATTTATTAAGGTCATTTTATATTATTGAAATTAACTAGTACTTTCGCTACTAAGAATAAATAGCTATCACTTTTCATAGAGCGCGGTTTTCCGGGTCAATCATTAAGATTAAAGTTTTCTTCGACGACCTCAAATCTGTCTAGGGAGAACTTCGAAAAAAATCTAGTTCAAACCAGAAAATGTTCGATCCATAAATAAAAAAACCAGTCTTAATGTATTTTTATAATAAAGAGAGAGTGAAATTATGTTCATTCTGGAAAAACTATAAGCATACTTAAGCCTCGTTCACACTTGAAGGCAAAATCGGTTCCAAAACCAGTTCGAAGCGTTTTCCGTTTTCCCTGGTTCACACGCTGACAAGACGGTTCGCGGCCGTTCGCCCCGGTTCGACCTAAGCCAAGGCTTAGCGCCATTTTAAAAAATGCCCAGAATTTAAAAATTTTAAATAGTTATCTCAAACTAATTAGTAAATCGTGTTTGTAACTCGTTGGTTGATAATTTTTGACAGAAAGTATAATTTTAATCGCGTTATTTTAAGATTTATAAGCAAATTTGTCTCCCCGCCTCGTTATTTTCAAAGCGGATTGAACCGAAGCGACTTGGCCAAGCTGCTTCCCGAACCAACACGAACTGATTTCTCACGTTGGTTTGATAACCAGTTATAGAAATCGAGCCGCAACGAAGCGCATTTAGGCCTATGTATGAACGAGGCTTTAGAGCTTCCCCCACCATGTGTCTCATACCAAGTAAAGGAATTCTTACGTACCCATGGACGAAACTGGAAAGGCACCGTCAGGTATTTGCTAAGCTGATGCGAGCCATATACAAAAATGGGTACTCCACCACAAATACATGTTTTTCAAGGCTTAAAGCAACTGGCTAGAGCTCGGAATTCGTAGAATTTTTATTAATAGGATAAAATCTATTTAATTCTGATGTATATTATCTGTTTGATTAAAAAAATACAATTTTTCATTCGAGTTAACTTATTCAAAGATAAACTGTTAAAAAACGTAATCCATATCCGTTTTTATCCAAAAATGGCCTTATCTTAGAATATTATCCGCGTTATACGTTCGGATAAAAAACAGTCAAAATTTATTTTCGTGAAAAATAACGAATAAAAAAATGATTTAAAATCTTAGTTTCGTCGTTTTATTTATATTCTTCGAATTAAAATTCAATTTGAAATATTTTTCTTATATTTTAGACTAATTCTGGAAAGGCGAATGATTCTTATCCATCGTTATACGTTTGAAAACGAGTAATTTGTAGGTAGATAAAGCGCCAAATGCTTATTTTCGGGTAAACCTTATACATTTAACAATTACACGGGGTGAAGATGTTCTCGTAACATATTTTACGTATAACCAGTTTGAAGCGGACCTACAATCGGCTTGAAAATAAGTTTCTACGTGGCGACTATGACTGCGACCTTTCAAAGCAACGAAGGTTTAGAAAAACCGGAGAAAATGTAGTTCAGGGGTGGGAATAAAGCCTCGTTCATACATAGGCCTAAATGCGCTTCGTTGCGGTTCGATTTGTATAACTGGTTATCAAACCAACGTGAGAAATCAGTTCGTGTTGGTTCGGGAAGCAGCTTGGCCAAGTCGCTTCCGTTCAATCCGCTTTGAAAATAACGAGGCGGGGAGACAAATTTGCTGATAAATCTTAAAATAACGCGATTAAAATTATACTTTCTGTTAAATATTATTAACCAACGAGTTACAAACACGATTTACTAATTAGTTTGAGATAACTATTTAAAAATTTTAAATTCTGGGCATTTTTTAAAACGACGCTAAGCCTTGGCTTAGGTCGAACCGGGGCGAACGGCCGCGAACCGTCTTGTCAGCGTGTGAACCGGGGAATACGGAAAACGCTTCGAACTGGTTTTGAAACCGATTTTGTATTCAAGTGTGAACGAGGCTTAAGAGTCCTAGAAAGTAAAAATTTTTTTATACAAGAAGGGAGAGTCCTTCTTAAAACAAAAACGAAACCAGAAATATTTTTGGGTAATTACAGTCTTCTCTTTCTGTTTGAAAAAAAAAAAAAAAAAAAAAAAAAAAAAAAAACTTCTGTTTTTCTTTAGAGGAGTGTTTTATTATGGCGAAAAGAAAACTCCTTTTAAAATATGCGGGGAGACATACTTTTAATTTCTATTTATATATAGATAAAAAATATTTTAACTATTTTACACATTTTTACGTATTTTTCTTTATACTCAGAGGGGAACCCACTACCCTGTGTTTTAAAAGCCAGAAACGCATCTGCAAAGCCTCTAAATTGACCGCCACGCCCCCGTCTCTTTGTCATACTGGGTCATCTGGTACAACCAAGCTTCGAATGATCACAGAATGACGTAATTTCTATTTACAGCGAAAATTTTTAATTTCTGTCCCTCTACGGGTTTGAATTTTTAATTTCTGTCCCTCTACGGGTTTGAATTTTTAATTTCTGTCCCTTCACGGGGTTGTATTTTTAATTTCTGTCACTCTACGGGGTTGAATTTTTAATTTCTGTCCCTCTACGGGTTTGAATTTTTAATTTCTGTCCCTATACGGGGTTGCATTTTTAATTTCTGTCCCTCTACTGGTTTGAATTTTTAATTTCTGTCCCTCTACGGGTTTGAATTTTTAATTTCTGTCCCTCTACTGGTTTGAATTTTTAATTTCTGTCCCTTCACGGGTTTGAATTTTTAATTTCTGTCCCTCTACTGGTTTGAATTTTTAATTTCTGTCCCTATACGGGGTTGCATTTTTAATTTCTGTCCCTCTACTGGTTTGAATTTTTAATTTCTGTCCCTCTACGGGTTTGAATTTTTAATTTCTGTCCCTCTACTGGTTTGAATTTTTAATTTCTGTCCCTTCACGGGGTTGAATTTTTAATTTCTGTCCCTCTACGGGTTTGAATTTTTAATTTCTGTCCCTATACGGGGTTGCATTTTTAATTTCTGTCCCTCTACTGGTTTGAATTTTTAATTTCTGTCCCTCTACGGGTTTGAATTTTTAATTTCTGTCCCTCTACTGGTTTGAATTTTTAATTTCTGTCCCTTCACGGGTTTGAATTTTTAATTTCTGTCCCTATACGGGGTTGCATTTTTAATTTCTGTCCCTCTACTGGTTTGAATTTTTAATTTCTGTCCCTCTACGGGTTTGAATTTTTAATTTCTGTCCCTCTACTGGTTTGAATTTTTAATTTCTGTCCCTTCACGGGTTTGAATTTTTAATTTCTGTCCCTCTACTGGTTTGAATTTTTAATTTCTGTCCCTTCACGGGTTTGAATTTTTAATTTCTGTCCCTCTACGGGTTTGAATTTTTAATTTCTGTCCCTCTACGGGTTTGAATTTTTAATTTCTGTCCCTTCACGGGTTTGAATTTTTAATTTCTGTCCCTCTACGGGTTTGAATTTTTAATTTCAGTCCCTTCTCGGGGTTGAATTTTTAATTTCTGTCCCTCTACGGGTTTGAATTTTTAATTTCTGTCCCTCTACGGGTTTGAATTTTTAATTTCTGTCCCTTCAGGAGGTTGAATTTTTAATTTCTGTCCCTTCAGGGGGTTGAATTTTTAATTTCTGTCCCTTCGCGGGTTTGAATTTTTAATTTCTGTCCCTTCATGAGGTTGAATTTTTAATTTCTGTCCCTTCGCGGGTTTGAATTTTTAATTTCTGTCCCTCTACGGGTTTGAATTTTTAATTTCTGTCCCTCTACGGGTTTGAATTTTTAATTTATGTCCCTTCACGGGTTTGAATTTTTAATTTCTGTCCCTCTACGGGTTTGAATTTTTAATTTCTGTCCCTCTACGGGTTTAATTTTTTAATTTCTGTCCCTCTACGGGTTTGAATTTTTAATTTCTGTCCCTCTACGGGTTTGAATTTTTAATTTCTCTCCCTTCACGGGGTTGAATTTTTAATTTCTGTCCCTCTACGGGTTTGAATTTTTAATTTCTGTCCCTTCACGGGTTTGAATTTTTAATTTCTGTCCCTCTACGGGTATGAATTTTTAATTTCAATCCCTCTACGGGTTTGAATTTTTAATTTCTGTCCCTCTACGGGTTTGAATTTTTAATTTCTGTCCCTTCACGGGTTTGAATTTTTAATTTCTGTCCCATCACTGGTTTGAATTTTTAATTTCTGTCCCTCTACGGGTTTGAATTTTTAATTTCTGTCCCTCTACGGGTTTGAATTTTTAATTTCTGACCCTTCACGGGTTTGAATTTTTAATTTCTGTCCCTCTACGGGTTTGAATTTTTAATTTCTGTCCCTCTACTGGTTTAAATTTTTAATTTCTGTCCCTCTACGGGTTTGAATTTTTAATTTCTGTCCCTCTACGGGTTTGAATTTTTAATTTCTGTCCCTCTACGGGTATGAATTTTTAATTTCTGTCCCTTCACGGGTTTGAATTTTTAATTTCTGTCCCTCTACGGGTTTGAATTTTTAATTTCTGACCCTTCACGGGTTTGAATTTTTAATTTCTGTCCTTTCACGGGTTTGAATTTTTAATTTCTGTCCCTTCACGGGGTTGAATTTTTAATTTCTGTCCCTTCACGGGTTTGAATTTTTAATTTCTGTCCCTTCACGGGTTTGAATTTTTAATTTCTGTCCCTTCACGGGTTTGAATTTTTAATTTCTGTCCCTTCACGGGTTTGAATTTTTAATTTCTGTCCCTCTACTGGTTTGAATTTTTAATTTCCGTCCCTCTACGGGTTTGAATTTTTAATTTCTGTCCCTTCACGGGTTTGATTTTTTAATTTCTGTCCCTCTACGTGTATGAATTTTTAATTGCAATCCCTCTACTGGTTTGAATTTTTAATTTCTGTCTCTCTACGGGTATGAATTTTTAATTTCTGTCCCTTCACGGGTTTGAATTTTTAATTTCTGTCCCATCACGGGTTTTAATTTTTAATTTCTGTCCCATCACGGGTTTGAATTTTTAATTTCTAATATTACTTAAATGGATTTTAACTGCGACACGAGTAGTTTTAAAATAAATAAATCTCTTTTGGAAACATTGAATAAGCGTGGTGTAAAAATTTTTCTAATAAACTAGTGGGTTGCCCAAAAATGTTTCCTTTTTCTATTTTTTTTTACGAAAAATTCCTACACAAAGTTATTTTTCAAAACAGAAAAACCAGTCAATTTCCTAAAATTTCTGACTTTTTAAAAGAAAACGCCTTTACTCTAAAAATAACTGATAGAATGGAACGAGGAAATTTAAACAAGATCGTATTTTAACGAGAAAAAATCGGCTTCTTCTATCAAGGGCAGTCTTAAATGCACTATGACCACTTTAACAAGGATTTTTGTATGAAATAGAAATGAAAAATATACTTATCAAACATGATTATACATTTAAAGTGCATTGACCTTTAAAAATCTAGAGAAATAGTATTTAAAACCATCCGAAATATAAAAAGGGAAAGTTTACAGTACAAAACCTTGTAACACCTGGTTTACAGTGGCCAGCCTGAGAATTTTAAATGGGACCCAAAATTAAGCTTGAGGGGCCCTGAAAAATCAAGCTTGAGGGGCCCTGAAAAATCAAGCTTGAGGGGCCCTGAAAATCAAGCTTGAGGGGCCCTGAAAATCAAGCTTGAGGGGTTCTGAAAATCAAGCTTGAGGGGTTCTGAAAATCAAGCTTGAGGGGTTCTGAAAATCAAGCTTGAGGGGTTCTGAAAATCAAGCTTGAGGGGCCCTGAAAATCAAGCTTGAGGGGCCCTGAAAATCAAGCTTGAGGGGCCCTGAAAATAGACCTTGAGGGGTTCTGAAAATCAAGCTTGAGGGGCCTTGAAATCAAGCTTGAGGGGCCCTGAAATCAAGCTTGAAGGGCCCTGAAAATCAAGCTTGAAGGGCCCTGAAAATCAAGCTTGAGGGGCCCTGAAAATCAAGCTTGAGGGGTCCTGAAAATCAAGCTTGAGGGGTCCTGAAAATCAAGCTTGAGGGGCCCTGAAAATCAAGCTTGAGGGGCCCTGAAAATCAAGCTGGAGGGGCCCTGAAAATCAAGCTGGAGGGGCCCTGAAAATCAAGCTTGAGGGGCCTTGAAATCAAGCTTGAGGGGCCCTGAAAATCAAGCTTGAGGGGCCCTGAAAATCAAGCTTGTGGGGCCCTGAAAATAGAGCTTGAGGGGTTCTGAAAATCAAGCTTGAGGGGCCTTGAAATCAAGCTTGAGGGGTTCTGAAAATCAAGCTTGAGGGGTTCTGAAAATCAAGCTTGAGGGGCCCTGAAAATCAAGCTTGAGGGGCCCTGAAAATCAAGCTTGAGGGGCCCTGAAAATCAAGCTTGATGGGCCCTGAAAATCAAGCTGGAGGGGCCCTGAAAATCAAGCTTGAGGGGCTCGAAATCAAGCTGGAGGGGCCCTGAAATCAAGCTTGAGGGGCCCTGAAAATCAAGCTTGAGGGGCCCTGAAAATCAAGCTTGAGGGGCCCTGAAAATCAAGCTTGATGGGCCCTGAAAATCAAGCTTGAGGGGCCCTGAAAATCAAGCTTGAGGGGTCCTGAAAATCAAGCTTGAGGGGTCCTGAAAATCAAGCTTGAGGGGCCCTGAAAATCAAGCTTGAGGGGCCCTGAAAATCAAGCTTGAGGGGCCCTGAAAATCAAGCTTGAGGGGCCCTGAAAATCAAGCTTGAGGGGCCCTGAAAATCAAGCTTGAGGGGCCCTGAAAATCAAGCTTGAGGGGCCCTGAAAATCAAGCTTGAGGGGCCCTGAAAATCAAGCTTGAGGGGTCCTGAAAATCAAGCTTGAGGGGTCCTGAAAATCAAGCTTGAGGGGCCCTGAAAATCAAGCTTGAGGGGCCCTGAAAATCAAGCTTGAGGGGTCCTGAAAATCAAGCTTGAGGGGCCCAGAAAATCAAGCTTGAGGGGCCCAGAAAATCAAGCTTGAGGGGCCCTGAAAATCAAGCTTGAGGGGCCCTAAAATCAAGCTTGAGGGGCCTCAAATGAATTTTGAAATATCTGGAGCTCGGAATCGGATATCCATTATCTTCCCTTATTCGTATATTTTCAGATATTTTATTTTCGGATAAATTGTATATAACTAAAAAATGAAATGTGTATATTCGTATAATTGTTAAAATTATTAGATTTGCCCGAAGATAAGCGATTGGCGCTTTATCTATCTACAAATTACTCGTTTTCAAACGTATAACGATGGATAAGAAAATTCACGTTTCCAGAATTAGTCTAAAATATAAGAAAAATATTTCAAATTAACTTTTAATTCGAAGAATATAAATAAAACGACGAAACTAAGATTTTAAAATCATCTTTTTATTCGTTATTTTTCACGAAAATAAATTTTGAATGTTTTTTATCCGAACGTATAACGCGGATAATATTCTAAGATAAGGCCATTTTCGGATAAAAACGGATATGGATTAGTTTTTTTTACTTTATCTAGGAATAAGTTAACTCTATTTTTAATCAAACAGATAATATACATCAGAATTTAGTAGATTTTATCCAATTAATAAAAATTATACGAATTCCGAGCTCTAACTATCCCTTTAATTTGAAGCTTTTTATTGGAAGGACTTCAGATATTTTCAGGTTATTAACTACCGGTGTTTCTAAGAAAAGGTTAGGCTTATATTCTTATTTTAAATATATTTCATCTGAAAGAAGTTCCGTTGGCTTTATCATACGTTGTAGCTAACCTTGACATATATATTTTTCAAGCTGGATTAATTCCTAATAATTTTTCTCTCGTTTTAAAAATAAATTTATCTCGTCAATTAAATTAATTTAAAAATTACAGAAAATCATCGACTGTGCCATTTTTATTTTTAATAAACTGGCATATTTTAGTCGTCAAGTAGGCTCATCTTTAAAATTTGAAATTGAAATGATTGCATGATTAAACTCGTTTTAAAGGACAGGTAACACTCGGACTACTATTATACAAGGTTTAATAAAATTAAGAGATCTTATAATATTTATTAATTGGATAAAATCTACTAAATTCTGTTGTATATTATCTGTTTGATTAAAAATAGACTATTTTTCATTCGAGTTAACTTATTCGAAGATAAAGTAAAAAACGTAATCCATATCCGTTTTTATCCAAAAATGGCCTTATCTTAGAATATTATCCGCGTTATGCGTTCGGATAAAAAACATTCAAAATTTATTTTCGTGAAAAATAATCTATAAAAAGATGATTTAAAATCTTAGTTTCGTCGTTTTATTTATATTCTTCGAATTAAAAGTCAATTTGAAATATTTTTCTTATATTTTAGACTAATTCTGGAAACGTGAAT
Source organism: Odiellus spinosus (assembly GCA_963920705.1). Classification (NCBI taxonomy): domain Eukaryota; kingdom Metazoa; phylum Arthropoda; class Arachnida; order Opiliones; family Phalangiidae; genus Odiellus; species Odiellus spinosus. The sequence continues at coordinate 7,544,937 of OY987239.1, forward strand.
TTTCTTATCCATCGTTATACGTTTGAAAACGAGTAATTTGTAGGTAGATAAAGCGGCGAAGGCTTATCTTCGGGTAACCTTATACGTTTAACAATTATACGAATATATAAATTTAATTGTTTTAGTTACAAACAATTTATCCGAAAATAAAATATCTGAAAATATACGAATAAAAAATGATAATGGATATCCAATTCCGAGCTTTATTTTGCACAGAAGTAAAATAAGGTACATCTCAACTAATTTTCGTTTAACACATACAACCAACCCCTTAAATTATTTGTGTCGATATTATTTGAGGGTAAACACGTTTACGGTAAACAAGTCTGGGGAGTTTTGCGATTTCAATTTCTTTTTTTTTTTTTAATTCCTACATCTCGTTTACTTTAAGCCAATTTTAAAATGTTTTCACCTTCTACCTTTACAATTTTTATGTTAAGAGTGTTTTTAATTAGTATCAGAAGCCGATGAAACCCTCCTTTGAAGTCTATTACTCCCGGGTCTTGTCTACCCCTCTCTGTATGGGTTAGTTTCAAAAAGCGCGATTCGTACGCCTCCTAACGGTAGATATTTTCGGAGCGGGAGTTCGTCGAGCGAATATCTCTAGCAGCCTCGGAGTTCGTCAAAAAAACGTCGTCGTTTGTGGAGAGAGAGAATTTCCAATTTTTCGTAGACAGGGGGTATGAAGTAGGACCCCTCCGATCTCGTAAAATTGGGAATTTTACCCATACAGAGAGGAGCGCTATTTGGAACATTAGAGTAGTAGACTTCAAAGGAGGGTTTCATCGGCTTCTGTTAGTATCTTGAACCTTTCCATGGCGAATGACGACGCTTTCAAATTGTAGAATTAATATTAACAACATATATACATGTGTCCTGCTGATTATAAAGTGTGGTTCAGATAAAAAGCCAATAGAGCTCGGAATCGGATCGATCCATTATCTTCTGTTATTCGTATATTTTCAGTTATTTTATTTTCGGATAAATTGTTCGTAACTAAAAAATGAAATTTGTATATTCGTATAATTGTTATATGTATAAGGTTTACCCGAAGATAAGCCTTCGCCGCTTTATCTACCTACAAATTACTCGTTTTCAAACGTATAACGATGGATAAGAAACATTCGCGTTTCCAGAATTAGTCTAAAATATAAGAAAAATATTTCAAATTAACTTTTAATTTGAATGATATAAATAAAACAACGAAACTAAGATTTTAAATCATCTTTTTATTCGTTATAAAATTTTCAAGAGCTCGAGCTCGGCTCGAAGCTCGATAAGGAAAATTTTCAAGAGCTCGAGCTCGGCTCGAAGCTCGATACGGAAAATTTTCAAGAGCTCGAGCTCGGCTCGAAGCTCGATAGTAAAAATTTTCAGGGCTCGAGCTCGGCTCGAAGCTCGATAGTAAAAATTTTCAGGGCTCGAGCTCGGCTCGAAGCTCGATAAAGAAAATTTTCAATTTAGGGCTCGCATACCTCTAGTAATTTGTCTCTAGTTATGATAACGGTGTTTTACGCGTGAACTCAAAGATGCCTCCCCAATAGAGCCTATTATTCGATTAGGAATCCATCAAAAAATCTATTGTTGTTAGGTTGCATTCTCCCTTTTAAGTTTAATTCTTTAAAAACTTTTGGCCAAAAACACGCTTCTCACCTTGGCCCTAAATTATTTAATACGTTATATAGATCATGCAACAAAAAATATACAAGCCTTGGAATTAAATAAAATTCCATGGCTTGTACAGATTGACTGTGGTACCTTAAATAGCTAGCTTATTACATAACTTGAATACTTTTAATTTAAACTTAATTATAATCTATATAGAACAAAATTTAGATATGCAATTAGTACGAAGGTTTTAAATATAACCACTTACTCTTACTAAATCATATAAAGTAAAAACGTAATCCATATCCGTTTTTATCCAAAAATGGCCTTATCTTAGAATATTATCCGCGTTATACGTTCGGATAAAAAACATTCAAAATTTATTTTCGTTGAAAAATAACGAATAAAATGATATTTAAAATCTTAGTTTCGTCGTTTTATTTATATTCTTCGAATTAAAAGTCAATTTGAAATATTTTTCTTATATTTTAGACTAATTCTGGAAACGTGAATGTTTCTTATCCATCGTTATACGTTTGAAAACGAGTAATTTGTAGGTAGGTAAAGCGCCAAACGCTGATCTTCGGGCAAACCTTATAAATTTAACAATTATACGAATATACAAATTTCATTGTTTTAGTTACAATTTATCCGAAAATAAAATATCTGAAAATATACGTATAACAGAAGATAATGCATATCCGATTACGAGCTCTTAATTAGTCCGTAAACTATGTACTACACCAAGAATTCATTAAGGTTACATAAGAATATGGGAGGGCCGCGATTCAATAACCATCCTCCCAAACTTTGTAGCAAAAGTTCGTCCGCTTCGAATCGATTTTTCAAGTAAATCGCTCCTGTCATCTATTATTAACCCGCGCCACTAACGACCTTGACATAATATTTTGGGTAATAAAAATGGAGCCGACCGAAAAAAGATCTAAGCGTACAAATGTTGATAAAATTGCAGACGAACTTTTGGTACAAAGTTTGGGAGGATGGTACCAGAGGCTAAAGCTATGCTCCCATATTCTTATGGAACCTGAATGGATTCTTGACTACACCAATTTATGTACGAATTTTGTTTAACTTTTATTAATTGTATGGATCTACTTAATTATATACAGATATTTTATCCAAAGTTAAAATAAAATCATCCTAGAAAATTATTAGATGGAAACCAAAGACTAGCGAAAGTGTCTTCAAAAGCCCTTACGAATTTACAACGTAAGAGGGTTTTAAAATTAACGAGATTTCCATTTAAAAGTGAACACGTAGTGGTTTATTCAAAAAAACCAAAAAATTGCAAAGAAAAAGAGTGAAGATATTTAGGTCTACGACCCAAACTGCTTTTCGAAACGCGTAATGGCTATAACCTGTTCCAAGTATAACGTTTAAGTTAATCACGCGGCTAGTGAAAAGAGCTAAAAATTCGGGGCAGTGGTAGAAAAGTCGCGAAAAAACAGTGGGAAATTGAGTGCAAGAGTCTAGCCCCTTCGTCGAAAGAGCAAGATAACTACTAACCGGTTATATCAACTTCTTCAAGGGAGAATAAACTCGGAATTCGTATAATTTTTATTAATTGAATAAAATCTACTAAATTCTGATGTATATTATCTGTTTGATTAAAAATAGACTAATTTTCCTTCCGTTTTTATCCAAAATTGGCCTTATCTTAGAATATTATCCGCGTTATACCTTCGGATAAAAACATTCAAAATTTATTTTCGTGGAAAATAATTAATAAAAAGATGATTTGAAATCTTAGTTTCGTTGTTTTATTTATATTCTTCGAATTAAAAGTCAATTTGAAATATTTTTCTTATATTTTAGACTAATTCTGGAAACGTGAATGTTTCATATCCATCGTTATACGTTTGAAAACGAGTAATTTGTAGCGGCGAAGGCTTATCTTCGGGTAAACCTTCTACATTCCACAATGGTTTGTTCCCATTTCGCCCAAAATTATCTATTCCCATTTCGCCCAATCCTACTTCACCCAAACGTATTATCATTTGGCCCAAAATTATCGATTCCCAATTCGCCCAAACCAAAATTTCCTTGTCCGAATTCGCCCAATCCCACTTCGCCCAATCGTTTTATCAGTTAGTAAAGAATTATCCATTCCCATTTCGCTCAACCTAAAATTCCTTTTCCCGTTTCGCCTAAAATTGTTAGGTTGGGTTAGGTTAGGTTAGGTTAGGTATAAATAATTAAACAGGACGAAGGAACCGATCAAGAGGATTTTGTTCGCATATGCCTTGGGTGTGGATTGGGCGAAATAAGAATAAATTGGGCTGATTGGGAATTGGGCCTAATAAATTGGGCTGATTGGGAATTGGGCCAGTTGGGATTGGGCCAATTGAGATTGGGCGAAATGGGAATTGGGCCAAATGTTTTGGGCGAATCGGGGTAGAACCTTAACAATTATACGAATATAGAAATTTCATTTTTTAGTTACAAAACAATTTATCCGAAAATAAAATATCTTAAAATATACGAATAACGGAAGATAATGGATATCCGATTCCGAGCTCCACTTTTTATTTTTTGTTAATAGTTCAAGCTATAATTATCGCTAACTTTATCAAGAGTTGCAGCTAGAAATAATAAGTTGATTAACCTTAAATCTAGATATTTATTCTCCCTTAAATCGCGTGCATTTGTCTGCTGAGGTTCGAAGAAGAAAAATATATTTTCAAAAGCATACATGGTAAAAAAAATATCAAGAATAACCCCATGCAAGAGATAAAACATTATCCCCCTTCAGAAGATGAGAAATTTCAACCTGACCCTTTCTTGACCTTTACTGATAAGGTAAATTGTATGGCTCTTTCACACGTGAATTATTAAATTAAAATTCAGCTCTACATTTAGCGTGCAAATGTAACTAAAACAATGAAATTTCTATATTCGTATAATTGTTAAATGTATAAGGTTTACCCGAAGATAAGCCTTCGCCGCTTTATCTACCTACAAATTACTCGTATTCAAACGTATAACGATGGATAAGAAACATTCACGTTTCCAGAATTAGTCTAAAATATAAGAAAAATATTTCAAATTAACTTTTAATTCGAAGAATATAAATAAAACGACGAAACTAAGATTTTAAATCATATTTTTATTCGTTATTTTTCACGAATTTTTTTTTTATCCGAACGTATAACGCGGATAATATTCTAAGATAAGGCCATTTCCTTAGAAAATGCATTAATTGGTATTATTTGAACAAGGTGTCCTAAACAAAACCACTCAAAGAATGTTTAGGAAAATAGGAAATGGTAGGCTGAGTATTCTATAGCCTAATGTAAATTTCAAAGGGGCCCCAAAATCCGCTCAAAGGGACTTAGAAAAAAAACGAAAGAGGGGCCTCCAAATCTTCCTGTCGAGTCAAAGAAGTCAGCTACGAAGAAAATGGGAGTCTCTAAAAAAAATACCAGCCTAAAAATGAAAACAGGAGTCAAACTCCTCTGTAATTCGCGGGTAAGTGTCGCGATTAGAATATTAGACTAAGAAATTTCAGATTCGAATAAAAGTTGCTTCATTTCCAAATTAATTATAAAATAGACAAATTTATGCGAACGAAGGGTATAAAAATCCCACAAATTACTTCGAATTACACTCAGTTCTCAACGGTGGTTATTAAATTATATTAATTAAAAATTTATATCCCCACAACAACAACAAAAACACACAAACAATAATATCAAGAATCCATTCAGGTTCCATAAGAATATGGGAGGGCCGCGATTCAATAACCATCCTCCCAAACTTTGTAGCAAAAGTTCGTCCGCTTCGAATCGATTTTTCAAGTAAATAGCTCCTGACATCTATTATTAACCCGCGCCACTAACGACCTTGACATAATATTTTGGGTAATAAAAATGGAGCCGACCGAAAAAAGATCTAAGCGTACAAATGTTGGGAAAATTGCGGACGAACTTTTGTTACAAAGTTTGGGAGGATGGTACCAGAGGCTAAAGCTATGCTCCCATATTCTTATGGAACCTGAATGGATTCTTGATAATATATATACAAAAATAAAAACTTACCACTTTGATGGTCTACGATGAATGCGGGTTAGGTATAAATATACCCAAAATAAGGCGTAGGTCAAATGATCACGCACAGCGCGAATAAGAAAAAAAAAAAGACGCGCACAACGCGAAAAGTTCACAAGCCTTTGCCCTACTTTCAGATCAGTTTCGGGGTTGAATGTTTGTACGCGAATGGTCTTTCACCTTCGTTTGACCTTTGCTCAGCTTCGAGCACTCGCTGGCTCTTCCACGTCGATGCTGGATGACTCAGCATATTTCAACCTTTGTTTACCTGAGAAATATTTAAAATAATTAATGCCTTTTCAAACGCAATATTATTATATTTTGTAAAACATGAATAGCGATATTTCTGGTAATACCAAGAATCCATTCAGGTTCCATAAGAATATGGGAGCATAGCTTTAGCCTCTGGTACCATCCTCCCAAACTTTGTAACGAAAGTTCGTCCGCAATTTTCGCAACATTTGTACGCTTAGATCTTTTTTCGGTCGGCTCCATTTTTATTACCCAAAATATTATGTCAAGGTCGTTAGTGGCGCGGGTTAATAATATAATGTCAGGAACGATTTACTTGAAAAATCGATTCGAAGCGGACGAACTTTTGCTACAAAGTTTGGGAGGAAGATTATTGAATCGCGGCCCTCCCATATTCTTATGGAACCTGAATGAATTCTTGGTAATACGAATACAAACAATTGTTTTTTTTTTTTTAGATAAAAAAATATTAAGATTAATTTTTGTTGTTTTTTCAGTACGTGTTGCTGAACACGACCCCAACTTTACGATACCATGGATAGGGTGTGTAAGCTATAATCAAAGTGTAAATTTCAGGGGGGCCTCACGTGTTTTGGGCGAGACGGGGCCCGAATTGAGCCAGGTTGGGTGTGTACTTTAAGTAGTAATGGGGCTCTTCTATATTACAATTTTACATTTAATTTTTGTAGTTTTTGCGCACCATCAGAGGTATATAATAACCCCTTCGGGGGGAAGTATGAAAGCCCCTATACTACCAATGCTAAAAATCACGAACAACAAGAGCCCGCTGCTGACTATCTAGGCCACTAGCTCGCGCTGGACTTCTCAATGTCGCTACTCTAGTAAATGGTCTTTGTATAAACAAGACGGCTCGATTTGTGTTTAGAACTTCCTGTCTCGGGAGTCAGGCTGTCTGTTAAAATGGAGTCGAAGGTTGACTTCAGCTCGCGAGTTCCGGAAGTGCGCGTAGGGAAAATTTAGTAAGGTTCAAAATGGTGTAACTATTTTTTGGGAGTAAAGCGGCGTGTCGATCCGCCGCGATTTACGCCGGGCACTTGTTGTTCGTCGATTTTGCCTACCTTTCATACTTCCCCCCGAAGGGGGTTATTATATACCTCTGGCACCATCTATATTAAAAATCGCGCAAATACGAAAGAAGTCTTGAAACAAAATGAAATTATAGGAAAATTGTGAAAGAGACTTGAGACCCGAAAACGAGTAACTTAGTTTTTTTGTTCAAACTCTCCCATAAATCTAATTTTTGATAGTCACGAAAGATTTTTTTATTCGTGACGAAAATGGCTCTACTGAAGTGGTTACGAATATATCTTCCAAAATCAGGATTATCTTGAGTATTTTTTTGCCGATGCTAAAATAAATTACGAGGAAAGATCAGTTTTGATCCCTACAAATAATATTATTCAAAATAGAAATGATTCGCGCACTTTTAAAAGGTTATAACGCTTCTGTGAACTTTCTCTTGATTGGGAGGTTAAAGGAAAAGCTCCAATTAATTTAAAGACCCTTCTAAATTTGAGTCGTGGTCGAACGATAAATTCTTAGCTTGTCATATAAAATTTATTTTGATTTTTAATTTCAAGTTTGAAGCCAAGGAAAAACTGATTTAGAGTTTCATAAAATGTTTAATTTAAAAAACTTGTTCTCACGATCTTGATTCAATAAACAAAATTAAACTGGAGATAGCAGAAGCCGATGAAACCCTCCTTTGAAGTCAATTACTCCCTGGTCTTGTCTATCCCTCTCTGTATGGGTTAGTTTCAAAAAGCGCGATTCGGACGCCTCCTAACGGTAGATATTTTCGGAGCGGGAGTTCGTCGAGCGAATATCTCTAGCAGCCTTGGAGTTCGTCCAAAAAACGTCGTTTGTGGAGAGAGAGAATTTCCAATTTTCCGTAGACAGGGGGGATGAAGTAGGACCCCTCCGATCTCGTAAAATTGGGAATTTTACCGCTTCTCGACCATTGGACAGAATTCCATTGGACAGAATCCCATTGGGCAGAATCCCATTCGATCCACAATCCCATTCAACCGATACGTTTTCGTAAACCAGAATCCCATTCGACCGAATCCCATTCGACCGTCAATCCCATTCGACCGAATCCCATTCGACCGAATCCCATTCGACCGAATCCCATTCGACCGTCAATCCCATTCGACCGACGTTCACAATCAGAAGTCCATTAACACATTCTAACCTAACCTAACCTAACCTAACCATTATCGGCTTAAATTCATCGGGACGCCCTTTTTGGTTTCGGCCCAATGGGAAATTCGGTCTATGGGGGATTCGGTTCAGCGGGATTCGGTTCAGCGGGATTTCGGTTCAATGGGAATTCGGTGCATTGGGCTCGGTCGGCCAAGATTCGGTTGATTGGGACTATTTATTTTTTATTTCGGACCAATGGGAATTCGGTCCAATAGGATTCTATTCAATGGGTATATACCATTTTGCTTATGCAGAGAGGAGCGCTATATGGAACATTAGAGTAGTAGACTTCAAAGGAGGGTTTCATCTACTTCTGGAGATAGTAACAACCACCTTGGATTTAGAATTTGTAACAAATTCTTAATCCAAGCAACCACAACAAGAAGGATAAATGATTCAGGAGAAACGTGGACACGTAACACATTCGAAAAATTAGGGGGCGAGGTTTACATATTTAATTATATTTAGTCTGGGTCAACGCAACTTAAGCCATAAGAATGGTTTCATATGAAATGGCAAGGCTTTACTTTAACCTTAAACTGGGATCACATGGAAAATTTAGTTCTGGAATTTGTTCAAAGATAGTTCGTAAAGGGTGCCCTCATTAGAGCACTTCCTAAAAGAGCACTTAGTTTTTTTTTTGGCAAAATTTTTTGATGGATTTCGGTTGATTTTGGGGTCCTATTTCCATTAAAGCGAGTTGAGACCGATCCATTAATTAGTTTTGTCAAAATAAAATATTTAAAATCAGATTTCGCCATGTTAATCTCCATAGGGCCAACAATTAATGTTTTATTTGATTTATTTGGTTGATTTTAACCGGGGTTTTTCTCGTTAATAGACACTTAAACGACATGATTATAATTAAGGTAACTAATTACGTGCAAAAAACCCGGTCAGAATTAATTAGATACTCAAAATAATACATTATCTTCGCCCTATGGGTTTTTATAATGTGGAATCTGGATTTTAAATATTTTATTTTGACAAAACTAATGAACTGATCGGACTCAACTCGCTTTAATGGAAATAGGACCTCAAAACCAACATAAAACCACCAAAAATAGTTCCAGATTCAAAACTTTATTTTTGACATTTTCGAACTCGGCGAAAATCACAAAATTTCATTCTTCCTTTTTTTGGTTTTTTCGTTTTTTTGAAAATGAGCAAAAATAAAGTTTCGAATCTGGAACTTTTTTTGATTTATTTCGGTTGGTTTTGGGGTCCTATTTCCATTAAAGCGAGTTCAGACCGATCAGTTCATTAGTTTTGTCAAAATAAAATATTTAAAATCCAGATTCCCCATTATAAAAACTCATAGGGCGATGATAATGTATTATTTTAGTATCTAATTAATTCTGACCGGGTTTTTTCCACGTAATTAGTTACGTTAATTATAATCATGTCGTTTAAGAGTCTATTAACGAGAAAAAACCCGGTTAAAATCAACCAAATAATTCAAATAAAAAATTAATTGGGACCCTATGGAGATTAACATGGCGAAATCTGATTTTAAACATTTTATTTTGACAAAACTAATTAATGGATCGGTCTTAACTCGCTTTAATGGAAATAGGACCCCAAAATCAACCGAAATCCATCAAAAAAAGTTTCAGATTCGAAACTTTATTTTTGCTCATTTTCAAAAAAACGAAAAAAAGGGAGAATGAAATTTTGTGATTTTCGCCGAGTTCGAAAATGTCAAAAATAAAGTTTCGAATCTGGAACTTTTTTTTGTGGTTTTATGTTGGTTTTAGGGTCCTATTTCCATTAAAGCGAGTTGAGTCCGATCAGTTCATTAGTTTTGTCAAAATAAAATATTCAAAATCCAGATTCCCCATTATAAAAACCCATAGGGTGATGATAATGTATTATTTTGAGTATCTAATTCATTCTGACCGGGTTTTTTTTCCACGTAATTAGTTACGCAAATTAAAATTACGTCGTTTAAGTGTCTTTTAACGAGAAAAAACCCGGTTAAAATCAACCAAATAATTCAAATAAAACATTAATTGGGACCCTATGGAGAATAACATGGCGAAATTTGGATTTTAAATATTTTATTTTGAGAAAACTAATTAACGGATCGGTCTCAACTCGCTTTAATGGAAATAGGACCCCAAAACCAACCGAAATCCATCAAAAAAAGTTCCAGATTCGAAACTTTATTTTTGCTCATTTTCAAAAAAACGAAAAAAGAGAGAATGAAATTTTGTGATTTTCGCCGAGTTCGAAAATGTCAAAAATAAAGTTTCGAATCTGGAACTTTTTTTGTGGTTTTATGTTGGTTTTGGGGTCCTATTTCCATTAAAGCGAGTTGAGTCCGATCAGTTCATTAGTTTTGTCAAAATAAAATATTTAAAATCCAGATTCCCCATTATAAAAACCCATAGGGCGATGATAATGTATTATTTTGAGTATCTAATTAATTCTGACCGGGTTTTTTTCTCGAAATTAAAATTGCGAATGGGGGCCATAGCGAATGGGAACCATATATAGATAGGGGGCAATAGAGGGAGGTGGCTAAACTGAAATTAAAACATGAAGCATTCGGTAAATCGTAAGCCTTGGCTATCTAAAGGGGGAGATTTCCGTTAACCTTCCTCCCACTAAATAACGATGGTTATAGACTATTTAGGACCTGGGGAGTTCAGAAAAAATAATAAAAAAATCTCCGACCACCGGAAGTTTGAGAAAAACGTATTTGAAAATTTGAAATTCCCATGCTAAAATCCCATAGAATGCGCCATAGGTTGGGTTAGATTGGGTAAGGTTGGGTTAGGTTAGGTGAGCTTTTTTTAGGTTGGGTTTGAATAGAATCTATGGGATTTAATACGCAAACTTCAAATTTTGAAATGCGTTTTTTTCCTGAGCTCCCCAGGTCCTAATTAGTTCAAAACCATGGTTATTTCATGGGGGGTCGGTTATCGGAAACCTTGCCGAAAAGTATAACGTAAAACGTTTAAATTAAAATTCACTCACCAAATAGGACTAGGAACACAGGTAACTTACCTATTTAACATCATAACACTAAATCCCGTCACGAGAACAATCGTGCTAAATCGCCAATTCAATGCCTTGTCAAAAACGCGTAGATTCGTTTTTAACTTATTTCGATATTTTGAATTCATTTCACGATAGTCCAGCGAAAAACTGTAATAATTAGACGCAACTTACGCTAAATATTAACGATTATCATAAAATTAGACTGTAAGACCGCGAGAAACACTTTGAAAGTTTGAAACCAGGACTACACATCCTTTTAGACAGTTAGTGAAGAAGTTGAAGAACTTACAAAAACAAGCAGACGATACAAAATTGCAGAATTCTATAGCCAGACTCATGACGGATTTAAATAGATGGATAGTTTTAAATATAGCCAGGGAAACATAATTAGCACGGTCAATGCATATTCTTAGCTAGATACGCAAATTTTGAAATTCATAGCTTTTGGAAGCGCTATGAAACACTATTTTTTAATCGCTTCTACCCATTTCTTGACTCTACAAGACTCAATTAAATTTTCAAAACCCTTCAACTCGAGTGGGCATTAGTTAGTGTCAGAATCAAAAACCGATTAAAAAAATAATTCTAACTTGGAGACGTTTGTTTCGATGTTTTTGACAAGGAGAAAGGAAAGATTGTCGAACTTTGTATTGTAAAATCACAAACGGACGCTTCCAAAAATGGGTAAAACCCCTCACTACGAATGACAAGTTGCATTTCCCATGGAGAAAAGAGGTTCCTCCTATGACAATGAAGTCTGTAGTCTGCTACAAATATTATGCAAGAAAACATGATTGGAAAAAGAACGTACCGGAGAATGTTTCTGGTAAGTTGTCCAAAAGTTTTCTTTTTTGTAAGGCGTAATTAGTTTCGACCATTATTCTTAGCTCTTTGAAATGTCAAATTTTGTAGCGTTTGGATGCCCTCCCATCTTCCTTTTTTGTTTTATATACTATCTCATTTTTAATTAAATGATAAGTGAACTCAGAGGTTAATTTTATTTGCACCCTGTATAAGAGATCCAGAATGAAGTCGGCATTACGATTCAGCAAATGAAGAAAAGTAAATTAATATTTTTTTATAGTAATTTAAATAATTAAGCCGCCTTTTGTTCGCCTACGACGCTTTTGAAGGTCATCGAGTCTAAACAGATGACTCATAAACCAAGTAACAATCTCTAACCAGGAATACGTTCCAACAATATGATTCATCCAATGATGATAAAATATGGTTCAACCTACTTACACAAAGTTTTCTACACTAATTGGATAATAGCGACAGGAACTGTAGGAGTTTATTATGAAGGTCTCTAAGGTGTAAACCTTATTTTCACGCGTTCACTCTTACTAGGCCGTATAGCTCCCTTTTAATTCCACGTTTAAGGAATGTTAATCCATTTAATGAAGGCTGTTATTTAGTAGAAAAATGTAAGCCAAGCCCATATGACTGTGAGAAAGGGAGGGCGAAGAGAAAAATGATTTTTATTGATTTTTCTTTTAAAAATAAGACACGATTGCACAGGAATTGTCTCCGAATTGAATAAGAAATAAATAAAATGGAAGTCCTAAACAAAAATTAGAATATCTAGCTGCGTTCCTCCGACCTAAATCCTTGTTATTGAACGCCCTGTACTGAGTTATCCATTCAGATAACTTTCCCAGGGTTTGCTAACCGAAATAGTGTACTCATCTACCAGATCAGAAGCCGATGAAACCCTCCTTTGAAGTCTATTACTCCCGGGTCTTGTCTACCCCTCTCTGTATGGGTTATTCTCAAAAGGCGCAATTGTACGCCTCCTAACGGTAGATGTTTTCGGAGCGGGAGCTCGTCGAGCGAATATCTCTAGCAGTCTTGGAGTTCGTCCAAAAAACATCGTCGTTTGTGGAGAGAGAGAATTTCCAATTTTCCGTAGACAGGGGGGATGAAGTAGGACCCCTTCTAACTCGTAAAATTGGGAATTTTACCCATACAGAGAGGAGCGCTATGTGGAACATTGGAGTAGTAGACTTCAAAGGAGGGTTTCATCGCCTTCTGACCAGATCAATAAACCCTCGAACTCATTTACAAATTTAGAAAAAAAATTTTTGGGATTAACAAAATTTAACAACCTCTCTAAATCACTAGAAATCTAATTTTAGAATATTTACTATTTGAAGCATCTCTTTGGTTGAGATTCGATGACATTGACATTATCCGTAGTCCTTGACCTACAGTAGTCTTAGTCTTATGTCTATTATTCTTTCCCTTAATCCATTTTTCTAATTATCTGGCGATTTGTAGAAAAAAGGAGCTGGTTTAAGATAGGAAAATTGAATGGGTTGACGACAGGGTAGGGGAGAAACGTCAAGTTGTTCGTCTCGAACTCTGCTCCATTAAATGACATGACCCTTTTTATCGCGAGTTTTAGGGTAAAAAGGTGATCTAATAAAAAAATATATAAGATTCTAGGCGCAAAAAATTATTAAAGATTGTATGCAACAGCGCAACCTGTTGCACTCAAGACTAATCAAAGGTCACATCTGTAACTTAAGCTTAGTAAAATTCCCAGAGACAGCCCGCTCTTGGAATCACACTAAATTTTGTTCTTGATTCTTTTCACCAGCACAATCGCTCTTACAACAGCGCGTGTTGCGGATATTTTACGAAGCCAAGGTACAGGGGAGTTTTTTTGATTAGGATTAATCATAGGCTCTATTTTTGAATGCCAAAAATCCAGATCTTTTGCTATTTATTGCGCAATTCGGTGAAATGTTTTAATACGCGATCAAGCCTTATTTTGTATAGTAGAATGGCTGTAAAATAAATATTATTATTATTATAAACAAATCACTTGATTATCCTCTTAGCCCTCCCTTTAAACGGTGGCTATGACTAAACGAGTACGTTTTAAAAACTTCTAATTATTCGATTGAGCGTGAAAACCATTTTGATCGGAATTTAAATTATTTTTGTTAAAAAAAATATATAATATACCAGCTATACGCGTCATAAAGTCGGAGACGTGTTAAAAATGGGTCACCAAAGGTGTTTCTTTCAAGATAACGTTACGTTTAATTCTAAATTTCTTTACCTCATTTATATACGAATCTATTAACTATTTGAAGATGACTGGTTCTCTACAATTACTTAAAAAATGTCGAAGGAAACGTGTTTAAAAAATGTCATAGGAATTACCCTTGAACGACTTTTTGATTAGCTTCATTGACCAAGCAATATGCGTGTAGCAAAAATTAAAATGACACCTTTTTACGAATCGTCCAAATACCATAACGCTTAACAAGTTGGGATAACCCAAGTTATATTTCACCTAGTACCAACTCTTCATCCATTTAGGTTAGGTGGAGTGGTAGTTTGTATTGATTACTTTTTCCTAATGAAGTTTATCGTCATGTACCAATAGTTGATATCATAAAAGAGGGGCTTACTTAGGGAATGTTGCCGTCAATGTCATCAGCTACTTAAAAACTTGTAAAGCTCATAGTGCTCGTGAGCACCGAGCATTTCTTAACCTTTTTTTCTATGTCAGCTCTCAAGGTCAGGTCTCTCCTGAGTGATTACTGAGCCCTCTGACCCCTAGCATTTTACGAAAACGGAAATAACCTTAACGGTTTAACCTTAACGCCACGTGATTTCGTGACGTAGTTAGAAACATTCGAACCAGATGTCGCATGCACAAGTTCTTTTATAATATCAACTATTAGCTTCAGCTTTTCTCCTGTTGCTAACATTGCATGTAAGTTTTAGCATTTAGGATTTGAGGAATAGTTGTTAGTCTTGACAGTTGAATAAATGCTTATATGGCTCTGTTTATCATTAAGGCGCAATTTCATTTGTTAATGATATTCTATGACCCTACTTTGCTTGTTTTGTTTGCGATGTAGTGTCTTAAGCTACATTGTAATTACTTAAGACTAATGGTGAAATTGGTGGTCGACCAATAGTACATATATGGCTTTATAGACGAATTCGAAATTGAAGAGGAACTTGCAGGAGCAGCGCGCCATTGGTGTGCACTCCTTACGCGTCGATCTTTTAAGAGATGTCGCTATCGTACTTCCCATTCTGATCCTATGACGAGAGAGACAAACTGGGCGGTAGCCCCTCTCCTCGGGCTTAGAGGCTTGACGCGTTTCCCATAGCAAGGTGTGTAATACACGGATAGGTACGAGAGCGAGAGAGATAGTGATGCGCAGGCGCGTCATCTATTGTGATAATTCATCATTCCCTTACGTAAAAATGTTAGTCTGAACTGAAGAGGTCTTCAAGAACACTACAAAAGTCTTGTGCAAGTCTTTAAGACTTCCTCAAGACTTATTGACATAATGAAAGACTTCCCCAAGACCCCCGAAAGACTTTTCCAAGACCTATTATGAATAACTGTTTTTGGTAAGGGTTATATTTGTACCCCAATGGGCGTAGTTTGTTTACGAGCATGGGAATTTCGAATTCGTCAACTTACATCGTGAAGCTCCATTTCTCAAACATACTCAAGGTCTGGAAAAGGATAACACATTTGTTTCGAACACAGCGAACATTATCCACACAGGTTGGTCAAATACATAACCTCTCTGATAATGAAGTTTACTACGAGAGATTAAAAAACGAAGAAAGCCATAATTTAACAGAACTATGTTATTTAGAATCAGAATCCGGAAGTATTCTCAAATTGGTAAGGCAAACTCACCCACTGTTTGCATTAACGGATGAATGATTAAGGTGGCCCTGGGTCCTAACAGTTAAGGGCCTTTCACATTGGCCAATTTTTACCTCCAACTAGTTCAGACAACTCGAGTTGCCTCAACTAAATTTACCGTGAGAGCAGACATTTTTCGAAAATTAAAATCTTTCAAGAAAAATTGGGTTGCTGTCTCAATTTCTAGCCAACATATCCGGCCAACTTCGAGAATTTCACCGAGACATTTTATGACACATACCCAAGGTGATGGGGATTATTTTCCAGTCAATCTAGATTATCCACGTGCTCTGGTAGCCATTTTATTTCCGATTGAGGATTAGACTGCGGTTTGATAAGATTATTTCGGAAAGGGAATGAAAATTTAAAATAATTTTGAAGATGAACAGTATTTCTGAAAGCGACTGAAATTAACCCTCAAATCTAATTTTCATCTGAAAGTTAACTTGACGTGAAATGTAAACGTCACACCTATAATGATTGTCTGTTCGTAAAAATTGCTAGATGGAATTTATTATTTTTGCTAACATGTGAACGGTGGGGTTGGGCCAACTAGTTTGAGGGAAAAATTGGCTAGTGTAAAAACGTCACACTTATAATGATTGACTGTTCGTAAAAATTGCTAGATGGAATTTATTATTTTTGCTAAGCATGTGAACGGTGGTGTTGGGTAAACTAGTTTGAGGGAAAAATTGGCTCGTGTGAAAGGCCCTTTATTCTTAAGATTGAGTGAATAAAGAACAAACAAACAAGGAACGTGTTTCAAATTATTTATGTAAACGATTATTCGTTACGGTTGGATGACCATTTTACGGGAGTTTTTTTTTTAAATTCAATAAGAGTAACGACGCTACAGGAAGTGTTTTAGTACCAAATTGGTTAAGAAGAGGTTTTTAACACAAAATATTAATAATTAGAATACCTTTTATTTACACCAATAGTAAATAGTTTCATTGTCTTAGAGTTTTATAAATATTCAAAATGATTTTGGCTATTATCCCAAAATCATAAATTAAATCAAGCAGACGATGAATGGCCATGCAACTGTTTGTTTTATAATAAAAGCTTAAAATTGAAGTTTGTTTATTATTACATGGCTCGTAAAGGCTCCAGTTGAATCAGGCTCAAACTATTTTTGAAAATTTGATAAACACCTCGTAGTAATTGAATGCGAGCGTGCAGAAGCGGCGGATTTCTCAAAGAAATAGGCTAAAAGAAATAAAAAAGGCAAGACTTGGAAATCGTGATAAAGTTTAGTTTAAAGGGAACTGGAAACCTCTCTTCAAAAAGCCTAATTCTTCTTAATTTAAATTTTCCAATGTCGTTTGAAACCAATCTCCAAACTTATGTAAGTTTGACGTATTAATTGGCTCAAAATGTATTTCAATGGAAAAAAAGAGCAATTTGATTGGCTTAAGCCCGAATTGATAATCAGACCATATCTATTGAACGCTGGTGCGTTCATAGAATAAATGAAAATCTCAAAACTATTGAAATTTCAAAGAAATTCAAGTGCCAATCGCACTTAAAACCCAATTTATAGTCAATTAAAGTTTAGCGCACTTTAGGCACCCGCTAAATTAGAATGTAACCGTGGCAACACTCGCGCCAAAAACATCTTCTTCCAATGTTCTTTACTTTCAAATTTAATTAGTCCCGAAATAGGCTTAGCATAAAATTAACCACAAACGATTATGCGCCTGCAAGAACAAAAAATCCAAGCTAGACTATAACTGATCATTAAAGGCTTTGTGTGTGTAATATTCCTTATTATAGTTAAAACATTTAAGCCATTTAAGAACACTAGGCAGCATCTCTTAACAAATACACAATGAATTTGTATGAAATAAATATACTCACTGTAAATAGTTTCACTCGGCTGTAATAATGGCTGAAATCTTTGCTAAGGCGTTGCAATAGGATACATATCTGTAACAAAATTCAAAGAAATTTAAGTCATTTGATATACATTACATCATAAATTAATTACAAGCTGTAATTAGCCAAATGGAGCATTTATAGCGTGATTCTCCCATTTTTCATGATACCACAGCTTCTATAATTACCAGTGTATGCATGGGGATAAGGGCTTATTTCCAATATCTACCCGTAGTAACTCGACCCTGCGAGACCACATGACAGCCTAAGATAAAAGGAGGGCTTCAACTAAGTCGACGCCCAGGATACCAGTTCTATATTAAACCTTAGTTGTGAACCAGAAGTTCCTGTATATGATTAAATTGCCTTTTAAACTAGTTATTTGCCAGGGAGTGGTGTCACTGGTCTCTGAAGAAATATAAACCTGTCAAAAAAGAATGCCAGAGACCACGGCTCTTGTACCTGAGCTTTAAGAGCCCCCAGTGCACTGCGTAAGGAGAGAGAGATTTGTCGTGATTCTGGTTTGTTAATGGGCTGGGTGTATACTATTCTTGATGGTAGTGCACCCTTATAGTTTTACTACAGAGTTTAGATGATACAAGGGTATATACTGCATTTCTACTAAACCAGACATTGGCGGCCCCTATACACCACATATAAATTGGCTACTTATAGGCTTTAATTAAGATTAATAATAAATTAAGCTCACCCTGTGTAGTGGAAGTTTGTGATTTTCATAGTCAATGCTTTCTTCAACAATGATTGGGAACAACAAAATATATCGGAACAACAGATGCCACTCTTCCTGCAGAAATAGTTAGGGTTAGGTGGTTAGTCAATAAGCAATTAAGAGTTTTTAGAGAATTTCTTAAAATTATATTCTGTAAGAACCAAGAAAGGTTAGAAATTCCAATTCTAGGAACATTTTCCAATTAGGGACGGGTTGTAGCGGGCGGGTATTACCCTAACCAAAAAAAGTTAGTCTTAAGAGGTCTTAAAGGAGTCCTTCACGGCCGTGGCGTCCCCCCCCCCCTGTTTTTTCAAAAGTCGGTCTTCCAAAAATTGCCCACTGCATGTCTTTGGCGCCCCAGAAAAAGAGTTACTTTTCAAACCAAAAGTAGTATAGAAGGGAGGGTCGCTAAAAACTGAGGGGGGAAGCAGTAGACATGAGGGAGCCGCCAAGGCAGTGAAGGACTCCTTTAATGAAGTCTTTCAGGTGTCTTACGTAGTCCTAAGAGGTCTTCCATTATGTCAAGAATTCTTGGGGAGGTCTTAAAGACTTCCCCAAGAATTTTGTAGTGTTCTTGAGAACCTCTTCAGATCAGACTAACTTTTTTCGGTAAGGGATTCCTGTAAAATTTCATGTATTACCAGGTTTACGTCATCCCCTTATTTTAGGTAACGAATAAGTTTGGGATATGATTTATCTTACTGAGGGTTTACTTTGCCTTTAATCCCTTACCGAAAAAAGTTAGTCTGATTTGAAGAGGTCCTCAAGTACACTACAAATGTCTTGGGGAAGCCTTTAAGACTTCCCCAAGACCTCTTATGACTACATAAGACACCCGAAAGACTTCCCCAAGACCTCTTAAGACTACATAAGACACCCGAAAGACTTCCCCAACTTTTTTGGGTAAGGGATACCTTATAGTTCAAGTCATCCAATTCCATCTATAGATTTAGTGAATTAACGTTCCTCAAATAGACTTAGACCAATTAAACCTGGAAGAATTCGAACTATATTCAGAAACCAATGACCTGTTATTTTTAAGTCAGGAATTTCATACATATTTTTCTGGAAAACCTGGTAAAACCCATTTAGATAAACATCACATTAGACTTTAACCAGGCACGATACCAGTTAGTAAACAGCCTTATTCTCATAGCCAGTTTGTCAATAAAGAAATATATAATCAGATTCAAGAATTGTTGGGTCAGGGTATGATACGACCTTCTGTTAGTCCTTGGGCTTCTCTGATTAAAATGGTAAATAAAAACGATGTAATAAAGGGATATGGACGAATATGTATAGATTTTACTGCAGTTAATGCCGCGACAATAAATGACCGATACCCAATTCCTAAGATCAACGAGATCATTGATTCAATGGGGAAAGCTAGATATATTAACAAAATAGATTTAAAATCAGGTTATTGGCAGATAGAATTGGCCCCTAAGATATAGAATTTGAGTTATTTGTCTAAATAAAGTTACTTTTCATTAAAGGGAGAATGAAAGTCCAAAATAACCTATTTTTAATCGATTAAGAATGCTAAAATAATGAGAAAAACAATAATATAACTCACCAAAAATATTTCGTTATTTTATATTCAATTTCCAAAGTTCTGAAACTTGCAGATGCTAAGCCTTGGCTGCCTAGCTCGGCGAACTAGGCGAGCACGAGCCACATTTTTTTTAATATTCCCGTCTGATCTAGTCGCCAATCACGAGCGAGTACGTGTATTTTTAAAAAACGCGTACTCGCTCTTGGTTGGCGACAAGAACAGCCGCGAATATTAGAAAAAATACAGGTTGTGCTAGCCTACTAAGCCTAGTTCACCGAGCTAGACAGCCTAGGCTTAGCATCGGAACTTTGGAGATTGATTATAAAATAACGAAATATTTTTGTTGAGTTATATTATTGTTTTTCTCATTATTTTAGCATTCTTAATCGATTAAAAATAGGTTGTTTCGACCTTTCATTCTCCCTTTAAGCCTTGCCACTATGTTCCAAGTTACAATTTGAGATACGTCATGCATATGTAAAAAACATCCTAACGCCTTTATTCAATTTCTAGGCTAGCTTAGCGAGAGAGTAATTTGACAAGGCTCCAATCAAGTCTACAGTTATGTGTATACGTTAAGCTTAATGCTCCGTAACTCGAATTATAAATTCAAGCTCCTGAAAAATGTTAATAACTTTCAGTGTTACTACAGACTAGAACGCGAGTTTTGCGTTATAAATTATTCAAATACTATTCCTCATTCGCAACTACTTTAAATTAATCTTTTTACCGGCTTTTTTGTTTAGGAAAATATGGTGGTATTGGTACTCAATTTACAACGGAAAATTTGTTTTCTACAAATTTTTTTACATACCTCTTTCTTTAAAAGAGTAAAATCCATATCTTTAAAATCGCACTTTTGAATGTTTCCCATTTCTATCTCTTCTTCATAGCGTTGAAATAATGCGTTGAGTCTAGAGCAATTATACTGGATAAAACAGCCAGCTCGCGGATCGCAGCCTATTTGTACTCGAGACAATGGAGATACCGAAAGGCATTCGATTCTCAAACCTGTTCTTGCCAGTATATTCATTCTTGTGGCCCATTCTGGATCATCTAAAGGTCAGTCAACAAAATTTAATTAATAAAGGGTTGATTGAGTCAGCGCTGAAATATTTCCCTAACCAAAAAAAGGTAGTCTTAAGAGGTCTTTGGGAAGTCTTTCGGGTGTCTTATTTAGTCTTAAGAGGTCTTGGGGAAGTCTTAAAGACTTCCCCAAGACTTTTGTAGTGTTCTTGAAGACCTCTTCTGATCAGACTAACTTTTTTCAGTAAGGGTTCCTTGTAATCTTGATTAAAATTGTAAATAAAAATTAAAATGAAAGATTAACAGTTTTTAATACAAAACATAAATGTTGACGCAGTAAAACTCTTGAAGAAAATGCAGACCCCCACTAAATAATAATGATTGTGGACTAATTAGGGAGAATGCAACCTTATAACAAGTGATTTTTTTATCAATTCCTTATCGTTTAAATTGGCCTAATCTACCAATAAATTTAAAACTTACCCGGAAAATAGGCTTAGGGGGATTCATGGAGATCTTGAATTGCCTCCGTGTAAGGTTTAGCGACCAATGAGCAAAGGCCCGTCGTACACGCGAGATCTCCACGAGACTTACGATCGGGTTCGATTGGTCGCTAGACCTTGTACGCGAGGAAATCAGGATCTCCATGAATCCCGCTAAGCCTATTTTCCGGGTAAGTTTTAAATTTATTTCTAGTTTAATATTTGTTCGTAAATTTTTTCACTAGTGGATTAGTCCTATCAGAGGTATATAATAGCCCCCTTCGGGAGGAAGTATGAAAGCCCCTATACTACCAATGCTAAAAATCACGAACAACAAGAGCCCGCTGCTGACTATCTAGGCCACTAGCTCGCGCTGGACTTCTCACGCGAGATTTACAATCGCGTTTGATTGGTCGCTAGACTTTAAACGCGAGGAAATCTGGATCTCCATGAATCCCGTTAAGCCTATTTTACAGATACGTTTTAAATTTATTTCTGATTTAATATTTGTTCGTAAATATTTTCTCTAGTGGATTAGGGCTATTTAAACAATAAGGAATCGATAAAAAATAAACAAGTACTTTGCAATTGTCTGTAAAGTTTAATAAATTATAAGAATCAAATCAATAGTACGTTACCTAATATGTGTAATCCATATTTTTGAGTCATTACTTTCTGAACAGAATCTAAATTTAAACTTCAAAAATAATTAATAGTTAATTTTGGTTAAAAAAGTTTAATTTTTCATTCTTACGTTTGTAAATGTTCTAACTCTGGATCAACTCCTTGATATAAAATTGGTCCAAATACGAAAATAACGTGTTTAATGTTAGAGGGCCCAAAAATATGACATAATGAAGCCAACTGTTGAGTCTTATGAGAATTGGAATTGCTGGTGACGTAAAAGACAATCTTCGGTTTCTATATAAATAAAATGATAACAGTTGGGAGAGTTAAATGTACGAGTTAGTCGTTATCATATAATTCGAACAATTACAATTCGGATATCAATGTCAAACGTGTACCAATTTTTAACAATAAGTATGGCGGTACAATAGTTGATATTATAAAAGAACTTGTTCCTTACGGAAAAAGGTTAGTCTGATCTGAAGAGGTCTTCAAGAACACTACTAAAGTCTTGGGGAAGTCAGTAAGACTTCCCCAAGACCTCTTAAGACTACATAAGACACCCGAAAGACTTCCCCAAGACCTCTTTAGACCAACTTTTTTTGATAAGGGAGTATTACTCTATTGCGGTAGCTATGATCATTCTCCCCTAGTTCAAATTTAAAAATAGTTCAATTACTTTTGATTTGCAGCAAATAGACACGTGAGATAACTTTGCAGCCAGTTTGAATCCATTTGAATATACATTATTTTTCTTCACTGCGTAGATATAAATTTATAAAACCTAAGTTCAAAGAGAAATTTATGCCCAGTAGTGTTACGTTATCAGAAAACTTGCCCCTCATCAGGTACGTTTGTTAAAGATGGGTGAAGTAGAAAATCAAGAGATGTTTTATTGATTGTTTTTTATCCAAAAATAAGACTTGTTTGCGAATTAAAACATTTGTTAATATCGCTCAACTTTTAAAAAAAATTAAGACACCATACCCTCAAATTCAAATATTCGAAACCGCATCCTCATACCAATCACGGTGCTGCCGACTAGTAGCGTGAATAGGTAGCCCCAGTTGGAAAGCCAAACTTACGGTAAGGGTAATTTTTCCCAAGTTATCCTTCGTCGATTCACTGCTTCAGAACATTTTAATCAATTAACTAATAAGTTAATGTTTCCGCAGGTTTTTACTATTTACAATCAGTTTCGTTATATTATTACCACAAACCCTTCCTGGCATCACGAAAAACGAAAAATTCTAAACAGTAAAAGCCTGCGGAAACTTATTATTTAATTGTTTAAAATGTTCTGAAGCCGTGAAACGGTGATGAAAACTTTCCCTTACCAGAAGTTCAGCTTTAAAACTGGGGCCACTATTCAGGCTACTAGGTGTCTGCACCCTGATTGGTCAGAGGACGCGGTTTCGAATATTTGAATATCAGAGTAAAATTAGCGATATTTCCCAAATGTTTTAAATATAATTTTTAGATAAAGAAGTAATAAAACATAACTTGATTTTCTACTTCACTATCCATTTAAGGATCACGTAAAACTCCCACCAATCGGTTTTCTGACCCCTGCTCTGGCCCCTCCAACTTAACATTACCAGACCAGGGGTAGACTATCAAGCCTCAGAGTCACCGGCCATGCGCTTCAAAAGGGACCCCCCCCCCCCTTACCGAAAAAAGTTAGTCTGATATGAAGAGGTCCTCAAGAACACTACAAAGGTCTTGGGGAAGGGTTTAAGGCTACCCGAAGACTTCTTGATGTAATCGAAGACTTCTTAAGACTACATAAGACACCCGAAAGACTTCCCCAAAACCTCTTAAGACTAACTTTTTTTGGTAAGGGGTGGAAAAGTTAAGCGCAAAGAAAGTTCTATAGAGAAACTAAACACAAGTTTCGTACTACCCTTACCCAAAAAAGTTAGTCTTAAGTGGTCTCGGGGAAGTCTTTCGGGTGTCTTACGTAGTCTTAAGAGGTCTTGGGAAGTCTTCCATTATGTCAAGAATTCTTGGGGAGGTCTTAACGACTTCTCCAAGACCTTTTTAGGGTTCTTGAGGACCTTTTCATAACAGACTAACTTTTTTCCGTAAGGGTACAGTTTACGCAACAACTCTACCAAAGCAAGGAGCATGTAATATATTTAACCTCGGTTAAATCTAATTAAATCGGGCTAATTACGCCTTGTCTGAAGAGGCTATTACCCGCTAATTTACCAGGGTATATTACCAATTTTGTAACGTGACCTTTCGCAGATAAAATTATTTTTATGGTAATCTTATCCTTTAAACATCAAAAATTTAAAAACTTACCACAGCAAGACTTCATTTGTGACAAGTTTATGTTACTAAATAACTGCGCTTTTTCTAAGTTAACTTCTTCGTCAGTATCTTCCAATAACGAAACGGAATTGGTATAAGTCCGAGAGATTACACTATCAAAACTCTCTCGACAAGAAAAGCAAGATTCGCAATCTAATTCTAGACCATCTTTTGCGCCAATTTCATCAGTATATACTCGGTATCCATTAGCACGCACTAGACTGGTTAAATGTTGCGCCAATATACTATTCCTTATTTCATCCTTGTCACCAGTTTGAGATACAATCCAAGCTATTTTGGATAATGTTTCTATTTTGCTGCCGTATTTATCGGTTAAACGATTCACGGCGTCCAGAGCAGTCTCGAAAGCCATACTTCGATTCAATTCCAATTTCAGTTTGGAATAGGTCACATTTCCAAAGCCTTTTGAACATTTCAACGATGCTAGCTTAAAATTTTCCTTTAGTATGAAATCGCACACGGAGTTCAATGATTCCTGTAAAAGATATCCAGATCAACTTCTATTAAAATTTAAGTAATTTCAAGTGTAATTTATTCAGTATAGTGACATTGTCACTTTTTCATTGACTTATAGGACAGATTTGTCAGTGTGTGAACCACTGAAAACGAAACGCTTTGTACTGGTTTTGGAACCGATTTTGCCCTCAAGTATGAACGAGGCTTAAGTTTGATAACTAATATCACCGCCTAATTTCTCATGGCAGGGCTCCCAGACCACCTATAATACGTATTAATTCTGAAGTGATCCTAAAAAAACCTATAATTTCACTTTTTAACCTATAATACCTATTTTTTGGGGAATTTGTTCAATTTCGGTGATAAAATTCGAAAGGAATGAACTATATAACTATAAAAATTATACTTTTGCTTGAAAAAGTGCAAATGATTGCAAAAAACCAAAGCTGTGGCAGAAAGGTTTCCTCTCCTAGGCCACTGGTAATTATTACTCTATTTTTTTGGAGGTTAGGTAAACTGGCGAAAGGGGCGTGAGTAGCTAGTAGTGCCAAAGAAAGGCAGAGGGACAGGTCTAGAGGCTATAGAACCTATATTGCATTACATGTCAGAGAAACCTACCTATAAAACCCCTATTTTTCGAAACTAAAAACCTATAAAAAGTCCTATAAATTGATATTTTTGGACCTATATTTTTGGCTTTTAAAACCTATAATACCAGAAGCCGATGAAACCCTCCTTTGAAGTCTATTACTCCCGGGTCTTGTCTACCCCTCTCTGTATGGGTTATTCTCAAAAGGCGCGATTCGTACGCCTCCTAACGGTAGATGTTTTTGGAGCTGGAGTTCGTCGAGCGAATATCTCTAGCTGCCTTGGAGTTCGTCAAAAAAACGTCGTCGTTTGTGGAGAGAGAGAATTTCCAATTTTCCGTAGACAGGGGGGATGAAGTAGGACCCCTTCTAACTCGTAAAATTGGGAATTTTACCCATACAGAGAGGAGCGCTATATGGAACATTGGAGTAGTAGACTTCAAAGGAGGGTTTCATCGGCTTCTGATAATACCTATAATTTTTTCTGGGCTATGCACTGGGAGCCCTGTCATGGGAAAACTAAACACAGCTAAGCGGACGACCCCCATCTCTTAAACATGGGTTTCGTATTTTTTAGCACCATCTCCATTAAAGATTATCACTTTAATGTCTTTGTTACTGAGCGCCATCTCCATTAAAGATTATCACTTTAATGTCTTTGTTACTGAGCGCCATCTCTAATAAAAATTATCATTTAGTTTAGTAGTTTTTGAGCGCCACTTCAATCAATTATGAAAGGGTAATACGAGAAAATGGTCGAAATTATAGGAACAAATTAAATATAGTGGAAACATGATAGAATATAGTAAATGCGATCACCCTGCGATAGTTACCTGATTGTCCAAATTCTTTAAATGTAATGAAATATCTCCGTGATACAATGTTCCATTTTCCAGCTTGATGATATATTTTTGATTTTTTATAGCTAGGGCATTATTTATATCAAGAAGTAGAGCTCCTAATGGATTTGTGTCTAAAAAGAAAGACGCAAGAGAGATCTTTGAGGTTGGAAAAAATGTTTATTTTTTACAAAATACAAATTTTAAAAATTTACGAAAGTTACGTGCAGAAAATTTTATCCTCCGAGCTTTCCTCTTCCTTGATTGGTTTAAATTTTTTCCTTAGAGAATCATTATGGCCTTCTCTGTTTCTCACTATCTCTAAGGCGTAAAATTGTATCCTAGGAACTGCAAAGAGAAAATTATGACTAATTGAAAAAAGGAAGGATATATTTTGAGAGTAATTATTTGTGAAATCAACAAAGCGGTATTGCTAGAAAAATTGTTCTTGGTATTATCAGAAGCCGATGAAACCCTCCTTTGAAGTCTGTTACTCCCGGGTCTTGTCTACCCCTCTCTGTATGGGTTAGTCTCAAAAATCGCGATTCGTACGCCTCCTAACAGTAGATATTTTCGGAGCGGGAGTTCGTCCAGCGAAATATCTCTAGCAACCTTGGAGTTCGTCAACTAAACGTCGTCGTATGTGGAGAGAGAGAGAATTTCCAATTTTCCGTAGACAGGGGGGTATGAAGTAGGACCCCTCCGATCTCGTAAAATTGGGAATTTCACCCATACAGAGAGGAGCGCTATATGGAACATTAGAGTAGTAGACTTCAAAGGAGGGTTTCATCGGCTTCTGGTATTAAAAATGAGCTATATTTCCTTACGTAACTTTAGCTACATTCACAGTTGGCCCTTTTCTGTGTCTTCATCAATTCAAAAATATGTTGAAGATAATATAAATGCAAGTGCTATTCTGTTTGGGCTGTTCCCCAGTTAAGGGTGAAGAATTCTCATCAGACATGTTGGCTGTTAGCCTAAATTCCTCCAGAATGAATAATAATAACTTGTAATAAGTGTTCTAATTTAGTATTAGAAAACAATTTGAAAGTTAAACTAAAAATTTCCACAATTGAGGAATTTCAAATATTAACACTGGCCTCACAAAGTTCGTCTATTGTCGAAACAGCTTTAAATTTGGTGTCAGCCAGTATATAGTTAAGCAAGTGGAATTTTGGCTTTGCCAGAAGTAAAGAAGGTTGATCATTCTCTCTATATTTATATATTAATTCCTGCTTTCAGTAAATATGTCCAAATTGTTCAAAAAGAACGCAAATTGCTTGTCAACTTCACAAATAATTCCCTCACTGAGTTTGCGTTTACCAAATATTGAATTTGAATCATTATACTCTCCACCCGAATCCAATCTCACAATTGTGCCATAATTAAAGTCTTCCACGTAATTAAATTTCTCGCAAAATGGTCTCCATTTCTAAGTTAATAATTATTGTATCTCATTCAAATAAGGAAGATTGCTTAAGTCTAACATAAGATAAAAAAAAAAATACCTCTTTTGACTCTGGACTTTTTAAAGCTTCTGTATTTAAGACTTTAACGTCCAGATCTGGAAAATCAGTTCTAAACTCTTTGTAAATGGCATCGTCGTACGGCGTTAGTTTCAAAAATCGTGGATCAACTGACGTAATCAACTGTAGGGTTACATAGGTTTAAAATATAACTGTCTGTACTCGCATTCCGAAGAACTCTCACGTTAAAATAAATTTCCATATGCTGCGTAGCTTTGACAACCCAAGCCATTTCAATTTCTTCCTGTGATTTGATAAAAAAAGGGTAGAAATTGAGATTGTATCGCTAGTTTTTACTCAGGCATAGTAATGTTTCTTAACTATGCCCAGTTTGGTTCTATGTAATCATTGAATCCTGCATTTTATTTTACACTAATATTTAAAATTCCAACAGCAATCAGAGATCAGTTTGAAATCGCATCACCTTAGAATTACTTTTCCTATATCCTTTAATATAAAAGATTTGAAAAATAATTACTTTTGTACATGATGATAGTTCAACCTGATTCTGACTGCGTTAGTCGCTTTGGAAAAACACTTTAGCCATAAATTTATCCCATTCGTACTCCACGCTGACCGGCGATTGTACGGGAAGGGATGCGCAAAGTTAGATTCAAATATGTGGTGAAGTAACAGGAAGGGATAAAACTGAGGTTTAAAAGATATTCCGCCATGGGAGAGTCCATTGTTACCATCAAGGGGCTGGGTAACAGGTCTTTCAATATATTCCTCTCTAAGAAAACCTTTCTATACGTTTCACAGCTTTACTTGTCAGCAGAAGTAATATTGAGGCTATTCCTCAATCTTAAAGCTCAGACGAGCGGAACTGTTCCTTACGGAAAAAAAGTTAGTCTGATCTGAAGAGGTCTTCAAGAACACTACAAAAGTCTTGGGGAAATCCTTAAGACTTCCCCAATACTTATTGACATAATGGAAGACTTCCCCAAGACCTCTTAAGACTGACTTTTTTGGTAAGGGGTTGCAGTCGAATCCCGGTGCCCTTTGCTTCAAGAAAAATGAAACCCCTTCCTTTGAGGAGGTATGAGACGTTTAGGTTTTACGATACTAATTCCTATCCAAACCATGTCAACGAAAAAGGACCTCAATCCAAGTTTTGAAAAGGCAAAAACTTGGCCAAAAAAAACTAAACTTTTGGTAAAGGAAAAATAAGGAAATTTTTCAGGAAAAATATGCCTGGGTCATTTTCCGGCTTGCAACCCTCCTAATTTTAAATGAATTCATTATTGTTGTCATTGAAAATATAAAAATTAGCAATTTGCAATAGTATACAATGAGAGACACATGAATAAGTAAAATAAAAACTAGTTTATTAATAAAATTGACGAGACAGTTTCGGACTGTTGTTCGTTATTCAAAATAGAGATTGGATAACGAACCATGCTCGAAACTGTCTCATTAATTATATAAATAAACGTGATTTTACTTATGAGGTGTCTTTATTCGCATACTATTTTAAATTATTAGTTATTATTGCTGATTTTTTCGGCCAAAATAGCAAGCGCTTGGCGGGCAGCTATTTTGACCAGATAATCCGGGCAGCTGGCTAATTTGGCTGGTTTGTCCAGCAAAAACACAAGGCTACCCTTTGTACTGACACACTTACGTCATTTCCAAATTCCTCAGCAGGTCTTGAAAGAATGTTAGAAACTGAAGCCATCCTTAAAAATCTCAATTTTCTAATTTCGCAACTCTTAAATACTTAATTTAACTTCAAAGTTAACACTTTAAAGGGAACAGCGTTCCCCGTGATCACAACTTTCATCACGTGTAGCAGAAGACAAACCATTGAGTTGGAAAATTTGGAAATATACTTTCTTCTAGAGATCCATTTAGGTTTTCAAATCACGAGCTTTTTTGAAAATTTGGGACGTACATCTTTATCGTTAAATTAGAGAGAGTCGGAATTTCACGGGTCAAACCTTATAATCGCACGCCATTAGCCTTATTTATACCATAGATATATGAAAAAATAGCCAGATAAACTATCCTGTCTGAGCCTCGTGCAAAAAAGTCGGAAATATAAATTATTTTGTAGTCTGTACTCTGTAGAGCGTGAAATTGGTACAGTAGAAGGCAAGTCTAAAATACCTTCTATATTGTTCACGAAGCATTATGGATCTAGTTCATCTTTCATATATCGGCTTCTGCAAATACCACAGGACCAGGGACGGAAATAAGAAAATTTTCTTATTGGACAAATGTCCAGTAACCCCCCTTAAAAATTCAAAAGTTATCGGACATTTAACAAAATTACCGGACAATGCTACATTTCTTGTATTGAAAAGTACTTTTTTTTATCGAACATTTGTCCAGTGACCCCCTCTTAAAAATAAAAAGTTATCGGACATTTGGAAAATTTATCGGACAATGACCAGTGACTTGTGCTTATTTCCGTCCCTGCACAGGACACTGGTCCACTCTCAGAGTGCTCTGAATCTCTGTTAATATCAAATTGTTCATGCATAGAGCAGTGGAACTTAATATTTGAAAAGTGCTCTCAATTGGTAACGGTTGCACTCTTGAAAAAAAGAGAATTATTATTAAAAAAAGAGAGCGAACCCTCAATTTTACCAGTAAAAAAAAAAAAAAAAAAATTCACTGATCTGAGTTTCTGACCAGGAACGGAAATAAGAAACTTTTCTTATTGGACAAAAGCCCGGTAACCCCCCTCAACAAATTTAAAGTTATCAGACATTTAAAAACATTATCAGACATTGCTAGATTTCCTGTATTAATAAGTACTTTTTCTTATCGGACAAATGTCCAGTGATCCCTCTCCAAAATAAAAAGATATGGGACATTTGGAAAATTTATTTATTTTCTGGATAGAAGCCGTTATTTCATGACGTCACTTCATCAACCAACCTATTAAAAAACAGTTCTCAGGCAAAAAAGTTTTCAAATTTCGGCTGTTTAGTCTTTAGTCAGTATAGTCAGTACCAATGTTTCCTTGACGTTTTTCCCGTTTAATTTTAAATAAATTAACATTTCACTGTGTTATTTTATAAAGACCAAGGATGTTCAGGAGCTGGCAATAATTTTTTTTCTACAAATCCACGGTAATATGATACTCCATTTATTTCATAATGATAGCATTGAAGCTCCAGTAGGCTAGTATTTAAGATCTAATGATGAGTTTATAGTGAAACTTGAATATTAAAATACAGTATTAAATAATTTTATTCGAGTTAAAAGACGTAAGGGTTTAAATGGTATTCTAATTTATATATTACTAGCATCAAATATAACTTTGTGACAAGCGACAGTGATTCCCATTTATGATTGTGCCCTAATAATAGTGAATTCCACTGAGCGGTATGAATCTCGCTGAAAACCTAATTGTTAGAAAAGTAACAAAGTGGTAACCACTTCAATTTAAATAGTTTCAGTGAACTATGGCCGCTGGAGGGAACGAATCCTTGTGGTTCAGTATCAGCCCACCACATGGCAAACAAACAGCAAATGTATCGGATGATGATAACTCTCCATTACTTAAGCTGAAGGAGTTCGAAAAGCCTCCATTAGTCTTATTTGGCCAAGTAACAATTGGAACTACAGGGGCTGCGGGATTGAAGATATTTAATCCGAACAAAGTAATAACTTAATTTCTGTTTTTATTCTTTAATCTGAATCTTATTTACCATCAGGTGAAGCTACATCTGAGTTTGGACAAAATACCAGCGAATTTTTCAGTGAAGAACGAGTCGCTTAATGTTCACGCGAATGGCTACGTCGATCTCGAAGTTTTTTGGAAGCCGACTGCTCTTGGTGGTTTGCGGAAGAGCGTTACAGTTAACACTGATTTGGGTCAACGATTTCAGTTTTATGTTCAAGGAGAATGCGTGCAGCCTTGCGTCTCGAAGGTGAGCTTACCTCAATTTTTAGCAAAACGGTACAATATACTAGACTTTATCAGGACTTAAAAAATCCAACTTTTTGTATCCAGACCATTGAATTTCATTGGTTTAGTCCAGATTTTATTTGATAAAATTAACCTTTTTATTTCAAACCAAATTTTATGCCGAGTTCTATCTCATCTGCACAGTTCAGAGGTGCAGTGTAGGAAATCAGCATATAA
This sequence comes from Odiellus spinosus, assembly GCA_963920705.1. Classification (NCBI taxonomy): domain Eukaryota; kingdom Metazoa; phylum Arthropoda; class Arachnida; order Opiliones; family Phalangiidae; genus Odiellus; species Odiellus spinosus. The sequence goes on from OY987239.1 coordinate 7,576,931, forward strand.
GAAACCGTAGGCCTACTCATTGAATTTTTGCGATAGATTCCTAGGGAAAATTCATTCTGAGAAAAATTAACCTCTAGCTTGTTAAGGAAGCTACCCTTTCTCATGATTGTGAATGAAAATGCTGAGTTGTTTCCATCACAATTAATACATCAAGCCCGTGGTTGGCGAAAAGCTGGCTAAAACTAGTTTTGCCAGGACATGCGGCAAAAAAGTGGTTAAAACTGGCAAAATCTAATCTAGGAAAGAATGCTGCGAAATAAATTTAAGTTGCAATTGTAGATGGTTTTCAAAATAGAAGAGAAGACTGAGATTCAAAACTCTAAAGTCTGGTATTTTCCAATTTAGTATTTGATAATAAAGAGTAGTTTCAGAGGTATATAATAACCCCCTTCGGGGAGAAGGATGAAAGGTAGGCAAAATCGACGAACAACAAGTGCCCGGCGTAAATCGCGGCCGATCGACACACCGCTTTACTCCCAAAAAATAGTTACACCATTTTGAACCTCCCAAAATTTTCCCTACGCACACTTCCGGAACTCGCGAGCTGAAGTCAACCTTCGACTCCATTTTAACAGACAGCCCGACTCCTGATACAGGAAGTTCTAAACACAAATCGAGCCGTCTTGTTTATACAAAGACCATTTACTAGAGTTGCGACATTGAGAAGTCCAGCGCGAGCTAGTGGCCTAGATAGTCAGCAGCGGGCTCTTGTTGTTCGTGATTTTTAGCATTGGTAGTATAGGGGCTTTCATACTTCTCCCTGAAGGGGGTTATTATATACCTCTGGTAGTTTCAATCTTCAATCAGTTTCGCAGTTCGACCAAGTTTTTATACCTAGACCTCATTTTCAATCTGGCCTACACTAGCTATATGTATTTTTCTCCTGTAGCGTACTTTCTTTTAAGGGGCTCCTCCAGCTTGGGTTGTTCTGAGTTCTTTTAACTTTAATTATCTGAATAAAATCGACTTAAATTATTAGATTTTCTAAAATTAATTCTAATCCGCTATTATCTTACAGTTAAAGCTTAAGATTTTCACGTAACCTTAGCTGTTTATCTATTATCTGATTAAATAATATTGAAATGTGAATATTCTTAAATATCTGAAATGATGAGTTATTTAAGATTGAGCCACTCCCACAAGGGCAAGAAACTTGGGGGAAAAGTAAAGGCCAGAAAAATTGGGTTGCTGACACAATTTCTATGCAACTTATTGGGCCAACTTTGAGAATTTCACCAATTACATTGTTAGGGATTCTTTTCCGGTCAATCTGGATAGTGAAAAATTATCCGCGTGTTCTGGTAGCCATTTTCTTCTCCGACTTCACGATTGAGGATTAGGCTGCGGTTTGATTAGTTTATTTCGTATAGTGAATAAAAAATTTAAATAATTTTGAAGAGTCTTATAAAAGATGACCGAAATTAAGCTTCAGATTTAAATATAATTCGAAGAAAACTTGATGTGACAAAAGATGTAAATGTCACACCTATAATGATTCACTGTTCGTAAAAATTGGTTGAAAGAGTTATTTTTGTTAAGCGTGTGAATGGTGGGGTTGGGCCAACTAATTGCGACAATTAAGTGCGCCAACTAGTTGGAGGGAAAAATTGGCTCGTGTGAGAATGGACCTGAAGATAACCAACTATGTTGAATTAGCAATCATTGAAATATCAGATCTTGAAGATTTAAGAAAGCAAGATTTTTGTTGCATTTTAAACAGGATTAAACCAGTTTAAACAGAAGCCGATGAAACCCTCCTTTGAAGTCTATTACTCCCGGGTCTTGTCTACCCCTCTCTGTATGGGTTATTCTCAAAAGGCGCGATTCGTACGCCTCGTAATGGTAGATATTTTTCGAGCGGGAGCTCGTCGAGCGAATATCTCTAGCAGCCTTGGAGTTCGTCCAAAAAACGTCGTCGTTTGTGGAGAGAGAGAATTTCCAATTTTCCGTAGACAGGGGGGATTAAGTAGGACCCCTTCTAACTCGTAAAATTGGGAATTTTACCCATACAGAGAGGAGCGCTATATGGAACATTAGAGTAGTAGACTTCAAAGGAGGGTTTCATCGGCTTCTGGTTTAAAGTATGTGTTTTAATCCAGAATGGCTCTTGCCCAACCCTGGATGTATACATCCTTTTAGGACTATAAATGATGCTAGTTGAAAATTTACTCCTTTACTCGCTATATTTCTAAATTTTAGGCCAAAAAAATGTCTAGAAAACGTGCCCCTGCTCAACCTTATTCAGTCAAACCAAAACCGTTGGCTGAAAGAAATAGTGCATGTCCTCAATTCTACGAGATTGACCAAGATCAACCGGAAAACATATTTGACGAGCTTGACTTCAAAAATCCATTACCTCTCACTCCAATGCGACGTGAGACTTTCTACATCGATTCCAAACGGCAAGTCCTATCTGATCTGCCCGTCCCTTACCAAACAAATATCGGCTCAATCAAACAAACCATAAACTTCGACGTTGGAAAAGAAATAACTGGACAAAATAGTGAAGCGAGAACTAATATTCGTAAAAATTGGTCACCGGTTGGACCCGTTACCACAGACAACCTTTTACACTTGCCATTAGCCAATAAAGATAGTTTATCTTCAAACGAAACTGTCTCGTCTAATGCCTTCACACCATTCTCAAGAAATCCGTTCCAAGTCAACTTGAATGAAAGCAATAACTTGGAGGATAGTTTGAATGAGCCTTACATCACTGCGTATTCGGAAACTCAATCTAATGGAACCAAGGATTGCACTCTTTTCGAGAGTTGTATTGATTTGAAGAAATCTGAAGAGACCATAGCCAAGATCAATGCCATGTATCGTTTGATACAGAACCGTCTGCAATCAACAAATATAGTTCCAGATTCTCCCATTTTGCCTACAAGCAATAGATCTAACTCGTTCACTGTGGATAAACCGAGGAGTCATTCTGATTCATCATTAGTTTCGTTAAAGAGTAATGAAGCTGATTATGAAACTTGCAATAGAAGAGTCAGTACCACGAAGAAAGAGTCTAGGACCAAGAATTTTGAAGACTTAGGTGAGTACGAAATTTTTATAGACAAGTTTCTTAAAAATTCCCTTACCAAAAAAAGTAAGTCTTCAGAGGTCTTGGGGAAGTCTTTCTGGTGTCTTATGTAGTCTTAAGAGGTCTCCGGGAAGTCTTTCATGATGTCAAGAAGTCTTGGGAAAGTCTTAAAGACTTCCCCAAGACTTTTGTAGTGTTCTTGAGGACCTCTTTAGATCAGACTAACGTTTTTTGGTAATACCCTTTTCAGACGAGGCGTAACTAGCCGGTTTAATCAGATATAACCGTGGTTTAGTCACAATTAACCAAGGTTTATTAAACCTCGGTTAAATTAAACCACGGCTAAATTCGCCTCGTCTGAATAGGGTATAAGGGTTGCTATTATAAGCCAAACTATCATTTTTATCTGTTATGAAAGCTTGCCTCAAGAAAAACTTTCCTAGTTAGGCTATAGACCGTAAAATAAAATCTTTCAAAATTTACAACGGCTAATAATCTTGCCGAAGATCTTGGGTGGGATAAGAAAATGCACCAGATTAGCTGAGATTTGCCACGTGAATACGCTGCTGATCATGTAATTTTTTCACGAAACCGGTTTTTATTGAAGGACTATTGAGAGAAAACCACCTTGAATTGTCAGCACCCGCTACACCTATAAGGGTAAAAATCGGAGCTAACGTAGCAGACAATCATGGTGAATGATTTTTGAGTTTCTATCCACGTCTTCAGTTTTTTTTATTACAACATTTTTGGAGTTTGTCTTAGTGGCTGCCCAAATATGGACAAACTGAATACGCTCCCAGTTATGGTTTTCAATGTTCTGATTGAAATGAAAACAAAGCTTTCTCATTCAATTTTAATACAACTTATAGGTTTAACGCACGACATATCCCGAATTTCGAGCTACGCTGCGGTTGAGACTTCAAGTTCCAGCAGTGACTTGACGCATGATCAGTCAGTAACTGGTCAAAAGAGAGTGTTAAGTCAGACTTTTCACGGGAATGAAACTCGTAGGATGAGAAGGTCTACTAGTTTGAATATTCGTAATGTCAATAGTCCGAAGAACAAATCTGTGTCTATTTCCGTTATATCCCCCAGGAAAAAAAGCGCAACAGGTTTGAGTATAAACTTAATTACTTTTAATAATCCTAAACATCTAATGTTAGTTTCGGCAAGATATTGGACCCAGCCAGGGTTGGCAAGTTTTTTCCAGGGGTGGCAAAAACTAGTTTTGGCCACCGTTTTTTTCGCCTCAAGTGACTTTTTTGATTTAAAAAAACAAAAAAACATGAAATATAGAAATAAAGCTGAAAAATGTCCAATATTGGGAATAAGTATGAAAAATATCTCAGACTCAAAAGTGGAATATTGTTCAAAACCTTGACTTCTCGTTTTTAATGTCAAGCCAAACCTATACTCGCGTGTTATTGTCACTTGACATTACTACCAAAGTCTTTGGGACTTCTTAGTGATACCTACACTCTGGTGAAATCACATGATGGACTTCTCAGTTCGTAAACTAATAGCAAGCACATATATCTTTATCATGTTTCCGTTCTTTAGCTTGTTTCTTTATTGGACTAACACCTGTTTTCAAGTGTTTTGGGAAACTTTTTTTTTTCCCCCAATATTTCTCAACTGCTCTATGAAAGGCTTCCCACCTCTAGGTTAAAAAGTCCAGGGGATAGATTCCAAGGGAAATGGGCAATGTGTCTCACTTTAGATATAAACAGAAGCCGATGAAACCCTCCTTTGAAGTCTACTACTCTAATGTTCTATATAGCGCGCCTCTCTGTATGGGTAAAATTAACGATTTTACGAGATCGGAGGGGTCCTACTTCATACCCCCCTGTCTACGGAAGATTGAAAATCCTCTCTCTCCACAAACGACGACGTTTGGTTGACGAACTCCGAGGCTGCTAGAGATATTCGCTCGACGAACTCCCGCTCCGAAAATATCTACCGTTAGGAGGCGTACGAATCGCGCTTTTTGAAACTAACCCATACAGAGAGGGGTAGACAAGACCCGGGAGTAATAGACTTCAAAGGAGGGTTTCATCGGCTTCTGATATAAACTATAGTAACTGTAGGTTTCTGAGAAAAAAAAAAAAAAACCTGTCTAAGAATTTCAGATAGTAACAGCTAGTACTTCACATGAAAGTCAACACGTCCTAAATACAATTTAATTTCTTTAATAGTATTCTACCCTTGACTGGTAGTTTTTGCCACTTTTAGCCGGTTATTTCCTTTTATGCTGGTTAAACCACTTTTTGCCACATGTCCCGGCAAAAACTAGTTTTAGCTGGCTAATTGCCAACCCTGGACCCAGCTAAATTTGGAAAAAAAAAAATTTTGAAGCCCATAACGGTGTTTAACCTTTTAGGCATAGCCTTACCAAAATATGTTCAACATGTAGGTTGAAAGACCCGTTTAAAAGTTAAACAACAGATTGAGGAGTGAACGAGAAATTTGAGCAATGACTTGTTTTAAACATGGTCTCTTTTAAATGGTTAACCAATTAAAATTATTGTAGATTTAACCATTATACTTTGAATTCAAACCTCAATACTTAGCTTAGGAGTAAATAAAAGTGGCACATTTAGAATCTTATGGGATGGCTAAGTTTGGCCAGCAGGAATCTCTAGACTTTATCACTAAGTTACCAGTAGGGTGTCCAAAGTTAGTTCAAGGTTAGTTTATGGTGTCCAAAATAAGACAAACCCTAGTGAATTTTTTCCTATTTTGTCCAAACTTGGCGCAGGGTTGTCACAAATTTGGGAAAGTCGGGGAATTTCAAAATATGTCTGAAAGTTGGGGAATTTTGAAATTATCCAAAGGTCCGGGAAAAGTCAAGGAATTTGGATACTGTCCAAAAATAAAATGGAATTTAGTATTATGCCGTTACCGCAGAAATGCTTTGTTTAAAAATTTATCTAAGGGCCACTGGTCAGAATTACCTTCCAAAAATTTGAGAAAGACACGTTTTACTCATTTATACTTTATCAGTCAAACAAAATAAAGTACATTCGGGCAGAAATTCGGGATTAGGGCTGTGATCACTTACATTTCTGTGAGGGAGTTTTTGATTATTACATTGCAAAGCATTTTTTGGAATAGGTTTTTGAGATTTCAATGTTAAGTTCCCATAGAGAAGGTTTAAAGATTTTGGGATTTCAGCAAAACTGTACGGAATTTTGGGACAGGGTTTCCACAGGTCAGGGAAAACGGGGAAAAGTCAGGGAATTTTATGATTTTTCAAGAAGCCAGGAAGTTACAATCATTATCTGCAGAAAAGATTTGATGCTGACAGTGTCAGTTGTGTAGATTAGAACAAAGATATGCATGCAAAAAGTTTGGCCAGCGCAATTGAAAAATTTGTACCGCTGAAATGGTGAGAGAAAAACCTAGAAAAGTCTGGGAATCTGAAAAACTGTGGCAACCCTGTAGGAAGTGTCCGACAGCTGTATAGGCCCAGGCTCGTATCATTATAAAAAATGATAAAGTCACTTACTACGTGACTTTATTGCGCTGACTGTAGAATTAATGACATATTCACTATAATGAAAAAACTATCAAAAAGGCCAAACTTCGGTACATTCATATCATTTGTTTTTAACATTGCTACTCATTTTTAACCACTGAAATGATAAATCTGTGGAAACACAGTTGTGTAGAGTTACATCAGAAATATAAAGCAAATTTTACTGGTTTCAGAATATTTAAACTTCAGGAATCAGCTCGCCTTTGAAAACGTTTTTAAATTTAGGAACGGTGTAGATTAGTTAAAATATTAAATTTTATATTTTTCCAGGGCGTGTTCAAAGGTCAAAGCCATATACATCCTTCGTAAAACCAGTGGCTCAACCTAAACTAAACTTATTCGCTAGTAGTTTAGCTAAAATTCCACGACACCCAAATTTGTTTGCCGCTAAGAACGTCTTTTATGACGAGCAGTGGCAACAAAAAGAAGAAAAAGCTTTTGTAAGATGGTTGAATCATGTCTTCACTCCTCCAGATGGCTTCTCAGTCAGTGAAGAAAAAGGTAAAGATTTGCGTTAAATTTGCGTTTAAAAAGTGTGAAGACGCATGATCTCGTTTTTGATAAATCTTAATCTAATTACAGTGAAAATATCTGAAACCTGGGTTTGCAGTCTGCAAAGAAGTGCGGTTGATAAAATTAATCCCGTAAAAGTAGCGCCAGACAAAGAAACAATCTCTCTGAAAATCTATACGTCAGAAAGGAAAAAAAATATCTTGAGACGCGCTGCTGCTACTCTTTTTCATTCGGAAGAGATGCTTCATGTTTTAAGGAAGATTGAACAGCAGGTTAGCGAGAAAAGGATTTGTATAAGAGAGGATAGAAAACTTCACTCTGATCAAGGTTAGTTCAAATATATAAATCTTCTCGTATTCATTCTCTGAGAATAATGATGTACACAGCTGCATTGAGTCTGGGGAAACCTGTAAGAGACAAAATTAGAGAAATGGGTAGAAGATGGAGGAATTAAAAAAAAAATGGGTTAAGAGGATCGCGGAATTAGGAAAAAATGGGTCAAGAGGATCGCGGAATTTGAAAAAATGGGTCATGAGGATCGCGGAATTTGAATAAATGGGTCAAGAGGATCGCGGATTTTGAAAAAATGGGTCAAGAGGATCGCGGAATTTGAAAAAATGGGTCATGAGGATCGCGGAATTTGAAAAAATAGGTCAAAATTCAGATATTTTAATTTAACTCGCTATCGATGTAAAATTGACTCAGATAAAATTATGTCCCTGGGGAAAAAGGGTAGTATTGGGGTATTCCGTTCGTGGAAGAATGATCTTGGATGGTCAGAGAAAACCTAGCTGGAAAAGTGAATTTTAAAAGCCAAATTTTGTGGCAACCCTAGATGTAGAAATGAACACATTCTTGGTATGTAGTAATTTAGATCGTGCTAATTATATTTAATTTGAAATAGGTTTGAAAAAATGTTTTTTGGATCTGCTTCTAAATTACAACATTCTTTGGCTCCATACTGGCCTTGAGGTAATTAATATGCTTTAATTTATATTGTAGAAAGCCAAAAGATTATCGTAGGAAAAAATTCTTGCTCATTCAATATGATAGTTGTAGTTTAAAACGTTAGGATAGTTACAGACATACTTTTTTCTTTAACGTATGTGAGAGAACTTTAAGAATCAAGAAAATGTATAATCAGAAATAGATGAACCGAAATTATCAACGAGCTATTCCTCTAACGCCACAGGCAAGTTCTCCGTTTCCCCTCTCTTAGACGACAGTTGTAGCCCCCTCCCCCGCGGAATTTCGCCTAGCCAAGAAACGTTGAATGCGCCACCTGGCTTGGTTTGCAGCCGTCGCTACGTGGGGCGATCAGTTTCCCAAGATCCTCCTCGGTATTTCATTGAGGCCGAGGAAGCCCATTCCCCCAGTGCTTACCCTCCCCATTCACTCCAAATAAAATGCATTTCCCAATCTAAGCTCTCGTTGATAATTTCGGTTCATCTATTTCTGGTATAATTGTACTTCAGTTTCTGGGGTAGAATCTTAAGTTGGTTCTCAGTTAGTCTGCCTTAAATGGTTTTATTTTATCTCGCACCTCTCAAGTTTATAATAATGTTGAACTTGTTTATTTTAACGTCAACTAAATAAACCATTTGTTGCAATTCAAAGTCTGTAGTTATTATCAGGAGCCGATGAAACCCTCCTTTGAAGTCTATTACTCCCGGGTCTTGTCTACCCCTCTCTGTATGGGTTATTCTCAAAAGGCGCGATCCGTACGCCTCCTAACGGTAGATGTTTTCAGAGCGGGAGCTTGTCGAGCGAATATCTCTAGCAGCCTTGGAGTTCGTCCAAAAAACGTCTTCGTTTGTGGAGAGAGAGAATTTCCAATTTTCCGTAGACAGGGGGGGATGAAGTAGGACCCCTCCGATCTCGTAAAATTGGTAATTTTACCCATACAGAGAGGAGCGCTACATGGAACATTGGAGTAGTAGACTTCAAAGGAGGGTTTCATCGGCTTCTGTTATTATGAAACCAACCTCCAACACCAACTTCTCCCTCCCCCAAGTGTGTAACCTAGTTTAGGGATGGTCTCCCTTGATGATGTCTTAGCCTTGCGAGAAATAGGAACTTGTTGAGCTTTTCGTTATGGTTTTTCATTTTAACTAAATACTTTATCCATTACCCAGTACTTGACTAGAAATCACCAAGTGCCAGTTTTGACTTACAACCTTGTTATATATCTTTGCAGTAATCTTTTTGTGGTTGACTTCTAGGGAAAGTTTACCATGTTTTGGGAGACAATAATGCATTGTCATTGTATTCCCTTACGGAAAAAAGTTAGTCTGATCTGAAGAGGTCTTCAAGAACACTACAAAAGTCTTGGGGAAGTCTTTAATACTTCCCCAATACCAGAAGCCGATGAAACCCTCCTTTGAAGTCTATTACTCCCGGGTCTTGTCTACCCCTCTCTGTATGGGTTATTCTCAAAAGGCGCGATACGTACGCCTCCTAACGGTAGATATTTTCGGAGTGGGAGCTCGTCGAGCGAATATCTCTGGCAGCCTTGGAGTTCGTCCAAAAAACGTCGTCGTTTGTGGAGAGAGAGAATTTCCAATTTTCCGTAGACAGGGGGGATGAAGTAGGACCCCTTCTAACTCGTAAAATTGGGAATTTTACCCATACAGAGAGGAGCGCTATATGGAAAATTGGAGTAGTAGACTTCAAAGGAGGGTTTCATCGGCTTCTGCCAATACTTATTGACATAATGGAAGACTTCCCCAAGACCTCTTAAGACTAACTTTTTTTGGTAAGGGTTTGTCCCCAATTAAATTTTTAACTCTATTGTTTTACTGTCCTTTTACCATAATTAATGGGACTGATAATAACCCCTTTTATCATTGGTTTTAGATTGTTTTTGGTGAATTAATTTACCTTCAAAAATCTAATGAGTTGATGGGATTGTCAAGATTTATCATTCAAAAGTTCCTTTTCAACCAAGAAATCGCGAAACAATACGCTCACAAAGTTGTACCCAATCTTTACTCCGATGGTTACGAAGAAGAATTATCGAAACATATACTAAGGAAATTTCTGTTTTTGGTCTTATTCTTGGACAAAGCCAAGCAATCTCACATAATTGAACATGATCCGTGTCTCTTCAACAAAAACGCTAAACTTAAGGTAAATTATTACTTATGGTTCTTTTAAGGAATGCTAGGCTTTCATCATGGATTAATCAACCTCACAGGGATAATTCACTCTGGTAAAATGATTGTTTGAATCGCACCCTGGTGACAAAAATGTCTACACCTGAAGTTTCTAGCTACCGATACACGGGGTGAAATATTGAAGGCGAAAAAACTCTTAAAGCAGACGCTGCTCTCGTGGATTACTTCAGGATTTGTACTGGTAAGGGTGTAAAATTGAGGGGCCGGATAAAATGTCTGGCAGCCATGTTTGAAACAAACATCTTCAACTACTAGCATAGTAAATCGTACCAGAGTGAATTATCCCTGTGAGGTTTATTAATCCATGCTTTCATACCAAGTTGTTTTTAATCAATTGGGACTAAAATATTCATGCATTTGTGCAGTAATTAACATTTTGCTGATAAAAGCTGCCAACTGGACTTGTTAAGCCTATAAATTGGTTTTTAAAAATTCCAGGTTTTTTTTTTGCAGAGTGACCACATTTCCTATATTTTAATTTTTCCTTTATTTTTAATGTTAAGATCCTGTAAGTTCTACCATTTTACATTTTATAGATTTTTGTACTTGGCGTGCGCGCTTCTAATAGAGATAGCTCAAAAACTTTAAAAAATTGGGTCACGTCTCATCCATTCATTTTGTTTAGTTTTAAAATGAGAAATAAGGGAGTTTAACACCTTGAAACCTATTTTTTTCCAATTATTTTAGTAGTAATGCTCCTGTTTCCAAAAATATAATAAATCGATGGCAAATTATTATTTTTACAATTTTTTTTGCTGTGGTCACTCTGAACTATAAAGAAATTCTTGTTGCCGATGAAATAGTCTAAAAATGATGTGTCAGTTGATGATTCATGCACCATTTCAAAGGCAACCCTTACCAAAAAAAGTTAGCCTTAAGAGGTCTTTGGGAAGTCTTTCGGGTGTCTTATGTAGTCTTAAGAGGTCTTCCATTATGTCTATTAGTCTTTGGGGAAGTCTTGAAGACTTTTGTAGAGTTCTTGAAGACCTCTTCTGACTTTTTTCCGTAAGGTAAACTTTCATAGCATCAACAGTTTTGCTGTATTTCAATTTGAGCTTGTAAATACTCGAATTACCATAAATCTTTGGAGTATTTTTATTATTAAAGTGTATTTAAAAAAAACAAAAAAAAAAAATACTGGTTTTTAGAGTAGTATCCCATTAAAATTTTAGCCCAAACTGAATGTACATATTTTGACTCTATCTAGGCTAGCAAGGACATCCTGATCGCATTCTCCTGCAGTTATCTTAAAGGCGAAGGTGATATAACTCGTCATTTGAGTCATATTGGATACGCAGTCACTTGGAAGCAAAAGGCCCTGGAAGAGTTCAACTACGCTGTCACAAATTTGAGCCAAGATCTTAAGTGCGGAACGCGTTTAGCGTAAGTAAATTTTTGTTCAGTGATTACCATATTTTTGTTTAAAATACTTGCGTCTTAAACGTCGTAAGTAATATACTTCATGGAGATGTTTATTTTACATCTCCAAAGTTTTTTGGGATTTAAGTCTATGGAACAAAACGTTCTAAAAAATTGATTATTTGTGAAATCCGTAGGCCAAGAAAGAATTGTTAAGTAACTTAATTTAGGGCATTGAGATCAAACAAGGAAGTGTACCCCTCAGCCCTGGCCTTAAGAGTGTATTGCGTTGGAGTAGAATCTAAAAAGATAAAATTTTCAAACTGGCCCCCTCAATTCTTGAAAATAAGTCAAATAAATTAACTGGTCCCAAGGACCAGTAAACAACAATATTTGAATAATTTTAACTGTGCACCTGTGCTATTTCAGTCTGGCTCGCTTACTTTGTAGCCAAAATCTCACATTTCTTGGAAAAAAAAAACTAAGCTCCTGTCTGCCCTTACCGGAAAAAAACAATCTGATTTCAAGAGGTTCTCAAGAACACTACAAAAGACTTCTTGGCATAATTAAAGACTTCCCCAAGACCTCTTAAGACTACATAAGACCCCAGAAAGACTTCCCCAAGACCTCTTAGGCCTTTATAAGACACCCGAAAGACTTCCCAAGACCTCTTAAGACTACATAAGACCCCTGAAAGATTTCCCCAAGACCTATTAAGACTACATCACGCCAATATTTATGATTTTACTTCCTTTTTAATTTATGAAATCTCTTTGCCCCCTTTGTTGGCAATGCTTATGTATCATGTTACTTACGATACCAAGAATACATAAACGAAACCCAATGTCACTGTTTTCTCTTGATTTATTCTTTTCATCCTCTCTAGAGATAAATCTTTTAAATAATGACTACATAGAACCGATTTCTAGATTCTGGGGCTTTAATTTGTTTTTGATCAACATCACTTTTTTTCGCACATATTAGACGTGTTTGCGAACTTCTGTTTCATTCATGGGCACTGACTGACAAATTGAGAGTCCCGGCCACAACTAGAATCATTAAAGCGAGGAACGTTGAAAGCGTCTTAAAGGTACTGCGCGAATCAGGAGTTGATGTGCCGTCCAATATCAAAGCCAGTGATATTTCTGATGGACATCGTGAACATACTCTTACTCTACTGTGGAAAATAATCTACAAAACACAAGTAAGTCAACTTTAGTTAATTTTGGGGAAAATACTTATAAAAGAAAGCTTCTCGGTGACCTCTTCAAGACCTCTAAAACATCTCTTAAAGAAAATAAAGGTAATTGTGCATGTGGTTTCCCCATCTTACGAAAAACTAAAATAACAAACTAACTAAACATTCCTGAAAATACTTTTCTGCATTTTTGGAGGTCTTCATGTTTCAAACATTTTGTTTGGTTTAAATAACAGAATCGTTTAGGCTTAAATAACACTTACCTGCAAAACCCCTTCATTTAGGTTGAGCCTCTCATTTGCGGCCAGGAATTGAGGAAAGAAATAATTCACTTGCACCGAAGTAGTCGGTTCCAACAAAAAGTCAAGAGTTTCGAAGGTGGTGAAAATCCCACTGATAAAATTACTAGAGAGTGTTCCATATACAAAACTGACGTCAGTCTTTACTGCTTGTTACGATGGTGCCAAATAATAGGACAGATGTACGGCGTACAGGTTTGTAAAAATTTAATTTCTGTGATACTAAAGCAACCCTATAAAGTTAACGAAGGGCAACAAGGTAGGTAAGGTTTTTTAACGAAACCGTTAAAGCCTAAAATCAAGTAAAAACATGGGCAGCTCTTTTGATAGTTAAAGGTACTTGGGCACCATGGTTAAAGACCCTATCTGCTCTAGAATTTGCCCTTTTAAACTGCTTTTAGGATAGGAAACAGTGTAAAATAACAAATTTTGGTCGTGAATGATCACGTTCTATATGTCCAAAAGGGATTTCGAAATAAAAGTAGTTTTTGTCATTTTAAAAAACAAGAAACAAGAATTCACTGATTATGGTTAGTCGTGCGAGCTTACTGAGTTATAGACCACTTAATTTCTGTTTATTTAAATATTAATTAAAATACCGAAGCGAAAACGATATTTTCTAGCTGTTATCTGTAAAATAATTCACTTGCACTCGTAAAAGAGGTTTCCTTTATTTTACTTGAAGCCTAGTTATGTTTGAAAGTAACACGGCATTGCCATGGTTACACTCTGGTGGAGCAGGTGCCTCGAGTGCACGAAAATCTTTAATTGACTTCAAGCTCGGTTGATAATTGAATTACTTTGAAGTTTAGATGAGATGGGTTCATAGTGATTTTTCAAACATACATTTGAAAATTAGTTTCGGATGACTTTGTATGACTTGACCAAAAAAAATTGAATTAATCTGTGGTAGATGTGATATAGGCCAAAAATCCTCTATCTTTTCAATCTGGCCGATGTAAAACAATTGACTAAATTACAAATATAATTACTCTCAGATTGAAAATCTATCCGTCTCCTTCTCGGACGGTCGAGCCTTTTGTTACATCATTCATCACTATCATCCTGATATTTTACCCAAGAGCGAGATTTATGACGATACGCAAATCAACTTCAGAGATAGGAGTCACTCATTTGCTGGTAAGAAATCACCTTCTATCTTTTAAGTGAGATAAGGAAACATTACCACTATCTGATTAACATTTAAATTGCGACAAAAAACTGTGCAATTAACATATGACAGGGTTCCCACAGACCTGGGAAAGTCGGGGAATTTTAAAATTATTCAAAGGTCAAGGAAAAGTCCGAATTTTCATATTATCCAAAAATAAATGGTGGAATCTCGTAGTATGGATTCAATTAGACCAGGGAGGCTTCCATAAATATGTAAAAATGTATACGGGATCAGAGCCTTCTCTATTGAGAAAAGCACGTTTTTATGAATACTTTCTCACAGTATACTGTCTAAACAGACCTATTTTTGGGGAGAGGTGATTCACGGAAGGAAGAGCTCCCACGCGAATCTCTAGCAACCTTGACTTCCCATACAACACAATAAGGGGTTTATTTGGACAGTTATTGAAGAATAAAATGTTTTTACACTGGAAATTGCATAATACTACTAATTTAAAGCTTTAAATTGGTCAGGGAAAAACGGTGCAGATGGTAAGGGAAAACCTGGAAAAGTCAGGGAATTTTGTAATGGAAAATCTATGGCAACTCTTAATGATGACATGGTTATTTGGTTTTAACCCAAAAATTTGCTTTTAACTAGTTATAAAGAAATCAGCTGAAGTTATTTATGACAATATCAGTCAAATATTAAGGTAGATGCTTTAAAATAAAGCCCTGAATAACAATTAGTGCATTTATTCATCAAGGTAATATTAATTAAAATATTAGGAAGCAAATAAGAATACTTTGACATTAATAAATTCAGAAGCGGGTTACATAGGAAGTTTACATCTGTAATGCTTTCTATAGTAACGATCTTTGAAGGAAAGATTTGTGTGAAGGTGTTTAAATTTCCAGCACCCTCAAAATTTTCATTCTTCGTTTTTCCTCTCTTGAAATTCTTAAGTAGGGGGCTTGTAAGGCCGGCCCCCAAATATCTTGTCCAATGACTAGTTAAAGCACGTGACTTCTTTTTCCTGTGAACTCAGCAGCTAGAGTAGAATTTATCAGAAGGGGGGTGAAATTTTATTTACGGCATGATTGACTTATAGAATTAAGACACGCCTTGATTTAGTTCTCGTTTCTCTCGCTAGCTGGCAACCTTAGAAATCACCACCGATATTTGCGATATCCCAGATTGGTGGCGAGTTGTTGCCAAAAAATCTAGATTACCCATCGAAGAAGGGTTTGAAGCGGAGCGGAGATGTAAACTTCCGATAAAATGGTTGATTTTTGGCTAATTATTGCAATTTTATTAAAGGATAGTCATGGTTTTTATTGAACCAGTGTAGTAATAATTTTCTTGTGAAAGGGAAAATGAAATCTGACGTATCACTTTCATGATTTTTCTATTTCTTAATCTATATTATTGAAAATCTAAGAAAAATATTTTATACTCCACTGAGAAGGTTAGAGCATTGTGGAATAACTATTTACTGAGCTCTCGCAGAGCAACGTTTATTGCAATAAAAAGCACTTTTTTTCACATTTGATTGGGGCTGCAATTTCAATTTTTACACTCCACTGCTTGATGCTCTCTATCGAGCAAATTCAACTTCATTTTGAGCAATATTCAAAGCACTCTCAATATACCAGTAGAACTCGCTATCAGACGTGATACAAGTATTCCTTAGTCAAGGGTTTTCCGCTTTCCACTTCAGACAATAATAGTAGGTAAACCAAGGAGATAATAATGGTTGGGAATTGTCCTAGTTGGGGTTGCGCTAGTTAATTACATTATTATCTGTAACTCTAATATTTTTCACGTTTTTGAGAGAAAGCAATGTTGAATATTTTACCAAAATCAGAAGCCGATGAAACCCTCCTTAGAAGTCTATTACTCCCGGGTCTTGTCTACCCCTCTCTGTATGGGTTATTCTCAAAAGGCGCGATTCGTACGCCTCCTAACGGTAAATGTTTTCGGAGCGGGAGCTCGTCGAGCGAATATCTCTAGCAGCCTTGGAGTTCGTCCAAAAAACGTCGTCGTTTGTGGAGAGAGAGAATTTCCAATTTTCCGTAGACAGGGGGGATGAAGTAGCACCCCTTCTAACTCGTAAAATTGGGAATTTTACCCATACAGAGAGGAGCGCTATATGGAACATTGGAGTAGTAGACTTCAAAGGACGGTTTCATCGGCTTCTGCCAAAATATAAGACTATATTGATGGTGTTCATTTATCCTTGAAGTGTCTTACACGTTAAAATTAAGAAATAATGCGTTAAAATCTTTCTTTTACCCTAGAAATGAGTGTGCAAGATCAAAGCAGGCGATTAAAAAATGAAAAGAAAAACTTAAAAATGGCATTTGATAAAGTAAGTTCTTGTTTGAAATTTTTTTTTTTTTTTTGTTGCTGTATTGAAATATTTCTATTTGAATTAAATTCTAGATGCAAGAATTGGGTTGCATCCCCATCATTACTGATATTGATGATATGTGTAATACTATCCCTGATGAGAAGGTTGTCATTACTTTGCTTACGTATCTCAATGCCCGACTAACCAATCTCGGTAGAGAAATTAGAGCCGCAAGAACAATTCAGCTTCATTGGCGCAAAAATCGCTTTGAAAAAATGAAAAAATTACTCGAGGTATGATACCTTAATCTTTGGGAGTCCTTACTCCGCGCCTCCTGTCACGTGCACAGGTTAACGCTTTTCTATGATAAGTGCGGGAAGGGGGGAATATCCGGCTGCAGGGATGGAGGCGCTGGCGGCAGAGCTAGCCAACTGTCGCGGACCTCCACAGCTCGTGATAGGGTGAAATCATAACGCATATTATGTCAAATCTAGCAAGCTCCTCCCGTTTGTAACTAGCGTTATACTGGAGCTGTAGCGTATGTTTTAATATTCTTTTGTTAAATCTATTCTTTCTAATACTGAGGTCAGAATTAAATCGATTAACCGATTTCGAGAATGAGAAATCTGAATGAGTTATGGTTCTGCTCAAAAATTTAAACATAACCCAAAATTTTCGTGAAAAAGTTGCATCACAATGGCAAATTAGCTTGTAACTGATACCAAATGTAGATGAAGGGGAAAGTGTAACTACTCATATAGCCTGTGTTAAAAATGTGAAACATCAAAATTACGCCAATGATCAAACAGTATATCCGTGAGATGTGGCTTTTGTGATGAACTAACGAGGTCTTGTGACACAGTGCTGCAAAAGTATTGCTTGCGGTGTACAAATTTGTTTTCTGTGAACCATAGTCTCGGAGCTTCTTCCATATTGGCGGCTATAGGCATAATGTTTTTATTTTAGATAAAAGCGAAAATAAATTTTATTACATTTTTAAAAATGATGTAGAACGAGATAGTTTAAAAAAAGATTTTGAGCTAAGGGCTAGAAGTTAAACCAGGGATCTAATTAACTTCAATACTTGGCAAGGTGAAAGATAAACCGTGCAGCGTCATGCTGTCTTTTTTGGAAATGCTTCTAGGCCTACCTGTTAAACCCTTAACAAAGCTAGTGATAAGTCATATGGCGTCTTCTACGTTTAATCTTCGGCAAGGGTCTTGCTTGGGGAAGCCAAGGACCAACTTTACGGTTTACTTAATTCTCGGATTATCAAATTACAAAAGAACGCAAACTGTTCAACCGATTGAAACACTGGCATCAACAAAAAACTACCCTAGTGTTATAGGGGTTTCATTGCTATTCACCTAAATTACTCGCCTTTGAAAGTGCAAGTGTGACCCTTACGGAAAAAAGTTAGTCTGATCTGAAGAGGTCTTCAAGAACACTATAAAAGTCTTGGGAAGTCATTAAGACTTCCCCAAGACTTCGTTACATAATGGAAGACTTCCCCAAGACCTCTTAAGACTGTATAAGACACCCGAAAGACTTCCCCAAGACCTCTTTAGACTAACTTTTTTTGGTAAGGGGAGCTTGCACTCGAGTATCGCAGCATAAAAGTACTCCAATTTCTGTTACCATCTCTAGCAGAGAAAATACAGTCTTTCTTCAGATTTTCGTACGATATAAACTGCTTTTGCGCGTATGAAAACTATAGAGCAAATAGTGTTGGAAAATACTTTCACAGATAAGATCAAACCTAAGATTATGTTACGCAGATGGACACTCCCTTTCCCCCTTCTCAAACTGGTGGAGATTCAGTTGTTCATGTGTGCTTGTGCTAAATGGTTTACACTAATGAATTACTACCTGGTTTATAAAACGTTTTTTTATCTGAATATGTAAAATAACAAATCGGAAATTAACTGTAACACTTGACTGAATGACAAAATATGGCGAAAGTTCGCTGTTTCACGTTTTTAGGTTGTTTCATATTTACTCCATCATAAACATTTCCTGATATTGATGTCAGGAAATTGGTTCCAACCATTTTCTACTTTTAAAGATCATTTTCTCACTCATTGCAGAGACAAAACAATGCTGCATTAACAATTCAAAATGCTTTCCGGCATTATATTCTGAAGAAGACACTTAAAGTACAAACAAAAGCAGCAACTTCTATTCAACGTTGTTTTAGGTCATATAGATTCAGAAAAGGTGTTGTTGAAGCAAAAACCTTGCGTTTGCGAAATAAAGCTGCTGTTACCCTACAGGTAAAATAATTTAAAAGCAAATCTTAACCACATATTGTTGTTTATTGTCAATTTTTGATTATACTTACGGTTAATTCCGTAGGCTTATGCAAGATGTTTCATTGCTAAGAAAAGACTTAAAAGAATCAAAACTGCAACTCTCTCTATCCAAGCTGCGTATCGTGGCTACGTTGTACGTAAAGCATATATTCTAAGAAAAGCCGAAATTCTATCAAAGCTTCAAAATAAAAGCGCCGTTACGATACAGAAGAATGTTAGAATGTGGCTTGAAAGTAAGCGATTTATTGAAATAAGAGGAAGAGTTATAAAATTGCAAAGCTTTTGCCGCAGATTTCTCGTAAGGGAAGACCTACGAAAGAAAAATCAAGCCGCTTTAAAAATTCAGTGTTTTTATAGAGCGCATCTTAAATGTCAAATAGAACGTGACAATTATCTTAAAGTTCGGAAATCTATTATTTGTCTACAGTCCGCTTTTAGGGGTGCTCAAGTTAGACGCAAACTAATCAAGGAGCAAAATGCAGCGGTTAAAATACAAGCCGCTTTTAAGGGATTTAAAGTTAGACGGGAACTGAAGGAGAAAAAAAATGCGGCTGTCAAAATACAATCTATATTCAGGGGTTTCAAAACCAGATATGAACTAAAGAAACAACGCAATTCAGCAGCCATTATACAAGCTGCGTTTAAAGGATTCAAAGTAAGACGCGAACTAAAAATGCAGAAAGAAGCAGCAACGAAGATACAAACATTATTTAAGGGCTTCAAAGTGAGACGCGAATTGAAAAATCAACGAGATGCGGCCTTAAAAGTACAAGCGGCATTCAGGGGTTTCAAAGTTAGACAGGAACTTAAGAAACAACAGAACTCGGCTGTGAAAATACAAGCTTTGTTCAAGGGTTTTATAATTAGACAGAATCTTAAAAAACAACAACATGCGGCAGTTAAAATACAAGCTTTATTCAGAGGTTATGTGTCAAGATCTCAACTGAAGATGCAACGAATTGCAGCAACAAAAATACAATCCGTATTCAGAGGCTACAAAGTAAGGCAGGCGTTGAAGAAACAACACAACGCAGCTACCATAATACAAGCTACGTATAAAGGATTCAAAACCAGACTTGAACTTAAGCGTCAAAAACTAAAAATGCAGCAAAAAGCAGCAACGAAAATACAATCATTATTTAAGGGCTTCAAAGTGAGACGCGAATTGAAAAACCAACAAGATGCGGCCTTAAAAATACAAGCGGCATTCAGGGGTTTCAAAGTTAGACAGGAACTTAAGAAACAACAGAACTCGGCTGTGAAAATACAAGCTTTGTTCAAAGGTTTTATAATTAGACAGAATCTTAAAAAACAACAACATGCGGCTGTTAAAATACAAGCTTTATTCAGAGGTTACGTGTCAAGATCTCAAATGAAGATACAACGAATTGCAGCAACAAAAATACAATCTGTATTCAGAGGCTTCAAAGTAAGGCAGGCGTTGAAGAAACAACATAACGCAGCTTCCATAATACAAGCTACGTATAAAGGATTCAAAACCAGACTTGAACTTAAGAAGCGTCAAAATGCTGCTGTCATAATTCAATCCACATTTAAGAGTTATCGAGTAAGACGCAAATTTAATAAGCTTAAAGATGCGGCACTGAAAATACAAGTGGCATTCAGGGGTTTTAAAGATAGACGTGAACTAAAGAAACAAGAAAATGCCGCTGTTGTAATACAAGCCGCCTTTAAGGGTTTAAAAGCTAGGCGAGAATTGAAGAAGCAACAGGATGCGGCTACCAAAATTCAAGTTGCATTTAAGGGATTCAAGGTTAGACGGGAGCTGAAAATGCGAGAGAAAGCGGCAATTAAAATTCAATCGGTATTTAGGGGCTTTAGAGCCAGACATCAACTTAAGAAGCGACAACATGCGGCTTTGAAAATACAGTCTGTATTTCGGGGCTTCAGAGCTAGATGTCAACTAAAGAAGCAACAAAATGCAGCTATCAAAATTCAAACCGCATTCAGGAGTTACAAAACTAGACTCGAACAAAGGAAAAAACAAAATGCGGCGGTGAAAATACAGTCTACATTCAAGGGTTTTAGAATCAGACGCGATCTAAAGAAAAAACAAAATGCAGCAACAAAAATTCAATCGGCATTTAGAGGTTTCAAGGTTAGGTGCGACCTTAAAAAGCGAGTAAATGCAGCTGTGAAAATACAAGCCATTTTCCGGGGCTTCAAGGCGAGGTGTGACCTGAAGAAACGAGTAGATGCTGCTGTGAAAATACAATCTGCATTCAAGGGATTCAAAGAGAGACGTGAATTAAAGAAGAAACAAAAAGCAGCCTTGAAAATACAGTCCGTATTCAGGGGTTTTGTGGCAAGATCTGCACTGAAAAAGCGACAAAATTCTGCAGTAAAAATTCAATCTGCATTTAAGGGCTTCATAGTTAGACGCGAAATGAACAGGCGACAAGAACTGAAAAAACAACATTACTCTGCAACGAAAATACAGAGCACATACCGAGGTTACGTAGCACGGTGTCGATTACAACTACAATCTAATAGCGCTGTTACAATACAAAAACATTTTAGAGGCTGGCTGGAACGAAAACGATACATTGAAATCAAAAGACTTGTCATAAATGTCCAAAGCTTGTTCCGCGGATTTCTAGTGAGAGAAAGACTAAGAAAAAGAAATGATGCTGCTTTGAAAATTCAAGCGTTTTATATAGCACATCGTAAAGGGCAATTAGAACGAGTGAAATATTTGAAAACTTTAAAATCCATCCAAATAATTCAATCTTCCGTTCGAATGTGGATTATGAGAAAACGTTTTTGCGAAGTTAGATCCGCAATCATACTCATCCAAGCCAAGTGTAGAGGGTATTTGGTTCGTAAAACGTATACCAAAACAAAAGCCGCAATTTTGTTCATTCAGTGTAAATGGAAAGCCACTCTCGAAATGAGAAGAGAACGTCAAACTTATCTTAATGCTAAGAACTCTGTTATCGTTTTACAAACGGCATTTAGAAGTTGGCAAGTCAGACGCAAACTAAAGAATAAGGAAAATGCCGCTGTAAAAATACAAGCCGTTTACAGAGGTTTCAAAGCGCAGCGCGAATTCTATAAAATAAAATGGGCCATTATAACCATCCAGTCCAAGTGGCGCGCTAAACAAAATGGTTTGTCTCAAAGAAAAGAGTTTTTGGCCATCAAGAAATCTGCCACGCTAATTCAAGCCTATTCCCGCGGATATCAAGCACGTGAGATATTTAAGCAACGAAAGACTTCAGCCATTGCCATCCAAGAAAATAAAGCCGCAATAACGATTCAAAGTTATTGGAAAGGGTATAAATTGCGCAAAAATATTAAAGACGAGAAGATAGTAGAAATAAGAAATAATATACAAAATGCAAGACGGAATGCGGGCAAGTCCAAAACCTTTGGTCAACTAACAAGGGAAGCTGTGCGCGTGATACTTTCTGGAAGGGTTACTGATGTAATTCAGTTCTTAATGCATCTCGGTAAGTTTCCCAATGTCATAAATAAAATTAAACTTTGTGAAATGGTTCATTTTAATTTTTTTTGTCCAGAAAAAGCTAGTCGTTTCTCCAAATCATGCCGAAAATACATGAAAGATGGAGATATCATGCAATCATTGCTGGCTTTGGTTAGAAGCTGCAATAGAAGTCTTCCGCACGTAGATGTTCTTATTTGCTGTTGCAATATATTCCTAAACTTAGCCATGGTAAGTTAATGTTTAACTTAGTCTTTCCACGCTATTTCGTCAATGATGCCAATTAACGATTTTTATAGCTGTAACAATGTGTACAAAGTTTGTTCAAAATGACTAGCAATTTTTACTGAATACTCACGTTTATTTTATAGTTTGATGATACCAGCGATTATCTTTGGTCATCTGATAAGTTAATTGATCATTGTTTGGAAATGATGAAGAAATTCCAAGACAGGGACACTGTAATACTGAATAAAATAACAACTTTGTTGTTCTTAATGTGCCAAGATAAAGCAGAGAGACTATCTGTAAGTGTTATTGACATTTACCTTTTAATTGTATTAAGATGCGTTCAGTTGGTTTTTACAACCAAATGTTTGTCAGGAAAGTATACTTTTAAACGTAATAGAATACCTTTTTATTTTTGTTTGTTCAAATATCTAGGCTCTTAAAAACCATCCAACAGCGGAGAAAAGCATCATAAAACTTTATGACACATGCAATCGAAAATTATCTTTCAAATTAAAAGTAACCCGTGCCAAAGACAATCACGAAGGTTGCGCATGTTCTGTAAAAAGTGATAAAGTTAGGCGCCGACGTACATTGCTAACTCAACATCGGGACGAATTTGAAAGCCCACTGATTGCTCTAGAACATCTGACCAATCTTTTAAAGTTATAAATATTTTAGTTTTTTTTTTGTTTTGTTGCGAATCAAATTTTAACTAATCTACAATTTACAATAAAATATAAATATTTTCAGTCTCAATTGATTTAATTGTTACTCGCGTAAGTTAGGTAAAGAATGAGAAGGTCCGTATATTTTTTGGAATTACTAGACAATCTTGTCGGGCAAGAAGTTGGTTTTAAAATCAATCTAACATGCGCATTATTAAGCTAAAGTGAAAAAAAAGGGGGGGGTCAAATTCTAGTTCACAATTTTACTTTTTCAGATTTTTAAAATTAAGATTCATTGTATAAGATTCTTCTTTCAGCCTACGATTAAATAAAAGGGTCATTTAAGATATATTTTAAATGTAAAGCTATTTTTGTGGTTTTCATAATAAAATCGATTTTTTAGTAACTAATTTTATATATGAATTGGAATAGCTATTGATATTTGCCTTCCAAAATTTTATGAAAAAGTTAGGTACGTGATGCCGGGAGTAGTGGCGCACTCCTGTAAACTGGCGTCTCAGTGGCAAGGTCTGGGTATTGTCCTGATCGAATCGCAGGTCCCTTGTCCATAGGGAGTGTTGCGAATGGTCCGCAACCGTATGGTCCTTCCTGTTCCCCTTTCCGTCCTCCATCCGTTGTGTGGGCAATTCCCAGTCCTCATCCCTGCGTAGTCCCATATCCCACCTGTCCCCCCCTTCCCAAGATCGACGACACAATTGTACGGGCTCAAGGCACACCGAGAGGGAGCCGCTGTAGCCCATGAAAACCCAAGTGATAATTTCAGTTAAAACAATTACTATCATCCAGAGTAAAAAATCTAATTGAGTAACTAAACATTCGCCATCAAAGAGTTTATACGTTTACTCTTTAACCTCTAGCAGTTTGGTGCTAACTTAACAAAGCGCCTTCAAAATTCGAGAGTTGAATTGTTTAAAACTAGGGACAGAGTCTTTGCAAAATATGTGCCAAGGTCTAAAAACATTGGCTCGTTAACTGATTAAAAGAAATAGGGTATTGTTGAAAAGTCTGCAAAAAATCCAGGTGCTTGTTCTTTGGGTTACTATGAGTGCAAAGCCTCTTGAACCATGTACCAAAATCCCACCATTTCAGAGTTGTGGCCCCCCCAAAAGTAGCTTTCAAATGGCATAAATTGTGAAACTCATCTAAGAATTTTACCAACTTGTTTTCAAAATTAGGAACAATTGAATAAGCCAAACCAACGAGATAAGATACTTACATTTTATCATTAAAAGTTATTGAACTTATTGTGTCACAAAAAATGTTAACCGATTTAAGGTGTTTCCTACAATGAAGAATTGTTTTATTCAATTTCTTTTAATTACTACAGAGAGCTCGAGAATT
The DNA here is from genome assembly GCA_963920705.1 of Odiellus spinosus. Taxonomy (NCBI): domain Eukaryota; kingdom Metazoa; phylum Arthropoda; class Arachnida; order Opiliones; family Phalangiidae; genus Odiellus; species Odiellus spinosus. The sequence goes on from OY987239.1 coordinate 7,601,554, forward strand.
TACAAGAATTGTTCAAAGTGACCACCATCGTTTATGCATACCTGCGCACGAGACAAAAATTAAAAATAATGAATATTATCACGATTATTCTTACCCTTAAATTCAACGTTTTAACCGTAAAATTCGTAAAAAAAAAAATAAATCTTGTTAGGTAGGTCTGAAAAAGACTCTAGGCCATATCCAGAGGCGCGAGTCTGGCAGAATCTGAAAATGTTTTTGGGCCGATCCATCTGGCAGAATGAACGACCGATGATGCCTGATTGACGACTATCGTTTAGTGTGTATTCACCCAGTTTCCAGATTGACGGTTGGTTGGTCGTATTCTTCAAGATTAACGGTGGTGTTTTGTGAGTCCGCCCGAAAGCTTCGGAAGGAAACTGGGAATAGGCGAAGCATTCGCAAATCGCACAAGACGTAAGTTAATCATGTTTTTTACCCGAAATTAAGAAATCTGAAAGGTTCATTTAACTTAAACAAGGGAAATAAAATACCGTTGTTCATCTAAATTGTGGAACGCCCCCATCTCATAGTCTAGGCTTTTGGGATTTATAAACCAAACTCGCGACTAAATATTTTCTATGAAAATTGGTAGTTACTGAATTATTGAGACAATCACCATTGTTAAGAGATGTCGCTATCGTAGTTCCCATTCTGATCCTATTCTGATTGGCTATTCTATGACGAGAGAGACAAACTAGGCAGTAACCTCCCCTCGCGCTTTGAGACTCAACGCGTTTCCCATAGCTACGGGTGTAATAAAAGAGCGTGAGATAGAGGGATAATTTATCATTATATTTGCACCCCAATAGCCGTAGCCCCTGAAAATTGGTTTATGAGTATGGAAGTCTTGAATTCGTCAATTATTGATCTATTCAAAAGTCTAATGGTGGTGGCGCCATCTAACACATTAAAACACAACAAGGATCACAATTTTTCCCCAAAAAGTTGGTGCAACAGGAACATTCACATTGCAGATTTTTGGGATAGTTTGGTGTTTTTGACTGTAACATCATATTAAAATAAGGACTCTCATGCTTACTTAATTACCTTGCTAAAACTTTCATTATAATCTCTATGGGTTTATACATTACGGGTTGGCTTTTGCTACCGCTCTGATGACTGATATTTTCTTCAGTGTACCACCAGGGTTCCATCCACTCAGTTTCGAGGTAAAAGGTATAAAGTTGTTAAGAAAAATGTATAATGTGCTGGGTGAAGGAACACGTAGCTTACCCTTACTGAAAAAAGTAAGTTTGATGTGAAGAGGTCCTCAAGAATGCTACAAAAGTCTTGGGGAAGTCTTTAAGACCTCCCCAAGATTTCTTGACATAATGGAAGACTTCCCCAAGACCTCTTAAGACTACATAAGACACCAGAAGCCGATGAAACCCTCCTTTGAAGTCTATTACTCCCGGGTCTTGTCTACCCCTCTCTGGATGGGTTAGTTTCAAAAAGCGCGATTCGTACGCCTCCTAACGGTAGATACTTTTGGAGCGGGAGTTCGTCGAGCGAATATATCTAGCAGCCTTGGAGTTCGTCAAAAAAACGTCGTCGTTTGTGGAGAGAGAGAATTTCCAATTTTCTGTAGACAGGGGGCATGAAGTTGGTCCCCTCCGATCTCGTAAAATAGTGAATTTTACCCATACAGAGAGGAGCGCTATATCGAACATTAGAGTAGTAGACTTCAAAGGAGGGTTTCATCGGCTTCTGAAGACACCCAAAAGACTTCTTAAGACTAAATTTTTTTTGGTAATGGCTCTCTCATGTTTAACAAAGATTTAAGTGATTAGGGAATTTTAAGTTTTAGATAGAAAGGTGCCTAATGGGGTAAGATACATTCTCTGCGAAGCTTATACTGCTTCCAAAATGTTAAACAAAGATGGTTTTTAATGAACAGAAGAAGATATAAGGAATATTTATGAAGATGAGATGAGTTTTTTATCAGTAACAGAAAATTAACCTCTGGGTTATTTTACTTACGTAATACTCTTCAGCCCTTTAATTTTGACTGTTATAATCCTAGCAGGGTACCAGAGATGGGGCTAAGCTCACCTTGTCTCATTTTATATACATGGGTATCTGGCTCACCTCAGGCTCAAAAAATCACAACTCTTTTTTTAGACCCCATCTTGAGCTTGCCACTTCAATTTTTATACGAACAGTCTCAGGCTCATCAATTTATAAATAGCTAGCTCAGCTTGCGCTCCAAATTTTTCATTTTTTCTTCACCTCATCTCGGACTCAAGGAAATTAATTGTAGGTCTCAACTCGGGCTCAACTTAGATTAACATATCCCCATGGGAATTGAAAGCCCGAGCTGAGCTAGCCCTTTTTGAATTGATGAGCCTGAGACAGAAGGGAGACTGTTCATTTAAAACTACAGGTGGGGAATAAGAACAAGAGCATGGTAAACTGAGCCCGAGGTGAGACCCATACCCATCTATATAAAAGGAGACAAGGTGAGCTGAGCCCAATTTCCGACAAGGAGTAACCCCCTACATTTACCCTAAACCCTAGATGAAAGGTTATTGATTTACGATTTATAGTTAGGGAATTTTATCTTGGCTTTTGTAGTCAAAGACGCAAATCTGATTTTAAATCGAGAATGCTACCTAACATCAAGTGATTTTTTTTTTATCGATTCTTTAGTGTTTAAATAGGCCTAATCCACTAGTGAAAGAATTTACGAACAAATATTAAACTAGAAATAAATTAAAAACTTAACTGGAAAAGGCTTAGCTGGATTCATGGAGATCATGAATATCTTCTTATTGATGGGTCAGCTACCAATCAAATGTTATTGAAAGTCTCATGGAGAACTCGCATTAACGAGTAAGTTTTAAATTTATTTCTAGTTTAATATTTGTTTGTAATTTTTTTACCGGTAGGTTAGGCCTATTTAAATACGCTTAAGAACTTTCAAATAATGGTGTGAAAAAAACTCAATATCAATCCGATAGATTGTGATTTGTGTCCACGTTCATTTTACCTTGTATTCTGGCAATCTTATTGAAGAGTTATAGTGCGTGAAATTTACTTCCAGGTTTACATTCTATATGAAATGGAATTCTTGGATTTACCGAAGTTATCTTTGTTGAGAATGTCCCTTATCAGAATGGCATCTCATATGTGGTTGATCGGGGACCCGCACATAACCAGTTTAGTAGCCATTGAATCGCACGATGCCTGTCTGCGCAAAGAAATACAAGTCATTAACAGTGTTAAAGCAATTAGTTTACCAGAGTCCGTCAAGAATGCATTGTTATTCATCATAGTGCCTATTGGAATTGAACTGAAGAATTGGTGGATCAAAATGTCAAACCTTAATTTCGTCCGTCCTACACTTCTGAGCGCTCGTTTGTCGAACTTGCCGTGGACGTTGGATGGCACTATCGACGAAGAACTGGCTTCCTCGCGGCTGGTTCAAGATCCAGAGTTGAGCCTCATCGAAAAGTTTCGTGTCGCTTGCGAGTTTTGTCTCGAAGATCAAATCGTTTTGTTGTGGCCGCTGGTCAGGAACAGCTACGTGACAACGGGAAGATCCTTCGCGGAAACATTTTGGACAAATAATCTCGAAGGGAAAGTTTACCCACCCTACAAAAGGTAATTTAATGGGAGAGTAAAGTAATTGGACAGCTTCCCAACCACTTTTATTCTCTTTTTATGGAGATAGTAAATATTGGTTCGCTAAACAATAAGAAAGTAAAGATAGCGTGTAAAAAACCCAGGTGAAAACATCAACACAACCTAATTCTTTATACTGTTGCTGTATCCTAATGGAAGTTTTTAAGGGCTACAACATATTTTGACTTTTCGAAGTAAACCACCATATTCTAATTGTAAAATGGAATTCTACCAAGATCTCCTTTATGACCTTATAATACAGGGCTCCCAGACCACCTATATTACCTATAATTACCTATAATTCTGAAGGGATCCTATGAAAACTTATAACTTCACTTTTTAACCTATAATACTTATTTTTTGGGGAATTTGTTCAATTTCGCTGATAAAATTCGAAATAACTATAAAAATTATACTTTTACTTGAAAAAGTGCAAATGTTCGAAAAAACCAACGCTGTGGCAGAAAGGTTTCCTCTCCTAGGTCACTGGTAATTATTACTCTATTTTATTAGAGGTTAGGTAGACTTTCGGGAGGGGGCGTGAGTAGCTAGTAGTGCCAAAGAAAGGCAGAGGGACAGGTCTAGAGGCTATAGACCCTATATTGCATTACATGTCAGCCAAACCCATATTTTTTGACACTAAAAAACTATAAATTGATATTTTTGGACCTACAAATAACCTATATTTTGGCTTTTAAAACCTATAATACAATTTTTTTGGGCTATGCACTGGGAGCCCTGGAACATAGTTCTGGATAGACGGATTTATGGATAACTTTTAACACGCGTTCTGTAAATAGTGAGGAATGACGTCATATGATTAGTTTTAACCAGAAATAGGTACATCAAAAATTAGGAATCTTCAATTATTAGGATATTTCTCATTGAAACCCATGTAAAGAAGATTCGACGCATGCCTTCACAATTTTGGACAGAACATAATTCTGGATAGACTGATTTATGGATAACTTTTAACACGCGTACTGTAAATAGTGAGGAATGACGTCATATGATTAGTTTTAACCAGAAGTAGTTACATCAAAAATTAGGAATCTTCATTTATTAGGATATTTCTCATTGAAACAAAGTTAGAAGATTCGATGCATGCCTTCACAATTTTGGGCAGTCAGGGCTCCCAAACCACCTATAATGTAGCTAGTAGTGCCTAAGAAAGGCAGAGGGACGGGTCTAGAGGCTAAAGAACCTATGTTGCATTACATGTCAGCCTAACCTACCTATAAAACCCCAATTTTTTTGACACTATAAACCTATAAAAAGTCCTATAAATGTTTATTTTTGGACCTATAAATAACCTATATTTTTGGCTTTTAAAACCTATAATACCTATAATTTTTTTTTTTGGGCTATGCTCGGGGAGCCTTGGAATTCTCATCGCTTTTGTCTCTTTAGAGTGCAAACATATATAGGACTGTATTTCTTCCATAAGTTTTTAACACCTTAAATGTTAGATAGTATTATAATTTAAGATCCAGTGAATATTAATAAAAATACCGCGTAATGTTTTCGTTTAAACATTTCCCAGGAAACGCGATTCAAAACGAAATTTTTAACGTTGTTTTCCATGGCGAGAGTAAATTCAATCGTAAAACTGATGTCACGCCCATGCAGGCACCTTCGGATTTTTTTTTTTTTTTTTAATCAATATGAGAAAGCCCAAATTGAGTGAGGCTGCGCATAGAAATTCTCCCAAAATATAAGCTTTTCTTCGAACCAAGGCTTGGGGACTACTATACCGGTATCCATCTTTGAAAAGGGCAACTTTTTACACCTCCACAGAATTGTTAGCCTACGCGTCTACCAGGAGTGGAACGGCATGATAACATCACGACAAATAGCGCCTATACTAGTTTAACTTTAATTATTTAAAAAACTAGGGAACCTCGAGCATCAAAGGGGTAATTTTACTGGAGGGGATGGGAAGGTTGCCAGGATGCTATTGAGAAAGATGAAAAAAGGTAGTGCTCCACTGAAAAAAATAGATAAAAAGAATGGAAAAGTGATAAAGAGGCGTTTGTTTGTCTTTACAAAATGAAAACTTAATTCATTGCCATGTCATGTCACCAGAGTGTAGACTTTGGTAGTGGTGTCACCGTTTCAGGTGACAAAAACGCGCAAGTATAGGTTTGTTGGTGAAGCTCCATGGTGAAAAATGTTTAACTCGTCCTCGAGCCCCTGGTTAACCCCCTTAAGATGATATAATTCTCCTTGCTAAGAGGCAAAAACTAAATATTTGAAAACCGCGGGCTGGAGCTATTTGGGATTAGATTATTGTACCGGTCCACGCGGATTTGGCTGAACTCTAGTGTGGAAGCGTAAAAAGTACCCTTTCCAAGGGTGGATACCACTATATCAAATGACAGGATTACTCTTAGCGTGATAATAGTCTCTTGAGGTGTGGCTTCGCTTATGGACTTTCCAACCTGTTGAATTACATTAGCCAGCCACACTCGTATTTGCAGTATGCATTGGAACAATTCATTAATGTTTTAAATTATTACATTGAAGAGTCTCGTTTAAACTTACAATTTGACACTCAAAAATAAATCTACAAAAATCTCTTTAACATCAGTTTTAGAATGTCGGCTAAAAATGAAGAGAATCCAATGTCATTGTACGCCTATCTCTTCACATATGTTTTAGTCGACAATTTAGAGGCCAGGAAATATCTTTGGGGCAAACTGACAGACAGTGAACGCAACCAGCAAATAGAGTCGTGGATTGAAGACAGCCCGCAATATGAAGAAACTGCCGCCAAATTGCTGCAATTCATCTACCGTCAGGTAAACATAAATGAGCTTTTAGGATATCTTCGCGACATGAGTGCCAAATTGCAAGGAACTAAGACAAATAAACCACTGGAGAAGAAAGGGCTTTTATAACACTCAAGTGGAGAATAAAGGAGTATTGTGTAGCAGAAAAGCAGGCGTTTATGAGATACACTATAGACTCCGCCAGTTGCTTTAAGTGAGTGTCTAAAGAAGTAGAGTTTTCCCATTTTTCCCTAGACTATCCCTTACCGAAAAATGTTAGTCAGATCTGAAGAGGTCCTCAAGAATACTACAAAAGGCTTGGGGAAGTCTTCAAGACTACTGGAAGACTTCCCCAAGACCACTTAAGACTATATAAGGCACCCGAAAGACTTCCCCAAGACCTCTTAAGACAAATTTTTTTGGTGCGCCCAGACTGGACTATTTTTACATCTCTAATGTAAAAGTAGTCAAATTCTTGTTGTAAAGAATTTGTGGCTTTAAATTTAGATGAATCCCGATCAACAAGAGCGTTTCCGATCAAAGTTTCCTACAACATCACTCCGATGTTTCATGACCTGGCCCAATTACGAACTATTCCTTAGTATGGTGATCAGTAAGTCACATTCCCGCAATGATTATTTTATCATCTTGGATACGTTGGTAAAGACTGCCAAATGGAATGCCAATGATGTCAGTTATCGTTATCTCTTCCACCGATGCTGGAAAGACGTAGACTTCACTACCAGATCGGACTTGTTGAAAGAATCATACTTGTTTCGAACCATCGTGGCCCAGTTGTTTCACGCCTTGCCAGAGAACTGTGTTAAGTTAATGGTGAATGACTTGGGACTCATGGACGAGCAAATTAGGGGTCCTATAGTACTTGGGGCCGATGGGATCGGTCTCTGTCAGACATTCGTTTCGCGACCCGAGTTGTTGGAATCACTACTCGATTTTTGTGTAACAAACGAAACTCTCGCGCGACAGTTTGTCACAGATATGAAGCGGTTTTTGAACTCTCAGGATTTGTTTGTTTTTCGGGATAAGGTTTTCCCGTATTTGATTCGTCGCTTCGGAAATATTGGAATTTAAACTATATAAAGTTATGATAAATTTAATTCGTTGATTAATTCTTTCGGAATAGAAATAGTATGCAAAATGGTATGAATTAAATAATGGAAACCAATATAGGCTAGAACCCATTTTGAACCAGAGGACATATGAAGTGAGATCTTTCATAAAGTTCGATGATCTAATACTTTTACATTGTCACGTTGTCTACTTGTTTTTATGCCATCGTTGGCAAATCGACATATTTATCGGTGCTTTTGTTTAAGTTAATTGTAGTCAACGTAACGATTGAAAGCCCCCAGAAACTACAGAAGTGAAAATATTTTTTGGGAAATTCGGTGAAAATCTGCTACACTGTGTTTAATTTCAGAATGAGAAACGAGGCAGGTTTCACCCTTATAATAGTTAAGGGGGAAGTGCGTTGTTAATTCAGAAATCCAGGTGTTTTTGTTACGAACACCTTGTTAACAAAAAACTAAAGCCCGTAAAAAATAAACGGTAAACACAATTCAAAACTAGAATCATTGAACTATTCGATGAATTATTATTTAACCGAAATTCTAAACGGAAATTAAAATACTAATAGTCAAATCTTCGACTCTTAAGGCGAAGATCCATAAGGTAAAAACGTAGCTAATGAAGCTCAAGTTGATCACTTTGAATGATACGATCTCCAACTCTTTTTCTAGAGTGCAATTTCTGACCAGGAATCACACTCGACGTTTGTATGGAGATTCCTGTTCAGTTTCAATCCAACGCAAGGATGTACGTATAAAACATGTAATTATTGCCACAGTGACTCGATGAGTTCAAAACGACTGGTTCTACTACAATTAAACCTCCATTATTATATCATATAATTGAAAATTTAAATTACCGTAGTATTAGGCCCGTAAATTATTAGTTACAAGCCTGAGTGGACCCTTACCAAAAAAAGTTAGTCTTAAGAGGTCTTGGGGAAGTCTTTCGGGTGTCTTATGTAGTCTTAAGAGGTCTTGGGGAAGTCTTCCATTACGTCAAGTAGTCTTGGAGAGGTCTTAAAGATTTCCCAAGACTTTTGTATCGTTCTTGAAGACCTCTTCAGATCAGACTAACTTTTTTTCGTAAGGGGAATCTCCCTGATCATAAGAATTTAACTGTCTAAAAAATATTTTGACCGTGTGAAAATTCTCGTGTACCAAATTTTATTTGTATCTGCTTACCCATGGTTGCATGCCTAGGTGAAACCAAATGGAATGACCCAACAACTAGTGTCAGTTTGTCACGAACAAAAATTCTTTGGGGCTCTGTGAAAATATCTTAGTAATTTGACACAATCTAGAAATTAAATTTTAAATCACGATTCCAGTAAAACAAAAAGTTTATTGGAAACACGTATTACACGGTTAACATTTTAACTTTGAACTGTAAATGAGCACTTGTAAATATGCTAATATTTAAAATTGAGAATAATATATTTAATTATATTAAATTATTTAATATACATTAACAGAGTTAATATTATTTTATTTTATTTTTGAAAAAAGTTTTTCAATGCTTTAAAAAATATTAAAAATGGTGACTGGATAAGTTATTTAAAAGGAGAATACAACCTAACAACGCGATTTTCTATCGATTCCTTATCTTTTAGATAGACCTAATCCAACAGTAAACAAAATTTACAAACCAATATTAAACTAGAAATAAATTTAAAACTTACCCAGAAAATAGGCTTAGCTGGATTCATGGAGATATCCTGAGCTCCCCGTATAAGGACTAGGGATCAATGACTGATCATGGAGATCCTTCATTCCCTATATAAGAACCATCGATTAATATCATTGCTCGCTAAACGGGGAGTTCAGGACATCTCCATGAATCCAGCTAAGCCTATTTTGATGATAAGTTTCAAATTTATTTCTAGTTTAATTTTCTTTAACTGTTGGATTAGGCCTATTTAAACGATAAGGCATCGATAAAAAGCCACTAGGTTTTAGGTTCCATTCTCCATTTACTTAACGTTAAAGTAGTTCATTTATAATATGATATAAATATGTAATATATCTAAACCAAGTCGATGTTTTATAATATTATTTCAGTTCAGTGAGATATTTTTGTGCAAAGGCTTGACATTTTGTTTGCGAGAAAGACCTAGGCGCAAACCACGACGAATGTGTCCAGTTTCAATAGTAGAGTTTTTTTTTAAATTGTCGGTCCATAGGAATTGCGAGTTTTTTAACGCGGTTTTAAACTTATTCGGATCGTTTTCGATATTTGAAGTGTACGCATATTTTACAAGGATGGAATCTTTTTGTTCTAGGCTTGAAGTCTCATGTTGGAGGTTTAAAGTCTCGTCTTGTTGGAGGTTTAAAGTCTGGTCTTGTTGGAGGTTTAAAGTCTGGTCTTGTTGGAGGTTTAAAGTCTGGTCTTGTTGTAGGTTTAAAGTCTGATCTTGTTGGAGGTTTAAAGTCTGATCTTGTTGGAGGTTTAAAGTCTGGTCTTGTTGGAGGTTTAAAGTCTGGTCTTGTTGGAGGTTTAAAGTCTGGTCTTTTTGGAGGTTTAAAGTCTGGTCTTTTTGGAGGTTTAAAGTCTGGTCTTTTTGGAGGTTTAAAGTCTGGTCTTTTTGGAGGTTTAAAGTCTGGTCTTGTTGGAGGTTTAAAGTCTGGTCTTGTTGGAGGTTTAAAGTCTGGTCTTGTTGGAGGTTTAAAGTCTGGTCTTGGAGGTTTAAAGTCTGGTCTTGGAGGTTTAAAGTCTGGTCTTGTTGGAGGTTTAAAGTCTGGTCTTGTTGGAGGTTTAAAGTCTGGTCTTGTTGGAGGTTTAAAGTCTGGTCTTGTTGGAGGTTTAAAGTCTGGTCTTGTTGGAGGTTTAAAGTCTGGTCTTGTTGGAGGTTTAAAGTCTGGTCTTGTTGGAGGTTTAAAGTCTGGTCTTGTTGGAGGTTTAAAGTCTGGTCTTGTTGGAGGTTTAAAGTCTGGTCTTGTTGGAGGTTTAAAGTCTGGTCTTGTTGGAGGTTTAAAGTCTGGTCTTGTTGGAGGTTTAAAGTCTGGTCTTGTTGGAGGTTTAAAGTCTGGTCTTGTTGGAGGTTTAAAGTCTGATCTTGTTGGAGGTTTAAATTCTGATCTTGTTGGAGGTTTAAAGTCTGATCTTGTTGGAGGTTTAAAGTCTGATCTTGTTGGAGGTTTAAAGTCTGATCTTGTTGGAGGTTTAAAGTCTGATCTTGTTGGAGGTTTAAAGTCTGATCTTGTTGGAGGTTTAAAGTCTGATCTTGTTGGAGGTTTAAAGTCTGATCTTGTTGGAGGTTTAAAGTCTGATCTTGTTGGAGGTTTAAAGTCTGATCTTGTTGGAGGTTTAAAGTCTGATCTTGTTGGAGGTTTAAAGTCTGATCTTGTTGGAGGTTTAAAGTCTGATCTTGTTGGAGGTTTAAAGTCTGATCTTGTTGGAGGTTTAAAGTCTGGTCTTGTTGGAGGTTTAAAGTCGCGTCTTGGAGGTTTGAATTAGCTTCTTGTAAAAGGTTTGAAGTCGCGTCTTGTAGGAGGTTTAACGTTCCATATATTTCAAGACTTGAAGTCAAATTTTCTATGTTTAAAGTCGCTTTTTTCTCTATACTTTCATTATTTGTAGTTTGTGGGATCCAGATGTTGATGTTAAGTGCTCCAATAACCACTGGTTTTAGGTTTAACAAATCATTTGAAGTTGGAATGAAAATAATTTCTAGTTCGTGGAGTATAGCGTGAATTTTCGTGTTAACGTTAACTCGTGTTTCGAATTCAGATTTTGAACTTGAAGTTGAAGTTACAACAGTGTCAGATACCTCTGAACTTGGAAGATAAACTATCATTCCTTCGACATCAATGTACGCAGATGAGTTGGAAAATGAGGATTGCCAATCCAAAGGTTGAGAATGTGAACAAATACTGGTAGATGGAGTTGTTCCGAGTTCCAAATTCTCCTGTAGTTCATTAACTTTATTTGGAATGACTACTATTGAGGATTCTAGCTCGGTTTGTTTCGAACTTAAAGAAATAACTGGTGTTTTAACGGAGTTTTGCGTTTCCCAAGTTTTCCCTACTTCGACTTGCGAGTACTTAATCGCGTAAAGAGTTGCCTCTGTTCGTTTCGAAATTCTTTCGAGTTTTGGTTCGGATACGTTTGAAAATGAATCGATGATTGCATTCTGATTGGGTAGCTCTAATAAAAATCTCTTAGGGCGAACAGTGGCCAGGTGCTGGTGTTTCAAATTTTCTGAATATATATAAATCGAAGATTGATTTGAAATTTTTGATTCAATTGACATCAATTTGGCGCGTTTTGGTCTACTTGGGCCTTCAAACCATTCGTTTGAAAATCTAGGTCTTTTCAAATTTGCCAATCCCTTAGCGGTTGATTGAAATACTGGATTTCGATTGCTTCTCAAAAATGGCCTCGTCATTTCAAGGAGGTAACTGATTAGTCCGTTATCAAGTTTGAAGTTCAAAGTTCCCAGTGGAGTTTGATTCGGATCAGAAACTCGAACAACCACGTTGGATAATGAAGACTGTAGGTGAACTCCAGAAAGAGTAAAACAATTCGATTTGGTCACACTTTTCAATAACTCTCGAGCTCCTGACAAGTGTACATCTGATATGTTCAGGATATAGGTTGAGTTGGTTCCATCCGAGGATTCGTTGTACGTTTTAACGATTGGATATGCGGATGAGTTGCCTGTTTCAAGTTTTTTGGATGCAGTTGATAAGACAATGTCTTCAAACCCGTTGTATGTGGATAAATTATGGTCTTCGATTTCCTTTGAATCAATTTTTTCAGAAAAGTCGTCGAATTTTTGGTTTGCCACGCAATTAGAAGGTATTTGCTGAAAAAAGCCCGCAAAATCGACTATTTTTGGTAAATTTTGCCGGGATAAGTTCTTTTTAATCTCGCTTGACTGAGATAAATCCTCTTCAATCACTTCCAATTCATTTTCCGCTGATAAATCGGAAATTTCCATTAAAGTAGTTTCCATTTCCATCGTAAAGTCATCCTTTTCAGAGATAGTAGATTGTGTGCCATAATTTTCGTTTGCAATAACTGTAGTACAATACGAATCCGAACTTTCTGACGTCGATATAACTTCGACTTCGACGCCAATTGTAGACAAACTATCGATTTCATCCTTAGAAAAGGTCCGTGAACCCTCTTCGATCCCCAAACATTCATAATTTGGAACCAAATTCTGTGTTTCGACTAAGCCACTTCCAAAATCGACAAGAATCTTACTTGGTACAACTTGTTCGATGATGTTATTCGATTTTTCCAAGTGATCGGCAACGAAATTCGACTTGCACTGGTCATCAATTATCCAAGTTTTTCGATGGGTCGAACTCGAAGACGAGGGAAATTCTTGTTGACCCCATGCTTTTGGATTATTAGGATTAACTTCTTCGACTGAATCTCTAATAAATAAGTCATCGTATAATGAGTTAAAATCGTCCTCGGTGTATTCCGATGGTCTTGTCATGTTTTTCTTGACAATAAATAAACAACTTTCAAGTAATTATAGATTTTAATGATAATTCTTTCTTTTATATAAGTGCCAACCAACGAAGTATTTACTTAATTCGCCCGCTTCCTCTTGTATGAGCGGGTCAGCACTATGCAGAGTAAATTTATTCTGAAAAGGGCTGAACATATACCTTTAATAATGTGTGATATGACAAATTGTCCCACATGTTTTTAGTCGTCTAAATATGATTTGTTAAATCGTTATTTATTATCTGCGAATTTACCGATAGAGGTCTGAACTTAAAAATATAAATTCCGTGCGGAAATTCCTAACCATAGGTCTTATGTTAAGCAACTTTCAACAAGAGAATATTCAACGACATGCTAATTTTGGTTCATGAAAGCTCGGTTAAAAAGAGACGTTTAACATTAGATTTGAAGTTTTCAATAAAAAATCCAAATTTTAATATTGTCCAAAATGTCATGGAATATGTTATTCAGTTGTTAAACGCTGTTTTTCATAAATTTTATAACTATCCATCTATTTAAATCCGTCAGGAGTCCGGCTACAGAATTCTGCAACTTTATGCCGTCTGCTTGTTTTTGTAAGTTCTTCAATCTTCACCCGCTGTCAACGGATGTGTAGTCCGGTTTTCAAAGTGTTTCTCGCGGTCTTATAGTCTACTTTTATGATAATCAGTAATAATTAGCGTAAGTTGCGTCTATTTATTACAGTTTTTCGCTGGACTATCGTGAAATGAATTCAAGTTATCGAAATAAGTTAAAAATGAATCTACGAGTTTTTGATAAAGCATTGAATCGGCGGTTTTTCGCAACTGTTCTCGTGACGGCATTTAAGTGTTATGAAGTTTTGGAAAGCTACACATGTTCCTGGTCCTATTTGGTGAGTGAATTTTAATTAAAATATTTTCCGTTAGATTTTCGAATAAGTAGCGGGCCCTAGCAACAATTCCAATCGTTTAAATTAATCGTAAAATAGGCTTAACAAAGATCCGTAGAGATCGTATGATTTGATCCCCGGCCAACGTTTTTAAAAGTGTTGGATTCTATACTCACGCCCATTTTTTCTACATGTTAATTTTGTTTAAGGCCAGCTTTCGAGAAATTTTAGGCCCATTTCCTCCAATTTTGGGTGCAATTGTCAAATATTCCAACTGAGTATGGCATCGCCACTGCTCTTCAATATATATTACACTTCCTATAAATCTCCAATGTTTTAAACATGTAAAACTAATATGACTTAATTTCGTACCTTAATCATCCTATAATTATCCTATAATACCTATTATTTTTTGTGGACTTTGGACTGGGAGTCCTGAGGTTTTATCATTCAACCATAATTATATTCTATTCTCCACACCCTCATTGTAATAATGTGGATGCCTACAATAGTTTTAGTGTTTTAAAACCAAAAGTGCCGTAAAAAACAAGTTTATGATTACCTATACTTCGCTTGAAACCAGCCTAAATAGCCTTTAAGGCGGTATTCAATGGGTAACTGACCAAAAAGGGTCATTTGTTATTCTTATTATCAAGCGAACCACAAACACTATCAGTTCGTGGTTTTCACTTAAATTCAAATTATAATCTTTTTTGTAATTTTGGTAATTATAATATGAGAGGTTAGCGAATCTTGTTTAAAAAAAACTGATCAAAATTTGATCATTTCTGTACACGTTATGATATCGCTAGAGATCTGACGAATCACAAAGGTCAGACGTAGTTCGATGTATAATTACATCAAAAATGTCATCGTGAACAGGGACGGAAATAAGAAATTTTTCTTATTGGACAAATGTCCAGTAACCCCCCTTAAAAATTCAAAAGTTATCGGACATTTAACAAAATTACCGGACAATGCTACATTTCTTGTATTGAATAGTACTTTTTTTTATCGGACATTTGTCCAGTGACCCCTTCTTAAAAAAAAAAAGTTATCGGACATTTGGAAAATTTATCGGACAATGACCAGTGACTTGTGCTTATTTCCGTCCCTGATTGTGAACAAAGACCCAGAAGGACCTGTTATGATTTCAGATGACTCAAGTGACAGATATTAAATTTTCTTTTAAAACGTGAAATTTAATTATAATCACAATCTGACAGGATTTAGAAAACTTATTTCAAAACAGCTGATTTTATTCACTCGCAAATGTTTAAGAAAAAACATAACAGATGATTTTCTCCCATTGACCCTAATTGGCCTAATTATTTTTCATGGAAAACCTGTATTGAACTGTTTTCTTAAAGGCCCTATCTGCTCTGAAATTGCCCGTTTAAAATGCTCTTCTCTTCTGCACTCATCTTAGCTTTGACTGTACAATTTGTTTTGTACAACGTCGTCTGCTAAGCTAGAGAAAAAGGCGACATTAAAGGAGATTTAAAAACCGCCGATAGTCCCTTTAAAGCCCGAAAAGCCACGACTCGTTAAAAATACTCTCCGGTTTATAAGAATGGAGATCTAAAAGGGCCTATTTGCGTTTTAATAAAGCCCCTTTATAGTCGCCTTGTTTTCTAGCTTAGCAGACGACGTTGACCGTATCAAATGTACAGTCAAAGCTAGTTGGTGTGCATAAGGGAAAAGCATTTTAAAGGGCAAATTTCAGAGCAGATATATCTTTTAAGTTATTCGTAATACCTTTTTTTAGGAAAACCTTATGATTTTATTGATGATTCCATTAAGAGACCAATAATTAGCGCTAAAATTCTTAAATAATTAGATTGTTTTTGGCCATTCGCAGCCTAATACTAAATAACCCTTTACTATCGCCTTATTGCTCCACGAGCAATACAAGTCCTAGTCAACGTTCAGCTGTCTAACACTCGCCAATGGTTGCTATCATAAAAAAGGATGAGCTTACTTGCCGTCGACGTTATCAGCTTCGTCATAGCTTGTAAAGCTCATAGCGCTCGTGAGCTAAGGTCGGCCCTCGGGTCTCTCCTGAGTGACTTCTGAGTCATCTAGCCCCTAGCGTTTTATGAAAACGGAAATAACTGCCCAGTATAACCTTAACGCCACGTCATTTCGTGACGTAGTTAGCAACATTCGAACAGGATGTCCCACCCACAAGTGTTTTTATAATATCAACTATTGCGTGTACTGGATTTCAAAATAATCAGTTTTCCATAGTACATAATTTTGGCAAATGTCCGTCCCATCGCCTAGGCATACCCAAAATTAATGAAGACGTAATGATTTTTTAATCTACTTAATTTATTAAATTTTAATTACGCAAATTACATTTAATGCCAAGTGTTTAAATTATCTTCTTGAGGACATTTTGACCTTGCTAAATTTGAAATAGATATCAGTTCCCGTTGCTGGGATGGCGAGACGTGATGTAATACCATAAGATATAAGAAATTACACAGTTGCCAGTTATGACTATTTACGGCAAACCTGGCGCTACTTATCGGGCGAATACCTAAATTTCTCGCTAGTACACCCACGAAAGCGTCCTCATTCGGAAAAGGCTTAACTTTTCTCGCCTCTGAGAGCAAATTGTAGAGAACGTCGCGACTTATAACGTAACCGATCCCGCTGGCGTAGGGCGGGTAGGTCGGTTCGCTAAACAGTTCCTCGCTAACGAACCAATTGCTTTTAGAGTCTCTTATTACTGGTGATTCCCAGTTTACACGTCCGACGTAGACGTTATTTGAATTATATTCGTATTCCGTAAGATGGTTTAGCAATAACGGAACGTTAACGAAACAATCGTCGTCGGTTTTTAATAAAAATTTCGGACGGCACATTCTTGACGCCCACGCCAATCCGTTCAGTACTTTGATTGTTAGATTTCGATAAGTGTCGAGGTATTTGCCGACTAGAGCGTCACCCGTGGCTAGTTCTTCGGTTTCGACCAAGGCATTAACGGTTAAAGATTCGCTTTGGCCGATCAGAAAAATGGATGTAGCCCATGAGTTGTGAACGAACTGGGGGCGACCTGCAAAGAGTTGGTTAAGATTAGTTTTAGATACGTTGGAGATACGTGGCTTTGACAGTAAACCTCCCTTCCTACCACACCTTGAGACTGGAGGTCACGTGTGTGATGCTTATGTATTTGGTTTCTAAAAATTTGCAAAATTGTGCTGTTCCGCGCATTTTTAGAAATATGATTGGAAATGTATACCAAGGTTGGTCGACTCACAGTCAGTAGTTTAATGTTATGTATTTAAACTTAGTTCTATCTCCCGTGGACCGTCTATTTCTGCTCGTGTGCTCGATTTTAGGGAACCCGGGCAGGAATAGCCAGCGACTTATGGAGGCTAAATATGTCCTGGTTCCTGGCTATTTCTGAACGGGCCCCGGGCGCATTTAGCCTCGTGTAAGTCGCTGGCAATTTGTTAGCCTATTCAGGCACGAATAGACACGCCATAGATATGGCAACACCAAAAACCTTTCCAAATATTTGAGAATTTTAGCCAATTGGAAGCTTACTTACCCCAGGTTTTTCTAATTACGTTTCTTCTATGAAAATGATCTGGTGCCGAAGTGACCATAATAAGTAGCATAGATCCTATTGGACAGTTGGGAAAACCAGTTTTTCCATCAATCTGATCCCATATTGGTACCGTATTGATGTCATTTCCGGTCAGTGTTCGATTCTGGTTCTTCTTAACTTTCGTCTTGCATTCGGTACCAGTGGCCTTTTTCGTGATTTCTCCAATCAAGTCGATTTTTTCCATCTCACGGCGTAGATGCATTTGTCGCCTTATATCATCTTTGTAAGAAATTTTGAACTTAATGTTAAGTTTAAACCAACTGATAGCATTTGGTTCGCTTGATAATAGGTACGACCAAGAATCCATTCAGGTTCCATAAGAATATGGGAGCATAGCTTTAGCCTCTGGTACCATCCTCCCAAACTTTGTAACAAAAGTTCGTCTGCAATTTTCGCAACATTTGTACGCTTAGATCTTTTTTCGGTCGGCTCCATTTTTATTACCCAAAATATTATGTCAAGGTCGTTAGTGGCGTGGGTTAATAATAGATGTCAGGAGCGATTTACTTGAAAAATCGATTCGAAGCGGACGAACTTTTGCTACAAAGTTTGGGAGGATGGTTATTGAATCGCGGCCCTCCTATATTCTTATGGAACCTGAATGGATTCTTAATACCACTACATACCTCTTCATACTTACTACATACCACTACAAACTACTACATAGCACCAGAGGTATATAATAACCCCCTTCGGGGGGAAGTATGAAAGCCCCTATACTACCAATGCTAAAAATCACGAACAACAAGTGCCCGCTGCTGACTATCTAGGCCACTAGCTCGCGCTGGACTTCTCAATGTCGCTACTCTAGTAAATGGTCTTTGTATAAACAAGACGGCTCGATTTGTGTTTAGATCTTCCTGTCTCAGGAGTCAGGCTGTCTGTTAAATTGTAGTCGAAGGTTGACTTCAGCTCGCCAGTTCCGGAAGTGTGCGTAGGGAAAATTTAGTGAGGTTCAAAATGGTGTAACTATTTTTTGGGAGTAAAGCGGTGTGTCGATCCGCCGCGATTTACGCCGGGCACTTGTTGTTCGTCGATTTTGCCTACCTTTCATACTTCCCCCGAAGGGGGTTATTATATACCTCTGATACCACTACATTCTACAGCCAAGTACATTATAGTAGCCTATACCTCCCACTAAGGGTTGTGGCTAAAATATGCCTACCCAAAATCTCACAAAAATATTTAACTGTTTTCTTGACAAGAGGGTTATAATCTCTCGTTTTACCCGTTGTTTTTGTGATTTTGGTTTTTCAGAAAAATGAGTGGCTAAATCATAGCGTAATTTAAGTTATCTACTACCAGAAGTAGATGAAACCCTCCTTTGAAGTCTACTACTCTAATGTTTGATATAGCGCTCCTCTCTGTATGGGTAAAATTCACAATTTTACGAGATCGGAGGGGTCCTACTTCATACCCCCCTGTCTAGGGAAAATTGTAAATTCTCTCTCTCCACAAACGACGACGTTTTTTTGACGAACTCCAAGGCTGCTAGAGACATTCGCTGGACGAACTCCCGCTCCGAAAATATCTGCCGTTAGGAGGCGTACGAATCGCGCTTTTTGAAACTAACCCATACAGAGAGGGGTAGACAAGACCAGGGAGTTATAGACTTCAAAGGAGGGTTTCATCGGCTTCTGCTACTACCCAAAACGTGTGAGAAATCTCAGCGTAGTTCATATTTTGTCCATACAGCGGCGCCACTTGGGGTGTTTATTTAAAAAACTCCCTCTCAAAATTATTCCGTGAAAATTATATTAAAGTTAGCTTAATTACCTTTAACTTTGCAAGGATAATAACCAATGAAACGAGCTCGTTTTTTCCCCGGTTCGCTGAAATCTAGATAGAGTAGGGTTATAACAGTACCTATTCCTAGAACGCACATGATTATGGCTATCCATCTACGGCAAGACATTCGAAACACTGAAGAAAATATTATTATTGAGGTAACGCGGAAAGAGATCTTAACGTCATTTCAAATCCATTTAGTGGCGTACACGTGTTTGATCTTCTTCCAGACTTAATGTTAAAACCATGTATCTCCAGAACGAACCGCTAGTTTGTACTTTCAGAGAGGAAAATATTTATATTAATATGTATAACAATCAGCTGATCTGGGTCTGAGTGTTCTGAATACATATAGAATTGGGAAATACTTATCAGGGAGCCCCAAACTTGCAGGGAAGCAAGTTTTTGACGCTACGCGAATGTATGTGCCTCAAAGATGTGTGGTAACTTTCTACAAACATAATAGCCAGAACGAAATAGACCCGTATACAACAAGATTTGTGAACAAATCTGAATTCAGAGTCTATGAAGAATTATCGGAGGGGGTTTTGCAACAGATTTTTTTCGTTGCCTCCTATACTAGGGGTTTGGTTCTTTTATTTTGTGAGAGCTCCATTAATCTTAACAGAAGCCGATGAAACCCTCCTTTGAAGTCTATTACTCCCTGGTCTTGTCAAGGAGGATCAGAGAAGGAGAGGAAATGTGGGGACGGCGCGGTTCCTACTGCGTCGGCCTAAACTCCCACTCTGGGAGAACGGGGGTAGAGACGTTTCGTGGTAAAATGTTGTCACGTGGGTAAAACGAATCCTTTATGAGACGCTTAGTAGCCGACGGCGCTAGCGACCACGTGACAACAGTTTACCTCGAGAATTTCCTATCCACCTTTCCAACCGAGTGGGAGGTTGGCTCTTCTCTCTCTAACTCAACGCAGCCCCACATTTCCTCTCCTTCTCTGATCCTCCTTGGTCTTGTCTACCCCTCTCTGTATGGGTTAGTTTCAAAAAGCGCGATTCGTACGCCTCCTAACGGTAGATATTTTCGGAGCGGGAGTTCGTCGAGCGAATATCTCTAGCAGCCTTGGAGTTCGTCCAAAAAACGTCGTCGTTTGTGGAGAGAGAGAATTTCCAATTTTCTGTAGCGGGGGTATGAAGTAGGACCCCTCCGATCTCGTAAAATTGTGAATTTTACCCATACAGAGAGGAGCGCTATATGGAACATTAGAGTAGTAGACTTCAAAGGAGGGTTTCATCGGCTTCTGAAACAACTAGTTATTCTATCGAGGTTATATCACATGCTATAAATATCCTATAATTTTTGTATTTTGGACCTATAATACCTATTATGTTTTGTTGACTTTGGACTGGGAGCCCTGAATTCTAACTTAGGCTCTCTCTGACGTTTTGAGCCGAGACCCCTCTTTAGTGGATAGTTAGGGTTACTTGAATTTGAAGTAAGATTATTATCTCTTAATGCAATTATTTTATAATTTTTTTACCACTGTAAAAGTTCCTACAACTCTAGTCCTAGTTACAAGTCGTAACAGTCTCGTTAACGACAATAAAATCCCAAGAAAAATGCAGTTAAAGCGTAATAGCAGTGCGATAGAGAATGTCCTGTATAAAAGTGACGATATTGATTGGCTTTGTGATGGTTTAAAGAACAAAAGAGAAGCCATTAAAAGTATCTTTGAAAAACTCCAACACAAAGACAAGAAGTGATCCTAGAAGCCAAACAAGAGTATACTTTCCGTTTTTCTCCACGGATGTAACTCGAATGAAGTGTAAGGTCAGTAACGTGTTACCATAAGTAACCTTATATCCATAAATATGAAACTTCCTATACTCTTAAAGGGAGATTGATTAATTTATCAATAAGAAAGTTATCTGTATTAATATAGCGTAATATTTTTCCATTTAATTTAAACATATTTGAGAAAATAATATTTGCACTATAGTCCAAATAATCAATATCAGAAGCCGATGAAACCCTCCTTTGAAGTCTATTACTCCCTGGTCTTGTCTACCCCTCTCTGTATGGGTTAGTTTCAAAAATCGCGATTCGTACGCCTCCTAACGGTAGATATTTTCGGAGTGGGAGTTCGTCCAGCGAATATCTCTAGCAGCCTTGGAGTTCGTTAAAAAAACGGCGTCGTTTGTGGAGAGAGAGAATTTCCAATTTTCCGTAGACAGGGGGTATGAAGTAGGACCCCTCCGATCTCGTAAAATTGTGAATTTTACCCATACAGAGAGGAGCGCTATATGGAACATTACAGTAGTAGACTTCAAAGGAGGCTTTCATCGGCTTCTGTAATTAGGAAATATTGAATTCGTAGACAGGATGAGCTACTATAGAAAACTATTCTTTCGTTCAAGATGAGTTAGGGTAATGTGAAAAGTTAAGACGTACTAATACACAACGCTAAACTTCATAGAGAAGAAACTAAACAGAGACAAATACTTTTGAGCCTCTCAATAATGTTTAAACAAATCATCTTAATTTGCAGATGACAGACGTAAATTTCCAATAATATTGGCAAAATAAAAAAGGCTAGCCACATATTTACAGTTATATTTTAATCATTTTAAATTGCAAATATACGAATATATACATGTACTGATCTGAGATATTTGATTCTCTGCATTTCGAGCTCGGAATCGGATCGATCCATTATCTTCTGTTATTCGTATATTTTCAGATATTGTATTTTTGGATAAATTTTAACTAAAAAATTAAATTTGTATATTCGTATAATTGTTAAATGTGTAAGGTTTACCCGAAGATAAGCTTTTGGCGCTTTATCTACGAACAAATTACTCGTTTTCAAACGTATAACGATGGATAAGAAAATTCACGTTTCCAGAATTAGTCTAAAATATATGAAAAATGTTTCACGCAAAAATATTTTAATTCGAAGAATATAAATAAAACAACGAAACTAAGATTTTAAATCATATTTTTATTCGTTATTTTTCACGAAAATAAATTTTGAATTTTTTTATCCGAACGTGTAACGCGGATAATATTCTAAGATAAGGCCATTTTTGGATAAAAACGGATTAGGATTATGTTTTTTACTTTATCTTCGAATAAGTTAACTCTAATGAAAAATAGTATATTTTTAATCAAACAGATAATATACATCAGAATTTAGTAGATTTTATTCAATTAATAAAAATTATACGAATTCCGAGCTCTATCATTTTTGTTTGATGCAAAAGTTTTGATTCTTGGTGACATTTGTCTCGGAATTAACGGTGATTCCAATAAAAAAAAGGTTTATTTGTAAATCCTTCGGATTAAAATACAATTATACATTATATAAATCGAATTATACATTATATGAGTCCAATTATAGTAAAGCCGATAGAATTAGTTCCGATTTTTTTCTATTATTTTTTACCAATAGAAAACTTTTGCTAGAAAAAGATAAAAATGGAATATTAATAGAATATCAAAATTGATTGCCTAACTTAGACTCTAACAGAAGCGGATGAAACCCTCCTTTGAAGTCTATTACTCCCGGGTCTTGTCTACCCCTCTCTGTATGGGTTATTCTCAAAAGGCGCGATTCGTACGCCTCCTAACGGTAGATATTTTTGGAGCGGGAGCTCGTCGAGCGAATATCTCTAGCAGCCTTGGAGTTCGTCCAAAAAACGTCGTCGTTTGTGGAGAGAGAGAATTTCCAATTTTCCGTAGACAGGGGGATGAAGTAGGAACCCTCCGATCTCGTAAAATTGGGAATTTTACCCATACAGAGAGGAGCGCTATATGGAACATTAGAGTAGTAGACTTCAAAGGAGGGTTTCATCGGCTTCTGACTCTAAATATAGAAAGGCTAGAAGATACAGCCTTTATGGTGGATTGCTTTAACCTGGGCATGTTTCTGTTCAAGTGACTGACTTTTTTATCAAATCATAACGGAACGGATCATACCCAGTTCGTCACGTGGGTAAGATTGCCCAATTCGAAATAGTCCTTCAGTTATTTGTCAAGGCACTGTCTTCTCTAATACTAGACTGTAGGAAAAAAAATCGGGCGGAGGTACCAATTTCAAAAATATCGTTAGATGTCGCTCTCTTGAGAATAAAAAAGGCGAGAAATTTAAATTTAGGAGGAAAATTCGTAAATGTTACGCATTTCTAAGAATTAATTGAGATTAAGTTTAAGTGTCAAATAATTAAACAGTGATTTTAAAATATTTATATTTAAAATTAACAATTTCTAAATCAAATCATAAATTTAACTCAAGATCTCTATATTATCACCTAGATGTCGCTAGGGGCTCTACGATCTTACTTCGATAGAGGCATATCTGATTTGGCTCTTGGCGACGCGAGACTCGCGATTGGTTATTCATTACGTAATCCCCAGACAGATTCCTCAGGAAAGTGACATCTATCTCGAACAACTTTCAAATTCAAAATGACCTAATTAAAAACCTCCTAGCTGGTATTTCGAGGCCTAGTATTAGAGAAGGCCAGGTAATTTTGACCTGCACATTTTAAGCATTCTCGTTCTGGTTGTAGTAATACGTACATGTCCAGACCCTTGAGCATTATTTTGATTCGAAGAACTTATTGAAGTGTCTAGATAGATACACAAAATAAATTTAGTTGCCAGTTCACGGAAATATATATCGTGGACGTAGAATAATTAATGACGTCACAGGAATGAGCACTGGTAAATAGATCTTTACGGAAGTCATCCTTTAAATTAGGCTCATCCGTAAAGAACTATTTATAAATAGAGCTCGGAATTCGTATAATTTTTATTAATTGGATAAAATCTACTAAATTCTGATGTATATTATCTGTTTGATTAAATATAGACTATTTTTCATTCGAGTTAATTTATTCGAAGATAAAGGAAAAAAAACTTAATCCGTATCCGTTTTTATCCAAAAATGACCTTATCTTAGAATATTATCCGCGTTATACGTTCGGATAAAAAAAATCAAAATTTATTTTCTTGAAAAATAACGAATAAAAATATGATTTAATGTTTTATATATATTTTTCATATTAAAAGTCAATTTGAAATATTTTTCATATATTTTCGACTAATTCTGGAAACGCGAATTTTCTTATCCATCGTTATACGTTTGGAAACGAATAATTTGTTCGTAGATAAAGCGCCAAAGGCTTATCTTCGGGTTAACCTTATACGTTTAACAATTATACGAATATATAAATTTCATTGTTTTAGTTCCAAACAATTTATCCGAAAATAAAATATCTGAAAATATACGAATAACAGAAGATAATGGATATCCGATTCCGAGCTATATCCCTGTGACGTATTTGAAATTCTAAGTCACTTTACACCTTCACTGTGTAGTTCAGTGGTATTGTAATGTGTATCACTCACTATTTACAGGGGTTTTCCATTGAGGGGCAGCGTTAAAAGTTCCTCCTGATACATTCTGGTAGTAAATTGTAAATGCATTAGAAACGTATTGTTCCATTATATCTACCAAGAATCAATTCAGGTTCCATAAGAATATGGGAGCATAGCTTTAGCCTCTGGTACCATCCTCCCAAACTTTGTAACAAAAGTTCGTCCGCAATTTTCGCAACATTTGTACGCTTAGATCTTTTTTCGGTCGGCTCCATTTTTAATTACCCAAAATATTATGTCAAGGTCGTTAGTGGCGCGGGTTAATAATATAATGTCAGGAGCGATTTACTTGAAAAATCGATTCGAAGCGGACGAACTTTTGCTACAAAGTTTGTGAGGATGGTTATTGAATCGCGGCCCTCCCATATTCTTATGGAACCTGAATGGATTCTTGTATCTACAGATTTTTTTTTAATCTCAGAGAGTGGGAAACTTGGTTACGTAAAAAGATCATATCTCAATTAATAATAATGGTATTAATGAAATCTCAAATTCGTATGATGTACGATTATCTCATCTAGTAGCCTATTTATAACAAAAATATTAAATAGTTACTTTAACACTGTAAAGATTATGTCAAACATCGGGTTATTTTGAAGTGTAATTAAATATTAATGCTATTTTTTAAATTAAATGTCTCTCGGGGAAGTTACGTTATCATATCTCATATAGTAAACAAAAAAGGTAGCCTGAAAAAATCTTCATTCATTTTAGAATAAATCCTGCCTTTTCACTATTTAAAGAAGTTTAAAGTTAATTTAAAAATTATGTATAATCGTAATCAGAAGCCGATGAAACCCTCCTTTGAAGTCTACTACTCCAATGTTCCATATAGCGCTCCTCTCTGTATGGGTAAAATTTCCAATTTTACGAGTTAGAAAGGGTCCTACTTCATCCCCCCCTGTCTACGGAAAATTGGAAATTCTCTCTCTCCACAAACGACGACGTTTTTGGACGAACTCCAAGGCTGCTAGAGATATTCGCTCGACGAACTCCCGCTCTTAAAATATCTACCGTTAGGAGGCGTACGAATCGCGCCTTTTGAGAATAACCCATACAGAGAGGGGTAGACAAGACTCGGGAGTGATAGACTTCAAAGGAGGGTTTCATCGGCTTCTGGTTTTAAGAAAACGGCTTTAAAATTAATCCGCTTAATTTTATTTCGAGCTTTCGTTTTTAAAATTACTTTAAATATATTATGGTGCCGAAACCCGGGACCCTCAGCGTATAAATATATTTTTGGACTCTGAAATGAAAGTAATAATTAATTATTTATATTCACTTACTCCTTGATGTCCTTGATGAGCTGTTGTTTTCCCGTTGAATACCGGTCCACCTTGAAATTGGTTTTGGTTACCTCCTGGCGAACTCTGAATGATAATTTATAATTGCATTAATTTATTAATTAGGTTTCGTTTCAATTTTAATTTTTGAATGAAATACATGTCCCCGTTTCTTTGAAACTTCAAAGTTGCTCTTAACACTGCCCTCTCTAATACTAGACCTATCCTTAGGAAAATAATATCGTCAGATGTCGCTTTCTTGAGGATAAAAAAGGCGGGAAATTCAAATGTAGGTAGAAAATTCATAAATGCTTGGTTAATAACCGAGAATACGCATTTGTAAGAATTAATTGGGATTTATTTTAAGTGTCAAATAATTAAACAGTGATTTTAAAATATTTATAATTAAAATTAACAATTTCTAAATCAAATCATAAATTTAACTGGATCTTTATATTATCACCTAGATGTCGCTAGGGGTTCTACGATCTTACTTCGATAGAGCCTTATCTAATTGGCTCTTGGCGACGCGAGACTCGCGATTGGTTATTCATTACGTAATCCCCTAACAGATTCCTCAGGAAAGCGACATCTATCTCTGCCAACTTGCAAATTGAAAATGACCAAAATAAAAACTTTGTAGCTAGTATTTCGAGGCCTAGTATTAGAACTGTCTAAATTGATTAGAAATAATTTGTTTCAAGAGTCTTGTATACCTTTAATTAATTTAATTATTATGTCCAGAATATTGTCAGGTTCTACAGTTATCAATTACTTAAATAAATTAAAAAGACTTACCATGGTGTAAGTGAATGCTGATTACAATCGTCTGAAATAATATACCGGTAAACTTTCAATAACACGCAAATAATCTAAAGGATATTAATTATAGACCAACATTGGGATCAATATATAAATATACCATCTTTTATAGACAAGTCTATCTATTTCAATTTCTCCAGAAGCCGATGAAACCCTCCTTTGAAGTCTATTACTCCCGGGTCTTGTCTACCCCTCTCTGTATGGGTTAGTTTCAAAAAGCGCGATTCGTACGCCTCCTAACGGTAGATATTTTCGGAGCGGGAGTTCGTCGAGCGAATATCTCTAGCAGCCTTGGAGTTCGTCAGAAAAACGTCGTCGTTTGTGGAGAGAGATAATTTCCAATTTTCCGTAGACAGGGGGTATGAAGTAGGACCCCTCCGATCTCGTAAAATTGGGAATTTTACCCATAGAGAGAGGAGCGCTATATGAAACATTAGAGTAGTAGACTTCAAAGAAGGGTTTCATCGGCTTCTGATTTCTCCTAATTTACAAATGAAGATTTTTTTCTCATACAGTTACTTTAGCTTACTAGAGGTAGAGCTCGTAATTCGCATATTTTTATTATTAAATGGATAAAATCTACTAAATTCTGATGTATATTATCTGTTTGATTCAAAATAGACCATTTTTTATTCGAGTTAACTTATTCGAAGATAAAGTAAAAAACTTAATCCGTATCCATTTTTATCCAAAAATGGCCTTAGAATATTTATCCGCGTTATACGTTCGGATGAAAAACATTCAAAATTTATTTTCGTGAAAAATAACGAATAAAAAGATGATTTAAAATCTTAGTTTCGTCGTTTTATTTATATTCTTCAAATTAAAAGTATATTTGAAATTTTTTCTTATATTTTAGACTAATTC
Source organism: Odiellus spinosus (assembly GCA_963920705.1). Taxonomy (NCBI): domain Eukaryota; kingdom Metazoa; phylum Arthropoda; class Arachnida; order Opiliones; family Phalangiidae; genus Odiellus; species Odiellus spinosus. The sequence continues at coordinate 7,629,154 of OY987239.1, forward strand.
TGGAAACGTGAATGTTTCTTATCCATCGTTATACGTTTGAAAACGAATAATTTGTAGGTAGATAAAGCGGCGAAGGCTTATCCTCGGGTAAACCTTATACATTTAACAATTATACGAATATACAGATTTCATTGTTTTAGTTACTAACAATTTATCCGAAAATAATATATCTGAAACTATACGAATAACAGATCGATCCGATTCCGAGCTCTATAATTAGTTTAATTTAATTTAAATGATAGTGTAAACGTATTTCGTGGCCCACGATTAAGACCTTTACCCATGTTAGCAAGAATCCATTCAGGTTCCATAAGAATATGGGAGCATAGCTTTAGCCTCTGGTACCATCCTCCCAAACTTTGTAACAAAAGTTCGTCCGCAATTTTCACAACATTTGTACGCTTAGATCTTTTTTCGGTCGGCTCCATTTTTATTACCCAAAATATTATGTCAAGGTCGTTAGTGGCGCGGGTTAATAATAGATGTCAGGAACGATTTACTTCGAAGCGGACGAACTTTTGCTACAAAGTTTGGGAGGATGGTTATTGAATCGCGGCCCTCCCATATTCTTATGGAACCTGAATGGATTCTTGATATTAATGTAGACTTACCTTATTTTCCAAAGAATATCTTCGACGTCTAGCGTTTATGATTTTATTTGGACTCAAATTCTGTCTATTTAACCGCTAGACCTTATCTTAGATTCGTTTTACTATCTTATCGCTTAATATTAATTCGCGTTTTTGCGTCAGATGACTACAACTCTTATTCAGATAGTACCAGAAGCCAATGAACCTTCCTTTGAAGTCTAATAATCTTATGTTCCATAAATCGCCTCTCTTTGATAGGGTACCCTTCCCTCTTTTACAAGGGGTCATAGTTCATAACCCCTTTCAACGGAAAATAGGAAATTCTCTACCTTTTTTCTTATATTAATTTGCGTCATTGCTAGAGCTCGGAATTCGTATAATTTTTACTAATTGGATAAAATCTACTAAATTCTGATGTATATTATCTGTTTGATTAAAAATAGACAATTTTTAATTCGAGTTAACTTATTTGAAGATAAAGTAACAAAACATAATCCATTATATCAAAAATGTCTTTGCGAACAAAGACCCAGAAGGACATGTTATGGCCTTGAATGTCTGAAGTGACAGATATTTAATTTTCTTTTAAAACATTAAATTTAAATACAATTAAATTTTCTTTTAAAACATGAAATTTAAATACAATTAGATTTTCTTTTAAAACGATATTTAAATATAATCACAATCTGGCACGATTTAGAGTTTCAAATTTCAATACAACTGATTTTATTCACTCGGAAATATTTAAGAAAAACATAACAGACGATTTTCTCCCATTGACGCTTAACATTAAATTTCGCTTAATTATTTTTCAGGGAAAACGTGTATTGAACTGTTATTTTTCAGTATAACGCGAGTCCACTTTATGTTTTCTTAGTTTAACCCGAATTTCCACGACTCGCAATTGAACGGATCGTTAAAAATACTCGCCGGTTTATTGGAATGGGTATATGATAAAGGGAAATGTGTTTTTTAAAGCCCGTTTAAAGTCACCTTCTTTTCTAGCTTAGCAGACGACGCAAACCATAAGAATTTGTACTTTCAAAGCTATATTGCGCGCGCAAGCGGAGAGAATTTCAAAGCGACGAATTTTAGAGCGGATAAGCTTTTTAAATAAATTGTAATACTTTCATTTTTCTTTTCATTAAAACCGTAAAATTAAAATGATGATTTCCATAAGGGACCACTAATTAGTTATTAGGAGTTATAAAAAAACATCCATGAATTAGGTTTGTTCGTTTGCAACCCAAGTTAAAAATTAAAATATGGTGAATTTTTATTCCCTTTAAATTCCTTGTATAAGCATCCGTAAGCTAACATGAACGAATTGCCTCGACTAAAGTCGAGGAGTTGTAATAAAACATTATCCATGGATTAGGTTTGTTCGTTTGCAACCTAGATTAAAAATTAAAATATGGGGAATTTTTTTCCCTTTAAATTCCTTGATAAGCATTCATAAGCTAACATGAACGAGAACGAATTGCCTCGACTAAAGTCGAAGAGTTATAATAAAGCATTATCCATAGAAAACATTATCCATAGAAAACATTATCCATAGAAAACATTATCCATAGAAAACATTATCCAATTAAGGTATGAGATCAGATCATAGAACTTTGAGTCTATGCCTAAAGCCAAAGCTAAATTAAGTATATTTTTCTATCGAAATTTAATGTTAAGCGTCAATGGGAGAAAATCGTCTGTTATGTTTTTCTTAAATATTTCCGAGTGAATAAAATCAGTTGTATTGAAATTTGAAACTCTAAATCGTGCCAGATTGTGATTATATTTAAATTTCGTTTTAAAAGAAAATCTAATTGTATTTAAATTTCATGTTTTAAAAGAAAATTTAATTGTATTTAAATTTAATGTTTTAAAAGAAAATTAAATATCTGTCACTTCAGACATTCAAGGCCATAACATGTCCTTCTGGGTCTTTGTTCGCAAAGACATTTTTGATATAATATCTGTCACTTCAGTCTAACACGAAAGTGTTAACTTCTATATTAAAAGACTAGCCCATTAAAAAGTGATTCAGTCAAATCTCTACATTTTTACCATTGCCCTTTAATCCCAATTAAAAAAAAATTTTACATTATTTTTGATGTTAATAGCTGGGGCAGCCTCACTTGATTCAGTCAGATCTCTACATTTTTACCATTGCCCTTTAATCCCAATTAAAATTAATTTTTACATTATTTTTGATGTTAATAGCTGGGGGAGCCGCACTTGATTCAGTCAAATCTCTACATTTTTACCATTGCCCTTTAATCCCAATTAAAATTAATTTTTACATTATTTTTGATGTTAATAGCTGGGGCAGACGCACTTGATTCAGTCAAATCTCTACATTTTTACCAGTGCCTCTTAATCCCAATTAAAATTAATTTTTTCATTATTTTTGATGTTAACAGCTGGGGCAGCCGCACTTGATTCAGTCAGATCTCTACATTTTTACCATTGCCCTTTAAACCCAATTAAAATTAATTATTTCACAATTTTTGATGTTAATAGCTGGGGCAGCCTCACTTGATTCAGTCAAATTTCTACATTTTTACCAGTGCCCTTTAATCCCAATTAAAATTTATTTTTTCATTATTTTTGATGTTAATAGCTGGGGCAGCCTCACTTGATTCAGTCAAACCTCTACATTTTTACCAGTGCCCTTTAATCCCAATTAAAATAAATTTTTATATTATTTTTGATGTTAATAGCTGGGGCAGCCGCACTTGATTCAGTCAGATCTCTACATTTGTACCATTGCCCTTTAAACCCAATTAAAATTAATTTTTTCATAATTTTTGATGTTAATAGCTGGGGCAGCCGCACTTGATTCAGTCAAATCTCTACATTTTTACCATTGCCCTTTAATCCCAATTAAAATTAATTTTTTCCTTATTTTTGATGTTAATAGCTGGGGCAGCCGCACTTGATTCAGTCAAATCTCTACATTTTTACCATTGCCCTTTAATCCCAATTAAAATTAATTTTTACGTTTTTTTGATGTTAATAGCTGGGGCAGCCGCACTTGATTTAGTCAAATTTCTACATTTTTACCATTGCCCTTTAAACCTAATTAAACTAAATTTTTTCATAATTTTTGATGTTAATAGCTGCGGCAGCCGCACTTGATTCAGTCAGATCTCTACATTTTCCCCATTGCCCTTTAAACCCAATTAAAATTAATTTTTTCATCAATTTTGATGTTAATACCTCCGACAGCCGCAGCGAAATCATTATATTTTCCCCATTGCCCTTTAAACCAAATTTAAATTAAATTTTTCATCAATTTTGATGTTAATACCTCCGACAGCCGCAGTGAAATCTTTATATTTTCCCCATTGCCCTTTAAACCAAATTTAAATTAATTATTTCAGCAATTTTGATGTTAATACCTCCGACAGCCGCAATGAAATCTTTATATTTTCCCCATTGCCCTTTAAACCAAATTTAAATTAATTATTTCAGCAATTTTGATGTTAATACCTCCGACAGCCGCAGCGAAATCTTTATATTTTCCACATTGCCCTTTAAACCAAATTCCAATTAATTTTTTCATTATTTTTGATGTTAATACCTTCCTTATTGCCGTTCGGAATGGCAAGTCGTTCGGAATTTCACTCATTTTTAAAAAGGAGAGTACTTTTAAGGCGGAGAAATTGAAAATTAATGTTATTCTATGGGATTTAGATTTTTGGCCAAATTGAAGAATAGGTCCCGGTAGGATAGGTTAGGTTAGGTTAGCTCTCGTATTATTATGCTAAGCCTTGGCACCGGGACCTGTTCTTCAAAACTCCCAGATTTTTTGCAAGAGACTTACCTTTCAGATTTATTTTCTAATGCTTCCAAATATTTTACAGGCTTTATTTTAAGACTAATTTCATAATTTTATACCGATTAGTTTGATCACAGTCTATAAACGGCAAAAATATGAAGAAGGAGAAATTAAGTCATTAGAGTTCAATACCCATAGCCTCCAAATCAAGCGCGCGCGCTCGTGCTCGTGATTTTAAAAAGCCATATAAAACCTAAGCCTAATTTGTCAAATTAGGCTTAGGTTTTTGGCGAATCTATTTCTCCGCCTTGTTGTTCCCTCCGTTTTCATAAATAGATTGTGGGCCATCTAATTGGTGTAAAATTATGAAATTAGTCTTAAAATAAAGCTCGAATCTTAATTCATACCACACGGAAAATCCAAGTCTGAAAAATATCCGGAAGTATTAGAAAATAAATCTGAAAGGTAAGCCACTTTAAAAAAACCAAATCCCATAGAATAACATTACGATTTGGCCATGCGCGAAACCAGCTAAGTACCAAAAAAAGGGTCAACTTTAGAATTAATTTTAAAATACTTAGACTTAATATTTTTAAATGAAACTTGAAAAGTTCAACATTCGAACCTTGCTCTACCATTTAAAAGTGATTATATCTGTAACAAATAATTCCTCTTTTAGTTCTGTCAATCACTGGACTTGTCCTCGAAAGAGTCGATTTTAATGTTATTCTATGGGAGAATGGAGCGTTTTGATTGGCTAGAGACTGAATTTTTTAGGAAATCAAAATAGCATTACAGATGATGATGGGCCCAATACATAGAACCCTACCGGGTTCTAAGAATATCCGTTTTTATCCAAAAATGGTCTTATCTTAGAATATTATCCGCGTTATACGTTCGGATAAAAAAATTCAAAATTAATTTTCGTGAAAAATAATCCATAAAAAGATGATTTAAATCTTAGTTTCGTTGTTTTATTTATATTCTTGGAATTAAAAGTCAATTTGAAATATTTTTCTTATATTTTAGACTAATTCTGGAGACGCGAATTTTCTTATCCATCGTTATACGTTTGAAAACGAGTAATTTGTAGATAGATAAAGCGCCAAACGCTTATCTTTGGGTAAACCTTATACATTTAACAATTATACGAATATAGAAATTTCATTTTTTCGTTACAAACAATTTATCCGAAAATAAAATATCTGAAAATATACGAATAACAGAAAATAATGGATATTCCATTCGAACTCTATATTCCAAGGAATCACGAAAAAATATATTCTATAGACTTTCAAAAATGGTTACAGAATCACTTTCAGTCAAAAATTGTTTTAGTTTTATAACTTCGTAATGTAAAGGTTGAGTGCGTTTTCAATTTATAATTTCATATTTTACAAAATCAAGTACCTTAGATAAAATTCGCTAAAAGCAGATAACAATTCAACGGTTAAAATTGTTCATGAAGTTATGAAAATAGTTTTTTGATAACGATGTCTCCAATAAGACTTGCCACAACAACATGCTTGTGGATTTTTATGATCATATATGTAATGATAGAAGCCGATGAAACCCTCCTTTGAAGTCTACTACTCTAATGTTCCATATAGCGCTCCTCTCTGTATGGGTAAAATTCCCAATTTTACGAGATCGGAGGGGTCCTACTTCATACCCCCCTGTCTACGGAAAATTGGAAATTCTCTCTCTCCACAAACGACGACGTTTTTTTGACGAACTCCAAGGCTGCTAGAGATATTCGCTCGACGAACTCCCGCTCCGAAAATATCTACCGTTAGGAGGCGTACGAATCGCGCTTTTTGAAACTAACCCATACAGAGAGGTGTAGACAAGACACGGGAGTAATAGATTTCAAAGGAGGGTTTCATCGGCTTCTGGTAATGATTGGTTTCTTCACGTTGTGAAACATTTGGAATGATATACTTACCCAAAAAATAGACTTAGCGGGATTCATGGAGATTCTGATTTGCCTCCGTGTAAGGTCTAACGGCCAATGAGAAAGGCCCGTCGTTCAAGCGACTTACAATCGCGTTTGATTGGTCGCTAGACCTTATACACGAGGAAATCAGAATCTTCATGAATGTTTAAGGTTTACCCAAAGATATCCCGCTTTATCTACGAACAAATTACTCGTTTTCAAATTAACAATTTCTAAATCAAATCACAAATTTAACTCAAGAGCTCTATATTATCACCTAGATGTCGCTAGGGGTTCTACGATCTTACTTCGATAGAGCCTTATCTAATTGCCTCTTGGCTACGGGAGACTCGCGATTGGTTATTCATTACGTAATCCCCAGACAGATTCCTCAGGAAAGTGACATCTATCTCGAACAACTTGCAACTTGAAAATTACCGAAATAAAAACCTTGTAGCTAGTATTTCGTGGCCAAGTATTAGAGAAGGCAGTGGAATAACACAAGATAATATTTCCCATTCCGAGCTCTAAGTATCGCCTTAACAGTTTGCGTCCGCTTGCGCAGTTTCCCACTTGCGCATTTTCATTTGCGCAGAAGCCAATTGCGCGGTTTCCCATTTGCGCAGTTTTCCATTTGCGCAGTTTCCCATTTGCGAAGTTTGCCATTCGAGCTGTCCACAAGAGGGACAGGCTAGTTCGAGTGATTAACTAACCTAACCTAACATAACCTGCAAATGAACACTGCGCAAATGAAAACTGCAGAAATGGAAATCTGCGGAAATGAAAAACTGAGCAAATGGAAATGCGCATGTGGGAACTGCACAATTGGAACCTTACCCGCCTTAACATTAAGAATTGTTTTCTCTCATTGCAAGACCTTACGAGGTCGAAGGTTCCTCGCCATAGTTAGTTTTTAAATAAAAACATCAACTCCATCCCATTAATAAAAATTTTAAAAAATCAATTTTTATTACTAAACGTACTAAAATTAATAGATCGTGTATACTTCTACAGATTAGTGAACATTTCAAGTTATTTATTTTAATAGTAAAGTATTATGAGCAAATACAATCATTCAATATCAAATTTAAAAATTAGTAACAATATTATACTTGTTATTATATTAAAGACGTTTGAGTGAAGTTCGGATTTCTTCTATCATTTATTTCCCGTGTTGAAATATTGCTAGATAAAGATAAAATATAAAAGTTATTAGAATATCATTAAAATTTAGATCTTAATTTCATAGAACTCTTTTGAAAGTTTAAAAGTTAAGGGGTTTAGTTAAATAACCCCAAAAAACAAATGATTAAAATCAGAAGCCGATGAAACCCTCCTATGAAGTCTATTACTCCCGGGTCTTGTCTACCCCTCTCTGTATGGGTTATTCTCAAAAGGCGCGATTCGTACGCCTCCTAACGGTAGATGTTTTCGGAGCGGGAGCTCGTCGAGCGAATATCTCTAGCAGCCTTGGAGGTCGTCCAAAAAACGTCGTCGTTTGTGGAGAGAGAGAATTTCCAATTTTCCGTAGACAGGGGGGATGAAGTAGGACCCCTTCTAACTCGTAAAATTGGGAATTTTACCCATACAGAGAGGAGCGCTATATGGAACATTAGTGTAGTAGACTTCAAAGGAGGCTTTCATCGGCTTCTGCTGATAGTTTTAAGCTACGGGGCGTTGGTTACATTTATGGAATTGGTCTATATTACCAATTATTGTGGCTTGATGATTACCAGCCCCAAAATAAATTTGAATATATTATTAAATACAATTTTGTCAGTATTTAAAATTGAAATTGAAGTACACACTAAGATGGCTAATTAAGAGGCACATTGTGACCGCATGAACGCTCAGCAAAGTGGGAGGGACTTTTTTAAGGGTTAGCCCTGAGCGTTTTTTTGGTTTTTGGAGGCCTACTTTAGATACTGTTTTCTTGACTTCTAGGACTATGATAATGAAACTAGAGACATTTCCAAGTAACTTCCCCGAGAAACATTTTCGATTACGGTTATACTTAATTTTTAAATTAATTTCAAACTTATTTAAATAATGAAAAGATAGGGACACTTAGGCAGGATTTCTTCTAAAACGAATGAAGATTTTTTCAGGCGGTATTTTTCGTTTACTATATGAGATATGATTACGTAACTTCCCCGAGAGACATCTCACTTAAAAAAATAGCATTAACATTTAATTACCATTCAAAATAACCCTAAATTTGACGTCATTTTTCTTTGTTAATTAACAGAATTAATTGTGTTTCGTCTAAATATGGTTATAGCTAAGGTATTCATCTATCGTACGAATATTTAAATTAAGTGATACGATTATTATTAAACGAGTAATGATAAATTTACGAACAAATATTAAACTAGAAATAAATTTAAAACTTACGGGAAAATAGGTGTAGCGGATTCGTGGAGATCCTCATTTTCTCGCGACCAATTGAAGGCGTTTGTAAATCTCGTGGAGATCTCGCGTGAACGATTAGCCTTCGCTCGTTGGTCGCTAAACCTTACACGGAGGCAATTCAGGATCTCCATGAATCCCGCTAAGCCTATTTTCCGGGTAAGTTTTAAATCTATTTATAGTTAAATAATTATTTTGTAAACTTTTTATTCTCCGTTTAAGCCTTGTGTGGCTTGTGTCTTTATGTTCAAAACTGAAGTCGTGCCTTTTTAAGCGTTCTTAGTGTGAACTTTTTATTATTAATAGTAATACGTACATATCCAGCTTTTTTGCCGATATTTTTATTGTTATTGCTTATGGAAATTTCTGGATGAATTAATAAATATCATTAGTTTATTACTCATTTGACGGAGAAAAAAGGGAATTTAGACGAAAAGAAGGCTTTTCTTAACAAATGAAAACAAGAGGTATCCAGACAGTCTGGATAAACGTGGAGTGATGGTCAATCGAGTACTTGGTAACCGCGTAAAAAATAATTCTTGCGTAAAAAATAAATCAATGTAGAAGGGAGTCTTCCTACGGTCGCGCCAGATGGCGCCAGGGACTCTATAACAACTCCAGCCAGAGAGAAAACTCTCAACTGTCGAGTAAGAAGGAACAGGCGACACGAAGGGTAGTAAATGCGCTGAACGCTACGTTCCTTGGGGCTCGTTGGTTTTGTGGTCGAGGTAGAGGTTGGGCTTCATTGATTTTGTGGTCTAGGTAGAGGTTGGGCTTCATTGACTTTGTGGTCTAGGTAGAGGTTGGGGCTCTGGCACAATCAAGCTATTTTAGCCGTTATTCTCGTCTAGTTCCATTCAACTCCATGAGCAAATGCGCAGTAATTAATTGTACTCACGATATGATGAAGTTTGCGTTTTAGGTGCATTATTATTGTTATAAACTCCACCAGATGTAGTCTGTTAATTAATTTTAAAGGCATTAGAAACTCTTTTTAAGTCAGTTTATGCAAAATTTTATTTCCATCTCAGACAATTCCATCTTGTATCCGCTAATGACAGAAGCCGATGAAACTCTCCTTTGAAGTCTATTACTCCCGGGTCTTGTCTACCCCTCTCTGTATGGGTTATTCTCAAAAGGCGCGATTCGTACGCCTCCTAACGGTAGATATTTTTGGAGCGGGAGCTCGTCGAGCGAATATCTCTAGCAGCCTCGGAGTTCGTCCAAAAAACGTCGTCGTTTGTGGAGAGAGAGAATTTCCAATTTTCCGTAGACAGGGGGGATGAAGTAGGACCCCTTCTAACTCGTAAAATTGGGAATTTTACCCATACAGAGAGGAGCGCTATATGGAACATTGGAGTAGTAGACTTCAAAGGAGGGTTTCATCGGCTTCTGCTAATGATAAGAATCTCTAAAAACTCTGAGATGGAAGTTATCGGTACTTACTCCTTGATGTCCAGCGGAAGCGGACGCACTTTTATTAAATTGCGATGAGCCTTGTAGTTGGTTACTTTGCGAACTCTAAACGATATTTTATTTTAACGTAAATTAGATCAACTAAACTTAAGCATGAAGTAGCAGTCTCGTAAATCAACCAGTGATCTTGCAACACTGCCCTATAGAGATATGTCTCTTTGGGAAAAATTGACTTCTAGAGACGGGTGGCGCCTTCTGCGAGACGGGGATAATCGGTAGAAAGATCCATAACTTCATGTAAAGGTCAATTATTCGCAAAGCTGGGGCCATTTACCACAATTTATTGGCCAAAAATACATATTTCTTAAGGCTAATGGCGGTAGTAAAGGGTTGTTAAGTACAAGATGAAGCCTAAATTTAACGCTATATTCGGTACTCACCATTAGTTTCTAAGAATTAAAGCTCAAAGTTTTAGGTAAAACTAGTGAAATTGGAAATGTGTATATTTTTTTCTTAAAAAAGAGACACAATATCATAATAAAATCTTTTTAGTAGTAGCAGAAGCCGATGAAACCCTCCTTTGAAGTCTATTACTCCCGGGTCTTATCTACCCCTCTCTGCATGGGTTATTCTCAAAAGGCGCGATTCGTACGCCTCCTAACGGTAGATGTTTTCGGAGCGGGAGTTCGTCGAGCGAATATCTCTAGCAGCTTTGGAGTTCGTCCAAAAAACGTTGTCGTTTGTGGAGAGAGAGAATTTCCAATTTTCCGTAGACAGGGGGGAAGAAGTAGGACCCCTTCGATCTCGTAAAATTGGGAATTTTACCCATACAGAGAGAAGCGCTATATGGAACATTGGAGTAGTAGACCTCAAAGGAGGGTTTCATCGGCTTCTGGTAGTAGACTAAACCATTAACTATAACTTTAAATATATTAAATTGCTCTTTCTCTAACAGTTAATTTGTGTCCCTTCTCGGGTTGGCCCGAATCAGATAAAGAGCATTTTTAAGGGTGCGAAGCACACTCTTTTTTGTATAATATCTGTCTCTTTTTCAGAAAATAATATACACCTTTTAAACATTTGAAATTAGGTAAAGATCTTTTTTTAAGGGTGAGAAGCAACCTTTTTTTTTGTTGTGTATTATATTCTTTAGGCGGTAGTTAATGAGTAACGCTCCCAAAAGGGTCATTTGCAGTAAATATTATCGAAATTAAATTTGAATTATCATCATAAGTTCATGATATAGTTTTGAGAGGTAAACTAATCTTATTTATAGATAACTTATCGAAATTTTATCATTTTTGTTCATATTGTCTCACGTTCTAATATCACATGATTCTTGAACTTTACTTTTGACAAACCGTAAACGTCAGACGTATAGTTCGTGATGTAATTTGACAGTTTTAAGATAAATTTTTGACAGTTACATGATAAGAAATGTATAGTAGTATTTTACGCGTAAATTAGAAGATGTCGCCACAATAGAGCCTATTATCCGAGACTACTTACCGTATGGTCTACAGTGTGCTTTACAAAATTTATTTTGATAGCAGCCACAGCTGCAGTTCAAAATGATGCTTATACAAATTACGAGCCATACCTATTTAGGTATGAACCAGGTTTTTTAAATCTTTCTGCTAAATCAAGTACTCAGTTGCAAATGCCAATTCTCCACATAAACTAGGATTAAAGAACGCCATATATTGCCAACTAAACACGCGATTATGTCATAAGATTTAGGAGATTCTGAATTAACTGTAAATCTTTTTTATATATAAAGGGAGAATGAAACGTGGCAAACCTAGTTTTCTATTCACTAAAACAATTTGAAACCAATTGAAAGCTCGAAATCAAACAAGTGATAAACTTTATTACGAAAGTAAAAAGCTTTAAAATAACAAGCTCTCATTACATCCTTGTGAAACCTATTTTCTGGTTAAATTAAAAATATAATTATAGTTCTTAAATGTGATAACTAGTGGTTAAGGATAAGAAATAAAACAAAAAATATCTTATAGCCTTCATTCTCATTTAAAAAAAAAGGGGAAATTTGCCAGGAGGTAAATTTTCAATTAATTTTATAAATGCAGACCTTGACTTTTTTATCATTAATTTTATTTTAAAGGAAAACTACGAGTAGAGCTCGGAGTTCGTATAATTTTAATTAATTGGATAAAATCTACTAAATTCTGATGTATATTATCTGATTAAAAAAATTCGAGTTAACTTATTGGAAGATAAAGTAAAAAACGTAATTCATATCCGTTTTTATCCAAAAATGGCAACTTATCTTAGAATATTATCCGCGTTATACGTTCGGATAAAAAAATTCACAATTTACTGTCGTGAAAAATAACGAATAAAAAGACGATTTAAAATGTTAGTTTCGTCGTTTTATTTATACATTTAACAATTATACGAATGTACAAATTTAATTTTTTAGTTCCAAACAATTTATCCGAAAATAAAATATCTGAAAATATACGAATAACACAAGATAATAGATATCCGATTCCGAGCTCTAGTCTAAGTTTTTCTGGGGGTATGGATTGTTTTTGAAATTATTTCCCAGTCTCTTACCTATTTCCCCAGCGGGTGGGCACGCTCTAGGCCGGACGGTAACTGGTCTCGGATAATAGGCTCTATTCTGGCGTTATATTCGAGTTTACTGATAGATCATTTTTAATAATTAAATAATTTTTTATACACAACGCGAAGTATTTACGTTTCGCTGTATTTGAATTTGGTATTGAAGTGTATCTATGACAGCCCTTCGATTTAGCTTGGTCGCGAGTTCGTAGGCACAATTTGTCGAAAATTCTTAAATTACTATATAATTCAGACTGAATATCCAATTATTGCATCAGCTACGTCAAAACTTATTTAGTTGAATATATTCCAAAAAACTTACCATGGTTGAATAGAGGCTGAATACAATCGTCTGAAATATCATACATAAATTCTTCAAATTAAAATGTTAATGGCTTACTTGCTATCATTATCAATTTTATCCAATGACCATATAACGTAATAATTGCTATGAACTTATTTATATCGCCTACCAAAATTCGTATTATAAAATAGCCAATATATGCAGTTTTGCATGTAAATTTCATTCGACAAATTAAATTTAAAATTCTTTTTTGTCATTGTAATTAACATATTAAGTGCCATATTTAGAAGGTAAGGTTCTAATTGCGCACTTCCCACAAGCGGAATTCCTTTTGCGCAGTTTTTCTTTTGCGCAGTTTTCCATTTCTGCAGATTTCCATTTCTGCAGTTTACATTTGCGCTTTTTTCATTTGCGCAGTGTTCATTTGCAGGATATGTTAGGTTAGTTAATCACTCGAACTAGCCTCTCCCTCTTGTGGACAGATCGAATGGCAAACTGCGCAAATGTAAATGTGAAAACGGGAAACCCTCAAATGGCTACTGCGCAAATGAAAATGCGCAAGTGGGAAACTGCGCAAGCGGACGCAAAACATTAAGAATAAGTATTTCTACCTCAATTCATTGTTGGTTAAGAGCATTCGAGATCATTCGCAGAGTAAAATCGTAAGCAGATACCAACTAAAATATTTGTCTCAAAATTGGAACATATGCAAATATCCATTGCTCAATTTATTTAGTACTTCGATTCTATTAATGCATGGTATTTGTTTTAATGGATAATGTAACAAATCCAACCGTTCAAGGAAACAGTAACCATTATTTGAGACTCTTGATGGCGGCCTTTTCACCAAGTTAGATAAGAGAGTGTAAAGAAAGGGGTAATTTATGCTAAGTTACACGTTCGAATATAACTTCAGAAGAACTTATTTCATCCATACGCTCCAATGATCAAAGGATTTTATAAGATAAGCTTCACGTTCAAAACAATCGAAATCAGTGGCGGAGGCTATTGCCTGCTCAGCCTATATCCTGGCACCAACATCAGCTTTTGTTTGTTAAGGAGGCGGACCTTGATGGGTAGCATACAACACCCCCACGCGAACCGTGCGGCCGTCTTAATTTGTCCAATATAGTGCCGCACGCGAAACCACGCCCGGAACGGGTCACAAGGTTATGTAGAACCAAGTGCTACCGCACCCATACGTGAGGACTAAGGTAGCTGAAGACGGGAAGCGAGTGGGCGACCCCAACCAGCACATCACTACCATACGGCCCCTTCAATCTATTCGTGACCCCAAGGACCGACTCACTGACGTAGGATGACGCCTAGGCTGGTATCGGGGACAGTACTTCAAAATAACGTGGCAGCTATGCCTCGGTTTAACCCCTAATTAGAAACTGGTCCGTCGGTTTGAACCCGGGTAGGGTTCTGTCCGATCAGGACGATGACCCACCGGGGAACCACGCCTAGGACCTCAAGAGCCAGCAGGGCTGGGGCGAGACGGTGTGTTACCATTTTGTCACCACGACAAGGCACGTAACACCACCCACATACCCTGCGCACGTCAAGGTAGGGGGAGGAGGGGCAGACCCAGGCACCGCCACTGAATTGAAAATAGTGTACGCTTTGGTTTCGTCTATCAAAGTAAGTGGTTACTTACACTCTTTTCAGTGTTGAATTTTCTTCACCAGGTGCACTGACTGTGATATGATATAATAAAAAAAGTCTGTATTTATATTTAACCGCTTCACCTTATCTTATCATTAAAAATAATTCTTATCATCGCGTCCCCGGTCTCCAGGACCATTTTTATTTATAAAGAATACTTTTGGGTTGCGTATTTCGTAAGAAATAACACGTGTTTCGTTCTCTTGATCTGTAGAGATTGAAAAGCAAAGTTAACTGAAATTTATCGTGTTTTTTAACGACTCTGGCCGGAGCTGACAGCACGGACTAAGCTTTGTAATACTTTCTCTACCTATTATCTTTATATTTAAAGCCAATGAGTAGCCTATCTTCTTTGGTGCAAATTCGAACTGGAATATAATATCAACATGGCATTTTATCTGAGCATAATATAGATTAAATGATGGCTAAAAACCAAAATCATTAACCTCCTAGCATGGAAAAGAGATAAACTCCACGAAATCCAAAACAAAAAGACTAATTTGTTAAGTTTTAAGTTTTGTTGTAGATTTTGAAAGGATTTTTTATCTATTCTTCTACGAAAAATATAAGTTGTTTCAGAAGCCGATGAAACCCTCCTTTGAAGTCTATTACTCCCGGGTCTTGTCTACCCCTCTCTGTATGGGTTATTCTCAAAAGGCGCGATCCGTACGCCTCTTAACGGTAGATGTTTTCTGAGCGGGAGCTCGTCGAGCGAATATCTCTAGCAGCCTTGGAGTTCGTCCAAAAAACGTCGTCGTTTGTGGAGAGAGAGAATTTCCAATTTTCCGTAGACAGGGGGGATGAAGTAGGACCCCTTCTAACTCGTAAAATTGGGAATTTTACCCATACAGAGAGGAGCTCTATATGGAACATTGGAGTAGTAGACTTCAAAGGAGGGTTTCATCGGCTTCTGGTATAACCATCTTGTTGTATATATAACTAATAACTGATATCAATACGAAACTTAACTAATATCTTATCACTTTAAAGTAAAACTTCATTGTAACTTTATTTTCTAAAAGGGTACTTACCCTAGATAAAAAAAAAGTGTTTTCGGAAAAATTATAAAGATTAATTATTAACTGATTTCAATCCGAAACCTAACGAATATCTTATCACATTAAAGTTAAACTTTAGTTACGAATCTATTGGCGAACTCTAGGCAAAGAGAAACCGACTTTTTCAGACTTCTAAAGCTACGTTCACACTTGACACTTTTGAGCCGTTTTCAAACCGTTTCGAATGTTCAATCGGGTGATCTCGAAATATTCTAATTTAACCTTTCCAAAACGGTTAAAAACGGTTTCAAAGCCTGTAGTGTGAACGCAGCTTAAGAATTATTATCCAAAAATCATATAATTTTTATTATCCATCGTTATACGTTTGAAAACGAGTAATTTGTAGATAGATAAAGCGGCGAAGGCTTATCTTCGGGTAAACCTTATACATTTAACAATTATACGAATATAAAAATTTCATTGTTTTAGTTCCAAACAATTTATCCGAAAATAAAATATCTGAAAATATACGAATAACAGAAGATAATGGATTATGTTATTTTACAGTTTATCTTCGAATAAGTTAACTCGAATGAAAAATAGTATATTTTTAATCAAACAGGATTTAGTAGATTTTTTCCAATTAATAAAAATTATATGAGTTCCGAGCTCTATACGCAAGGACTCGCTGCACTTCCAAATGCTAAATATATTTAGTTAGAAACTACGTTTTGAAGTAATCGCTTTATATTTCAGCAGAAGCTGATGAAACCCTCCTTTGAAGTCTACTACTCTAATGTTCCATATAGCGCTCCTCTCTGTATGGGTAAAATTCCCAATTTTACGAGATCGAAGGGGTCCTACTTCATACCCCCTGTCTACGGAAAATTGGAAATTCTCTCTCTCCACAAACGACGACGTTTTTTTGACGAACTCCAAGGCTGCTAGAGATATTCGCTCGACGAACTCCCGCTCCGAAAATATCTACCGTTAGGAGGCGTACGAATCGCGATTTTTGAAACTAACCCATACAGAGAGGGGTTGACAAGACCCGGGAGTAATAGACTTCAAAGGAGGGTTTCATCGGCTTCTGATTTCAGGTAAAAACTATATCTTCGAAACGTAATCTCTAAATTAATATATTTATCATTTGGAAGTGAAATGTGTCCTTGTGAATTAATTAATAATGTCTTAAACCTACAATAATAATTTTAAAACAATGCAACATATAATTATAGTTATTTAAGTTTCTTTGGTCGAGTAATTAAATTTCCATTAGCTTTAATATATAGAGAGAATGAAGTCGTACAATAAGTGCCATTGACCAACTTCCAGGGGCTACGGGCATTGGGCTACAAATAAAATGATGAATTATCACAATAGATGGCGCCAGAGTTCTAGGATCCATCCAAGCTCCGCGAATAGGTCCCATCCCGGCCGACTCACGGGGGTTGTACTACCCGTTCCTGCGGGGTGCGTCCTCGGCATCCCCCTATGCCTTTGAGTCTGTCCTTGTGGGCCACGGTTACATTGTAGGGGCCGTATGGCACTGCTGCGTGGGTTTTGGTCGCCAAGCCAGCTCTTCCACCTTCTGCTGCCTTAGTCCCTCGGCACGTGTGTGCGGGTGCACTGACCCGGTGATCGACAGTTCACATGTTTCGCATTGTCTCCCGTTCCGGGCGCGGTTTCAGGTGCGGCACTTTTGCGGACAAGTGATATAGCCGCGCGGATTGGCGGGGGTGTTATGTACTCTGTTTACTGTGCACCCCCTTAACAATTCAAACTGATGCCCATGCAAGTTCTTCTTCAATTTCGAATTCGACTATTGGAAATCATAAAATTTCGTGTCAGTCTCACTTCAAATAATTTAACCAACTTATTTAATTACTTGTATAAAAATCGCATTTTCACGAGGAAAATAAATTGTACGCGACAGACTTTAGGGGGAACAAAAAAAAAATTTGTTTTGAAAGGGTTGTTTTGAACCTTGAAATTTTCTTAAATTATTCGTACAATTTTTTAAAATTTATAGCTAAAACCCTAATTGGTTTTTGTTTGACGTGGGTTAGGCTATTAAAGACTTTAAAGGGATAATGTAACCTAATAACATGGGATTTTTTACCGATTCCTTATCGTTTAAATAGGGCCAATCCACCGATAAAAATTTAACAAAACAAAAATTAAACTAGAAATGAATTTAAAACTTACCCGGAAAATAGGCTTAGATCCTGAATTGCCTCCGTGTAAGGTCTAGTGACCAATTAACAAAGGCCCGTCATTCATTGGTCGCTAGACCTTATACGCGAGGAAATCAGGATCTCCATGAATCCCGCTAAGCCTATTTTCCGGGTAATATTTGTTCGTTAATTTTTCACTAGTGGATTAAGCCTATTTAAACAAATCGATAAAAAATTAACTTGTTAGGTTGCATTCTCCCTTTAACAAGTAATTAACTTTTAATCACACGGAGAATTTTATTTTTTCGAGTTCACATTATTCGAGTTCACATTTTTCGAGTTCACATTTTTCGAGTTCACATTATTCGAGTTCACATTTTTCGAGTGTAAATTTTTCGAGTGTAAATTTTTCTAGTTCCATTTTTCGAGTTCACATTTTTCGAGTTCACATTTTTCGAGTTTAAATTTTTCGAGTTCACATTTTTCGTTTGCGCATTATTTGAGGTCACATTTTTCGAGTGCATATTTTTCGAATGCACATTTTTCCAAAGCGCATTTTCCAGGGCACATTAAGTTGTATTTTTCACATTCCATTTCTCTTTGTTTTTTCACATGCCTTTTGTCCTTTTTTTCACGTTTGTCCTTGTGTTTTCACATTCCCATGTCTTTATTCTTTTTCACTTTCACTTTTTCTTTGTTCTGTTTCACTTTCCCTTTGCCTTTGTTCTTTTTCACTGTCCCTTTGTCTATTTTCAAAAAATCATACACGAGGCCTCCAGCTCGGCCACCCGCAGGCTACGCGAGAAAAATTCAATGTCGGCTATGGAACCATTTTTTAGCGGCTGTCAATAAGCTAGTTACGGTGGTTCCAAGGCTGCGTGACTTCACTTTGCAGGAAGGTGACAATGTTGTGATGTCATAAAAATTAATCCATTTTTGGTAAAACAGCAGGGCGAATTTGAAGGGTGGTTCCTCGTCAATGAACCAATTTCTTGAAAGTTTTTATTTTCGCCATTGAATTGTAAAACGTATTTAAAAGCTGCAAATAAGTATTTACCAGAAGCCGATGAAACCCTCCTTTGAAGTCTACTACTCTAATATTCCATATAACGCTCCTCTCAGTATGGGTAAAATTCCCAATTTTACGAGATCGGAGGGGTCCTACTTCATATCCCCCTGTCTACGGAAAATTGGAAATTCTCTCTCTCCACATACGACGACGTTTGGTTGACGAACTCCAAGGTTGCTAGAGATATTCGCTGGACGAACTCCCGCTCTTAAAATATCTACCGTTAGGAGGCGTACGAATCGCGCTTTTTGAGACTAACCCATACAGAGAGGGGTAGACAAGACCCGGGAGTAATAGACTTCAAAGGAGGGTTTCATCGGCTTCTGGTATTTACTTAAAACGTAAAATTTGTAAAATGAAACTAATAGAGTGTCCATTTATAAAATTCGGACAGACAGCGAGCTCAAAACTAGTATATGACTCGTCCAAAGTAGGCGGTAACCCCTCCCCTCGCGCTTCGATACTCGACACAACTGGGGTAATACGTAGTTGGTAAGAGAGCGAGAGATAGTGAGGCGTTGGCGCGCCATCTACCGTGATAATTCATCATTATATTTGTACCCCAATGGCCGTAGCCCCTTAAAGTTGGTTTATGAGTATGGAAATTTTTAATTCGTCCATTGGATCAGAAGTAGATGAAACCCTCCTTTGAAGTCTATTACTCCCGGGGGTCTTGTCTACCCTCTCTGTATGGGTTAGTTTCAAAAAGCGCGATTCGTACGCCTCTTAACGGTAAATATTTTCGGAGCGGGAGTTCGTCGAGCGAATATCTCTAGCAGCCTCGGAGTTCGTCAAAAAAACGTCGTCGTTTGTGGAGAGAGAGAATTTCCAATTTTCCGTAGACAGGGGGGATGAAGTAGGACCCCTTCTAACTCGTAAAATTGTGAATTTTACCCATACAGAGAGGAGCGCTATATGGAACATTGGAGTAGTAGACTTCAAAGGAGGGTTTCATCGGCTTCTGATTGGATTCATAAAAAATAGCGTCTCATTTCGTTATCCCTTCAAAATACTATGGAAAGTTTCGAAGATTCTTTTTGCATGATAAGATTGAATAATCTCATAATTCTTGTCGATCTTTAACTTTCATTTCGTGAGCAACTTACTTTTTCTCATATTTATTAAAATAAATTCAAAACAACTAATTTAAAATTCAGACCACGGATTTAATCCTTACTTTCTAGTTTTTTTTATTGAAGGTATTTTTTGTAGAGACTCGTTCGCATTAGATATATCAGTTTTTAATAAATTATCTGCAAATTTTGCATTTATTTGCGAAAAACCCTAAAGTTTTTTTTAATTTTTACCATTTATTAATTTTATACTTCATCTTTAGAGCTTGGAATTCGTATAATTTTTATTAATTGGATAAAATCTACTTAATTATGATATATATTATCTGTTTGATTTAAAATAGAATTTTCATTCGAGTTAACTTATTCGAAGATAAAGTAAAAAACATAATCCTTAGCCGTTTTTATCCAAAAATGGCCTTATCTTAGAATATTATCCGCGTTATACGTTCGGATAAAAAACATTCAAAATTTATTTTCGTGAATAATAACGAATAAAAATATGATTTAAAATCTTAGTTTCGTCGTTTTATTTATATTCTTCGAATTAAAAGTCAATTTGAAATACTTTTCTTATATTTTAGATTAATTCTGTTAACGTGGATTTTCTTATCCATCGTTATACGTTTGAATACGAGTAATTTGTTCGTAGATAAAGCGCCAAAAGCTTATCTTCGGGTAAAACCTTATACATTTAACAATTATACGAATATACAAATTTCATATTATGAAAATCAGTGACATCTCGTGATTTTTCATGATACTAAATAACCCTTTACTACCCCCTTAACACTGAATTACAAAGCGTCTGGATTGAGTAACCAAAGAGCTCTGAATCGGATATCCATTATCTTCTGTTATTCGTATATTTTCAGATATTTTATTTTCGGATAATTTTAATTGTAACTAAAAAATGAAATTTGTATATTCGTATAATTGTTAAAAGGTTTACCCGAAGATAAGCGTTTGGAGCTTTATCTACCTACAGATTACTCGTATTCAAACGTATAACGATGATAAGAAAATTCGCGTTTCCAGAATTAGTCTAAAATATAAAAAAAAATTCAAATTGACTTTTAATTCGAAGAATATAAATAAAACGACGAAACTAAGATTTTAAATCATATTTTTATTCGTTATTTTTCACGAAAATAAATTTCGAAGTTTTTTTATCCGAACGTATAACGCGGATAATATTCTAAGATAAGGCCATTTTTGGATAAAAACGGATATGGATTACGTTTTTTTACTTTATCTTCGAATAAGTTAACATTCAATTTTTAATCAGATAATATTCATCAGAATTTAGTAGATTTTATCCAATTAATTAAAATTATAAGAATTCCGAGCTCTACTCACAGAGGGCGAAATATCACTGGGTCCAGGATCTGACACAGAAGAGACCTTGGCAATAAAACCCAAGCCCTTTTCTGAAAAAAAAAAAAAAAAAAAAGTTTAAACTAGCACAAGTGCGAACGTAGTTAAACTTGAACGTGACGTAATTTATTTTCAATTCGAAAAGGTCTTTGAATTAACTTCGAAACTTGAAAAAGACTGGTTGTTTTTATGCCTGAAGGCTTATAATTACTTTAGGTCTAGGTTAGTATCTATTAACCTAGTATTTAAGATGATAACTAATTACGTCAGAAGCCGATGAAACCCTCCTTTGAAGTCTATTACTCCCTGGTCTTGTCTACCCCTCTCTGTATGGGTTAGTTTCAAAAAGCGCGATTCGTACGCCTCCTAACGGTAGATATTTTCGAAGCGGGAGTTCGTCGAGCGAATATCTCTAGCAGCCTTGGACTTCGTCCAAAAAACGTCGTCGTTTGTGGAGAGAGAGAATTTCCAATTTTTAGTAGACAGGGGCAAGAAGGATCAGATAAGGAGAGGAAAAGTGGGGCTGCGTTGAGTTAGAGAGAGAAGAGCCAACCTCCCACTCGGGTGGAGAGGGGGGATAGGAAATTCTCGAGGTAAACTGTTGTCACGTGGTCGCTAGCTAGCGCGTCTCATAAAGGATTCGTTTTACCCACGTGACAACAATTTACCACGAAGCATCTCTACCCCCGTCTGTCCCCCGTTCTCCCAGAGTGGGAGTTTAGGCCGACGCAGTAAGAGCCCACTCTTCCTCTCCTGATCTGATCCTTCTTGACAGGGGGTATGAAGTAGGACCCCTCCGATCTCGTAAAATTGTGAATTTTACCCATACAGAGAGGAGCGCTATATGGAACATTAGAGTAGTAGACTTCAAAGGAGGGTTTCATCGGCTTCTGATTACGGTTAAAGAAATTTGTTTTCAAGATTATCGTATAACTGGGTTTTTCAAAAACATGTTGGCCATTCGTTAAACGAACATGGAATTGTTAACATCAACTTTGTTCTCCACTCTCATTGTGGGCCTTACTGGGTTATTAATATATCTTGGATTAAAACGTAAAGATGTCAACCACTGGACAAATACCGTGCCCAGTATTACACCGCTTTTTCCATTTGGTCATATTTTTCATCTTGTTATGAATAGACCAATGAAAGGAGGTCCAATGGGTGCAGGTAAGATGAAAATTTTGTTTGGGCTAGAGCTTGGAATTCGTATAATTTTTATTTATTGGATAAAATCTACTAAATTCTGATGTATTATTATCAGTTTGATTAAAAATAGACTATTTTTCATTCGAGTTAACTTAATCGAAGATAAAGTAAAAAACATTATCCATATCCGTTTTTATCCAAACATGGGCCTTATCTTAGAATATTATCCGCGTTATACGTTCGGATAAAAAAATTCAAAATTTATTTTCGTGAAAAATAACGAATAAAAAGATGATTTAAAATCTTAGTTTCGTCGTTTTATTTATATTCTTCGAATTAAAATTATATTTGAAATATTTTTCTTATATTTTAGACTAATTCTGTAAACGTGAATTTTCTTATCCATTGTTATACGTTTGAAAACGAGTAATTTGTAGATAGATAAAGCGCCAAAATCTTATCTTCGGGTAAACTACTTTACAATTATATGTTTTAGTTACAAATAATTTATCCGAAAATAAAATATCTGAAAATATACGAATAACAGAAAATAACGAATATCCGATTCCTAGCTCTACCTCTTTCCCCAGTATCCCGGCTCTCGCGGTGGGTGGGCATGCTGTAGGCCAGACGTTGATGGGTTTCATATAATATGCTCTAACGTGGCGACATCTTCGAGTTTAGGCGTAAAACACCGGTTTAATACGTGTATACATTACTTATCATAATTAGCGAAAAATAAACTAGTTTATTATGTTTTATCAGAAGCTGATGAAACCCTCCTTTGAAGTCTATTACTCCCGGGTCTTGTCTAGCACTCTCTGTATGAGTTAGTTTCAAAAGGCGCGATTCTTACGCCTCCTAACGGTAGATATTTTCGGAGCGGGAGTTCGTCCAGCGAATATCTCTAGCAGCCTTGGAGTTCGTCAAAAAAACGTCGTCGTTTGTGGAGAGAGAGAATTTCCAATTTTCCGTAGACAGGGGTATGAAGTAGGACCCCTCCGATCTCGTAAAATTGGGAATTTTACCCATACAGAGATGCGCGCTATGTGGAACATTAGAGTAGTAGACTTCAAGGGAGGGTTTCATCGGCTTCTGGTTTTATTAAAATTTTTATCGGTGGATTATTCTATTTAAACGTTAATGATTCGATAAAATTCACTTGTTATTAGGTTGCATTCTCCCTTTAAGCGTGATTTAAGTTTTTAGTGTCACTGAAAGTTCACTTTATTTTTAATGAAATAAATATGTTAATTTCGTCTTATTTAGCAAGAAAAATTAATTATGCATTTAATATAAAATATGATTTTTTGTCTAGGTGCTTTACACGCTCTTTACGCCATGGCCAAAGTTTTTGAAAAACAAGGCATGTTCCTACTCAAGCTCGGCTTTAATAATACCGTTATATTATGCTCAGCCGAAAATGCAGAGGTTAGTAGCATGCATAAATCCATCTTACCTCGAAAAAAACAAAGAAATTAACGAAATAAATAAAACTAGGACTAATTATTTAATTATATAAGCTTCGAAAATTACCTACGGCATTCGTGTTAGTCTACTCTAGATAATTTAATTCAATAAACAAGTTGGGAAACCAAATATTACCTACCCGACGACGCTAACCTAATACTACATTGTAGAAGGAAGGTAGAAGTGAACTGATCATTCTTGGTCAAGTTGGTTACGTTTACAACACACCTTAAGCAAGAATAGATTCAACACAAGGATATGGAAGAGCTATACCTTTGTCCGCGCGCTAGTCTCAAGCGGATGGAGCCTACGGAGGTCTTACGCCGCGCCTCATGTCACGTGCAGAGGAAGCGGTTGGCTGTTTTCTACGATAAGTGCGGGGGGGAGGATATCAGGCTGCGGGGATAGGCGCTGCCGGTAGAGCTAGCTCTCTGTTGCGGACCTCGAAAGCTCGTGATAGGGTGAAAATCATAACGCATATAACGTCAAATCTAGTAAGCTCCTCCCGTTCGAAACTAGCGTTACACCAGAGGTATAGCGTACGGTTCGATATTCTTGTGTTGAATCTATTCTTGCCTTAAGTGTTTTTTTTTTTTTTTTTTTTTTTTTTTTTTTTTTTTTTTTTTTGTTTTTGTGACCTATGGTCGTTTACATCCCAAACACGACCCTCTTGTGTGGTACTAGACCCTGTAAGGTGTCTACGGGGAGTAAACCTGGGTCTACTTATTTCGAATCACGTAAAAGGTCATGTGATATCCGGTTACGCCGCCACACATTTCGGACATACATACATACACACACACGTCGGCGACCAGTGTATAACCTCCCCCTGAACTTATGTTCAGTCGGCGAGGTACAAACAGTTTAATTTCTAACCGCACAATTTATTGTGTTGAAAGTATTTAAAGGGCTAGTATAATCTAAAAATAAAATTAAAGTTTTATTTGTATGAATAAACAAGCTTAAATCAAATTAAGATTATATTAACAATTTTAAACAAGTTTTTATTGTTTATTTTAATATTTAAAGTCGATATTTGGAATCTTATATCCATTATCCTCCGTTATTCGTATAATTTCAGATAAATTATTTTCAGATAAATTGTTTGGAACTAAAACAATGAAATTTGTATATTCGTATAATTGTTAAATGTATAAGGTTTACCCCAAAATAAGCGTTTGGCGCTTTATCTACCTGCAAATTGCTCGTTTTCAAACGTATAACGATGGATAAGAAAATTCACGTTTCCAGAATCAGTCTAAAATATAAGAAAAATATTTCAAATTGACTTTTAATTCGAAGAATATAAATAAAACGACGAAACTAAGATTTTAAATCATATTTTTATTCGTTATTTTTAACGAAAATTAAATTTCGAATTTTTTTATCCGAACGTATAACGCGGATAATATTCTAAGATAAGGCCATTTTTGGATAAAAACGGATATGGATTGCGTTTTTTTTACTTTATCTTCCAATAAGTTAACTCGAATTTTTTTAATCAGATAATATACATCAGAATTTAGTAGATTTTACCCAATTAATTAAAATTATACGAATTCCGAGCTCTACTCGTAGCTTTCCTTTAAAATAAAATTGATGATAAAAAATTCAAGGTCTACATTTATAAAATTAATTGAAAATTTACCTCCGGCCAAATTTCCCTTTTTCTTTAAAATGAGAATGAAGGCTATAATATATTTTTTGGTTTATTTCTTATCCTTAACCACTAGTTATCACATTTAAGAACTATAATTATATTTTTAATTTAACCAGAAAATAGGTTTCACAAGGATGTAATGAGAGCTTGATGTTTTAAAGCTTTTTACTTTCGTAATAAAGTTTATCCCTTGTTTGATTTCTAGCTTTCGATTTGTTTCAAATTGTTTTAGTGAATATAAAACTAGTCTTGCCACGTTTCATTCTCCCTTTACGTACAAAAAAGATTTACAGTTAAACAGAATCTCATAAATCTTAAGACAGAGTTCGCAATGTTTAGCGTTCTTTAATCCTAGTTTATGTGGAGTACTTGATTTAGTAGTGACATTTAAAAAACCTGGTTCATACCTAAATGCTCTTAGAGCTCGGAATTTGTATAATTTTTATTAATTGGATAAAATCTACTAAATTCTGATGATTTGATTAAAATTCGAATTAGTTTATTCGAACGTAATCCATATTCGTTTTAATCCAAAAATGGCCTTATCTTAGAATATTATCCGCGGATAAAAAAATTTAAATTTATTTTCGTGAAAAATAACGAATAAAAAGATGATTTAAAATCTTAGTTTCGTTGTTTTATTTATATTCTTCGAATTAAAAGTCAATTTAAAATATTTTTCTTATATTTTAGACTAATTCTGGAAACACGAATTTTCTTATCCATCGCTATACGTTCGAATAGTCCTGGTCGATTTGCCGGAAATGGGCCCTTGTCTCATAGCCGCGCCGCCATCTTTTTGTAGTAACAGGCTGCCAGACTATTTCTAATTTTATTTCCCACAAACCAAATTCAAGTTGTTAGTCCAACGCTTCCTATATGATAAAATATAGGAGGCGTTGGTTAGTCTGTCGCTATTTTCACACTACAAAAAGATGGCGGATGATCACGTGACAAAAAGTTTTCCCCGCCAAAATTTTCGCGAGGGTCTCTAGACTTCCGGTTTTGGAAATTGACCAGGACTATACGAATAATTTGTTCGTAGATAAAGCGCCAAACGCTTATCTTCGGGTAAACCTTACACATTAATAATTATACGACTATACAAATTTCTTTTTAGTTACAAACAATTTATCCGAAAATATCTGAAAATATCCGAATAACACTATGAATCGATCCGATTCCGAGCTCCCCAAAACTAGTACCAGTCACGTTAATAATTTACCGATTTTTTTAGACATGAAGTGAATCTCATTTTTTTATAACTCAAGAATTTAATTTTATGTGCGCGTAGGTTTTATTGAAAAGTCAAACTGAGCTTGCCAAGTCTACGTTCTATAAGCCTTTAAAAAGAGTTCTCGGAGATGGTCTTATTACTTCATG
The DNA here is from genome assembly GCA_963920705.1 of Odiellus spinosus. Lineage (NCBI taxonomy): Eukaryota > Metazoa > Arthropoda > Arachnida > Opiliones > Phalangiidae > Odiellus > Odiellus spinosus. The sequence continues at coordinate 7,656,197 of OY987239.1, forward strand.
GTAAGAAAAACCTAATTATTAAAATGAGAATGAAAGGCCGAAACAACCTATTTTTAATCGATTAAGAATGCTAAAATAACGAGAAAAACAATAATATAACTCACCAAAAATATTTCGTTATTTTATAAACAATTTCCAAAGTTCCGATGCTAAGCCTAGGCTGCCTAGCTCGGTGAACTAGGCTAGCACGACCTGTATTTTTTTTTTTTTTAAATATTCGCGGGTGTTATTGTCGCCAATCACGAGCGAGTACGCGTATTTTAAAAATACGCGTACTCGCTCGTGATTGGCGACTAGATCAGACGGGAATATTAAAAAATACGGCTCGTGCAGCAGTCGTGCTTGCCTAGTTCGCCGAGCTAGGCAGCCAAGGCTTAGCATCTGCAAGTTTCGGAACTTTGGAAAATAGGCTTAGAGGGATTCATTGAGATCCTGATTTCCTCCTGTATAAGTTCTATCGACCAATCGAACGCGATTGCAAGTCGCGTGAACGACGAGCCTTCGCTCATTGGTCGTTAGACCTTACACGGAGGCAATTCAGGATCTCCATGAATCCCGCTAAGCCTATTTTACTGGAAACGCATTATTTTCGTAACATTATTGATATTTTACAACCGAATTTGCATACATTTCGAAAAACTACAGTCACAAAATAAGGGAATATCGTCAGAAGCCGATGAAACCCTCCTTTGAAGTCTACTACTCTAATGTTCCATATAGCGCTCCTCTCTGTATGGGTAAAATTCCCAATTTTACGAGTTAGAAGGGGTCCTACTTCATCCCCCCTGTCTACCGAATATTGGAAATTCTCTCTCTCCACAAACGACGACGTTTTTTGGACGAACTCCAAGGCTGCTAGAGATATTCGCTCGACGAGCTCCCGCTCCAAAAATAGCTACCGTTAGCGGGCGTACGAATCGCGCCTTTTGAGAATAGCCCATACAGAGAGGGGTAGACAAGAACCGGGAGTCAAAGACTTCAAAGGAGGGTTTCATCGGCTTCTGATATCGTGTATAAAAATAAACAAATATTTCAATATTTAATTTAAATTTATAAATAGCGGAGACGAAACGTGGAAGTTGCATCGCAAAACGATCAATCCGATGTTCCACACTCGAATGCTTGAGAGATTCCAACAGATTATGAGCGAACACGCAGCAATTCTCGTCAATAAAATGAAACAACAAGAAGGATCCCAAATCGAGATGGGACTGCTTTACGGACCATGCACATTCGATATTGTCATGGGTAAATAAACCACAGATTTTCAACAACGATTTTGGTTTCTAACAAACTTCTTAAAATTAGAGGGCGCAACCGGAGAAAATATGGGGGTACAAGTATCGTTAGAAAACCAGGTTCTCAGATCAATCGAAAGGTAATTTTTAATCAAATCATTATCAGTTATATCAGAAGCCGATGAAACCCTCCTTTGAAGTCTACTACTCTAATGTTCCATGTAGCGCTCCTCTCTGTATGGGTAAAATTCACAATTTTACGAGATCGGAGGGGTCCTACTTCATAGCCCCCTGTCTAAGGAAAATTGGAAATTCTCTCTCTCTACATACGACGACGTTTGGTTGACGAACTCCAAGGTTGCTAGAGATATTCGCTGGACAAACTCCCGCTCCGAAAATATCTACCGTTTGGAGGCGTACGAATCGCGCTTTTTGAAACTAACCCATACAGAGAGTGGTAGACAAGACCAGGGAGTAATAGACTTCAAGGGAGGGTTTCATCTGCTTCTGGTATTACATCAGTTGATATGTGAAACGTGTCGAGTCTCGAAGCGCGAGGGGAGGGGATACCGCCTAGTTTGTCTCTCTCGTCATAGCTTAGCCAATCGGAATAGGATCAGAAAGGGAACTACGATAGGGACATCTCTTAACAGATCGGCGCGTAAAGAGCGTACCCCATTGGCAGTTCGAATTCGTCTATTAGCCAAAGCATTCAGGATTTTTTTATCTTTGAAGTGTCCCCCTTCCCCTGAAATAAAATTATGTACAATTGTAATATTTTTGTTTCTATATAAAGGTTTATGGAAATCGCAGCCATGCGAGTTTACCATCCATGGCTTCTTCCCAACTTTATCTTCTCTAATAGCAAGATTGGCAAAGAGAGCAAGATGCACTCGGATATTGCTATCAAGTACTTTAGGAAGGTAATTAATCAATCGAAGTCCTAGTCTGAATTCTTGAAATTAATTTATTACATTGAATCTAAGGTATTACACGAAAGGAGAGGTTATTTTCTGGAGAAGGGTAGCATTGAAACGTTCGAAGAAACTGAAGAGAAGCCGTGTCTCTTGGATTTGCTGCTACTTCAACAAGCCAACAATGTTGCCACATTCTCCGATGATGAAATCATCCACGAACTCGAAAACATCGCCATTCCAGTAAACATTTCCATCGATTTTACTATTTTTTATTACTTTTCTGATTTGAATGGTATTTAGGGTTTTGAAACGACTACAGCGGCTTTGTCTTACGCCACTTTCTTGATCGGCCATTATCCCGAAGTTCAAAAGAACATTCACAAGGAAATGGACGAGATTTTTGGCAACGACTGTGAACGTGTCATTACAACGCAGGATTTCCAGAACATGAAGTACTTGGAGTGCGTCATCAAGGTAATTAAAACTTTACATAATCACCAATAAAATATAAATTATCAAACAATTTTTTTTTTTTTCAATTTCAGGAATCGCTTCGATTGTTTCCCCCAGTTCCAATTGTTGCTAGAGTTTTAAAGGAAAACTTGCCTATTGGTAATTCTGAAAATTACCATTATTATATCTAAGCATAATTAATATCAGAAGCCGATGAAACCCTCCTTTGAAGTCTATTACTCCCTGGTCTTGTCTACCCCTCTCTGTATGGGTTAGTTTCAAAAAGCGCGATTCGTACGCCTCCTAACGGTAGATATTTTCGGAGCGGGAGTTCGTCTAGTGAATATCTCAAGCAACCTTGGAGTTCGTCAACCAAACGTCGTCGTATGTGGAGAGAGAGAATTTCCAATTTTCCGTAGACAGAGGGTATGAAGTAGGACCCCTCCGATCTCGTAAAATTGGGAATTTTACCCATACAGAGAGGAGCGCTATATGGAACATTAGAGTAGTAGACTTCAAAGGAGGGTTTCATCGGCTTCTGTTAATATTAACCACCCCCCCCCACCCGAAAGTTACATAGGGGGGCCGTTTTAGTGTTAAGCTAATGACTGGCCAATCTCACGACTCAAATCCATCTAGTGGTGGTGGCTTGAAACTCTCCCAATGCATGCTGGGAAATTCTGTTTCCTGTCAAGAGGAATGAGGTGGGGTAGAGAAAATTAACTAGGTTCTTCCGCGAGATGGCGTAGGGCTTCAAATTTCTATCTCTCTCTCCTGTATAGTTCTGAATACGAAGGGCTCTATGGGGGAACTCAAACTTATGGGTGAAGAATTAATAGGATGATGATCTTAGTTTAAAATAAATACATTCTTTGTACGCGTTTTATTTCCAATGTTCAAAAATTTGCAGGTAAAACCATTATACCGAAAGGAACGGATGTGGTTGTTTTCTCTCCAATCATCCACAAGAGCGCCAAATACTACGACAACCCGGAAGCATTTAACCCAGAGAGATTCTTCCCGGAAAATATGAAAGACAGACCAGCTTGCGCCTATATACCATTCTCAGCTGGACCAAGAAATTGCATTGGTAATTATTACTTAACAACAAGTGATTCTTTATCGATTCCTTATTGTTTAAAAAGACCTAATCCACTAGTGAAAAAAATTACGAACAAATATTAAACTAGAAATAAATTTAAAACTTACCCTGAAAATAGGCTTAGCGGGATTCATGGAGATCACAATATTTTCACGCGTATAAGGTCTAGCGACCAATCGAACGCGATTGTAAGTCTCGTGGAGATCTCGCGTGAACAACGGACCTTCGTTCATTGGTCGCTAGACCCTACACGGAGGCAATTTAACTGATCTTCATGAATCTCGCTAAGCCTATTTTCCGGGTAAGTTTTAAATAAATTTCTAGTTTAATATTTGATAAGGAATCGATAAAAAATCACCGAAACTCTTTAAAAAGGGTAATTTTATCGATTTTGTCTATTTTAGGTGGCAGTTTCGCTACCAGAGCGATGAGAAACATTTTGGCTTCGGTCCTTCGTCGATTTGAAATTCAATCCGTTGATCCTGTCGATACCTTACATATTAATTTCGCTACAATTGGCAAACCTCATAAACCAGTCATGATCAGAGTGAAAAGTCGTCACCAAGCCTAGATAATAATCATAAATCACGTTACATTTTCTATTTTAAGTCTTAAGCGAAGGGAACTCTATTGGCTGGTTTCGCTGTATCGTAAACGCATTATAGCCATACGTAAAACAAAAATTCTTCGGTTTTTATACGTTTTAAAACGTAGAGTTCTAAAATTACAGTAATTTTGTAAATTGGTAAGTTACTCGGTAATTTAGCGGTTTTTATAAAATCATTTTTATTTGAATTTCTGTGACTTTTAAATGTGGCATTTCTCTTTCAAACGCTTCAAAATTCCTATTTCTGACTATAAACCCGTACACTCTGTGAAAAGTAAAATGTTTTCACGATAAGCTTGACCAATACACCTATCTTCATGTACCATACAGAGAAGATGAACCTCGGGGGCAGAAAAAAATATTATATTTTATTCTTGGGGCCAGGTGGCGTTGATATCATGCCTCAATGCTGATTGGCGGAATTTCGCGGGAATAAGTGATCTCGAAGACTGCTAGGAGCGATTTAAGACGTTCTTAAACGTTTAAAAATACAGTAGACGTTATTATTTGCCTATTTTAGGATTATTGTACTTTATTAGTTCGACAATTAGGAGGTAAGTTAAATATATCAAACAAATATTTCTTGAGTAATTGAAAGTACCTAATTATATTGATATAATAATGCAAGAACGCGTATTTAAGCCTTGGATCACAATCGTTAATGTGAAGCGCCAAGGCTTAATTACCTGTCAGTAAAAGCACAAGTAAATCATCCCCAAGTCTACAAGACGACATACTACGGGTTACAATGATGAAGGTCCGATTTCCTCAGTCAATGATTCCACCCTAAGTATTCCAAATTTCTACAGAAGAGCGGTATGGCCCAGTATTGCTGGTAGAGTAAATCAAACTTGAACTCGCGACGCCCCGGCGAGGGCCTCTTTCGTTTCGCGAGAGAGAGGGGAAAGCCGAGTTTCTTAGTTACATTTCCTACCCCCCTTAACGATTCTACAGACGACGCCCGAAGTCGCGAACGAACTTCAACGAAGGCAAAATAATTAGCACCGCCTTCTTAGTTCCTATCTTAACCGCTAGAGAGGGCAATTTCGACTTCTGTTTCTCGGCCGTTTTACAATTTTGAGATTTTTCCTCTCTCCCCGCGCGAAAGTTGTGACGACACAACTCTCAGACCTTCAGTTCATTCGTTATATGCCCGGTTGTAGACTTGAAGCATGATTTACCTGTGGTAAGAGTCATAATGTGCTTTTTCTATGTATTCTTCGACAAAAAGTTGTAACTTCTTTTGAAATTATCTTGGGTAATATTCCGTTTCTCATAGTAATCTTTTACATCATTTTCGGAAAATATTGGAACATTTCTTATGGATTTAATACCCTACTATGGGGAAAATTAACCCTCCTGGTACTCCAGCCGCCATGTTGTTCCGAAATTACTAAGGGCCACGCGATTGGCTAAAATTTATTCGCTACTACTCCCCATATTACCGTAGTAATATACCGGGTAAATTACCATGGTAACTTACTGATTTAGAACTCTAACAGACTTTTGTTTTTAAAGCCCAAAAAGTTAAAAATTGGTCTAATATTATAGTTTTTTCGGAGCTTAAAAAATAATAGGTAAATATATAAAAAGCTCAGTTCGGTTTGATCAACTTGTTAGTTTAGCGGCCGCGTCACTGTAGACGTCACAAATCCCCTAGAGTTTCGGATGTAAAAAGAACGCAGGCGCGGAGAAAGCAGCCGTTAAGCTTGAGAGTAAAACCAGAAGCCGATGAAACCCTCCTTTGAAGTCTACTACTCTAATGTTCCATATAGCGCTCCTCTCTGTATGGGTAAAATTCCCAATTTTACGAGATCGGAGGGGTCCTACTTCATACCCCCCTGTCTACTGAAAATTGGAAATTCTCTCTCTCCACAAACGACGACGTTTTTTGGACGAACTCCAAGGCTGCTAGAGATATTCGCTCGACGAGCTCCCGCTCCAAAAATATCTACCGTTAGGAGGCGTACGAATCGCGCCTTTTGAGAATAACCCATACAGAGAGGGGTAGACAAGACCCGGGAGTAATAGACTTCAAAGGAGGGTTTCATCGGCTTCTGTTATTTCTAATTGCCCGATAAGACAAAGTATTTACTGGTTTGCTATTTATTTAAATAGCCCTAAACTAAGCTAACTTTAACGGGGAAAAGGTAATTGCCACCAACTTTTCAATTTATTACAAACACAATTTGGCATAAATAGTTTTAATATTGTATTTTAATTACATGTAAACATAGCTTGAGCTAGTTTTCACCCTTGAGATTTGTTAAGGATTTGAAAGATTTGTTATCAATTTGATAGATTTGTGGGGTTTGAAAGATTTGTTATGGATTTGAAAGATTTGTTATGGATTTGAAAGATTTGTTATAGATTTGAAAGATTTTTTGCGGGTTGAAAGATTTGTTGGGATGTGAAAGATTGAATTTGTTTAGTTTAAAGATTTGATGGAGATATGAAAGATTGATTTGGGATTTAAAAGATTCGTTAAAGGGAGAATGCAACCTAATTACAAGTGATTTTTTATCGATTCCTTATCGTTTAAATAGGCCTAATCCATCGATAAAAAGTTTACAATACAAATATTAAACTAGAAATAAATTTAAAACTTACCCTGAAAATAGGCTTAGCGGGATTCATGGAGATCTTGAATCGCGTCCGTGTAAGGTATAGCGACCAATGAGCAAAGGCCCGTCGTTCACGCGAGATCTCCACGAGACTTACGTCGCGCGCGATTGGTCGCTAGACCTTACACGCGAGGAAAACAGGACCTCCATGAATCCCACTAAGCCTATTTTCAGGGTAAGTTTTAAATTTATTTCTAGTTTAATATTTGTTTGTAAATATTTTCAGTAGTGGATTTGGCCTATTTAAACAATAAGGAATCGAAAAAAAAGCACTTTTTGTTAGGTTGCATTCTCCCTTTAATGGATAGCTATTTGAAAAAGTTGTTTAAAAATTAAATTCTAATTATGTCGTAAATACCTCAGCCTAAAAAAATTAAATACGTCAAATAATCAATTAAGTTTAATTAATTCTCCTTGATTAATTTAGATATCGGTTTAAAAAGGATTAAAAATGAAATCATATAATCCACCAAAAAAATTCCAAGCTAGAAACTTTATTTTTAACAATTTAGATAAAAACATACAAAAAATATAACATAAAACAATTTTAATTTCCCCTCATGATCCTTAACCTCTAATTTCTCTGATCCACCCCTCAAATAAATAATAGGCCTATTCCAAGATCCAGGGCTCGCGGACTAATATACGCGGGAAAAAGTTTAGAGAAGTTGAGATTTCAAATTATTTAAAAAATAGGCTTAAAGAACACAAACAAGTACTTTTAATAACAAGTAAAAGTATAAATAATATGAATTAGGTACGTATATCAATCTAATTATCCTGAAAAATAATTTTAATATGTAAAAATATCTGGAACTATTTTTTCGCTCTCCTCAATACACAAAGGAGAATGAGTGATCAGTCAGCGAGAAGTTTTCCGTAAGCTTCAGCAAGAAGGATCAGATAAGGAGAGGAAATGTGGGGCTGCGTTGAGTTAGAGAGAGAAGAGCCAACCTCCCACTCGGGTAGAAAGGGGGGATAGGAAATTCTCGAGGTAAACTGTTGTCACGTGGTCGCTAGCTAGCGCGTCTCATAAAGGATTCGTTTTACCCACGTGACAACATTTTACCACGAAACGTCTCTACCCCCGTTCTCCCAGAGTGGGAGTTTAGGCCGACGCAGTAGGAACCGCGCCGTCCCCACATTTCCTCTCCTTATCTGATCCTTCTTGGCTTCAGTAAAGGCTGTTTTTTCACCTCGTCGCTGTCGGATTGTGCGTTAGTTTTCTGTGTAAAAAAGGGCTTTATATTGGATAACTTTTGACTGCGATCCTTAACGTTAGCTGTTGTTTAAATAATTTATATATTTTTTTGACACTCGAAGGATATTACAAGTGTTCTATAAGTTTTAAAGCGCCTAGTCGCTAAGCCTTTGTCTTCAACTCGTGGTGCACCGGTTTATTTTTATTCGCGATTTTGTGAGTTTTTGTGTGTAAAAGTGACTTCCATTGGATAATACTGTGATGCTGAAATGGATATCATTAATTATAGGGTGAGTTGTGTTGTTTAAATAATTTTTGTGTTTCATCTCTAAAGGGAAAATAGTGAGTTCGTCTTTTTCAATGTAGTGAGTTTCAAGTCTTATATGAATTGATAAGTTAAGAATATGTAGGGGTCAGTTCGTACCGGTTATAAACCAAGGTTTAGTAATTGCTGGTCCTTTGTATAATGTCCTTAAATATAATGAATTTAAATTGATTAGACATAAATAATAAATTGGTCTGATTGGTTTGATAAGAACGTCACAAGAGTGATTGAATTACTCTACCTTCCGATTAAAATTCATAGTGGTATCATTAAAACTTAATTGTGAGGATATTTTCGAGATAATTATAAGGATATCCATCTAACCTAAGGTCGAAAAATCACCACTACCAATCGATTACTTGGCCATTTTTACCTACCACAAGTCAAGTGAAATGTTAAACCGCAATTCTTATTAAGTATAAAAAAAATTTGCATAATTAGGACACGTTTTTGGCAATCGTAAAATTAATTTTAGCACGAAGTATTACAATTTTGGTTTTGTTTAGGTAATATCAGAAGCCGATGAAACCCTCCTTTGAAGTCTACTACTCCAATGTTCCATATAGCGCTCCTCTCTGTATGGGTAAAATTCCCAATTTTACGAGTTAGAAGGGGTCCTACTTCATCCACGCTGTAGACCATACGGTAACTAGTCTCGGATAATAGGCTCTATTGTGGCGACATCTTCTAATTTACGCGTAAAACACTACTATACATTTCTTATCATGTAACTGTCAAAAAATTTATCTTAAAACTGTCAAATTACATCATGAATTATACGTCTGACGTTTATGGTTTGTCAAAAGTAAAGTTCAAGAATCATATGATATTAGAACGTGAGACAATATGAACAAAAATGATAAAATTTCGATAAGTTATCTATAAATAAGATTAGTTTACCTCTCAAAACTATATCATGAACTTATGATGATAATTCAAATTTAATTTCGATAATAGTTACTGCAAATGACCCTTTTGGATGCGTTACCCATTAACTACCGCCTAAAGAATATAATACACAACAAAAAAAAAAGGTTTCTTCTCACCCTTAAAAAAAGATCTTTACCTAATTTCAAATGTTTAAAAGGTGTATATTATTTTCTGAAAAAGGGACAGATATTATACAAAAAAGAGTGTGCTTCGCACCCTTAAAAATGCTCTTTATCTGATTCGGGCCAACCCGAGAAGGGACACAAATTAACTGTTAGAGAAAGAGCAATTTAATATATTTCAAATTATAGTTAATGGTTTAGTCTACTACCAGAAGCCGATGAAACCCTCCTTTGAAGTCTACTACTCCAATGTTCCATATAGAGCTCCTCTCTGTATGGGTAAAATTCCCAATTTTACGAGTTAGAAGGGGTCCTACTTCATCCCCCCTGTTTATGGAAAATTGGAAATTCTCTCTCTCCACAAACGACGACGTTTTTTGGACGAACTCCAAGGCTGCTAGAGATATTCGCTCGACGAGCTCCCGCTCCGAAAACATCTACCGTTAGGAGGCGTACGAATCGCGCCTTTTGAGAATAACCCATACAGAGAGGGGTAGACAAGACCCGGGAGTAATAAACTTCAAAGGAGGGTTTCATCGGCTTCTGGTAATATTTGCTGTTAATAATTGTTTTGCAACCGTTAAAACGTGTCCAAAATTTTAAATTATGTTAAAATTAATTTTTTTTTGTACCAAATATGATTTCCGGTGAAACGTATGGATTTGTAGTTAAAAATTACATGTTGTGATATTAATTTTTCGATCTGAGGTCAGCGCTGGCAGGTTCTTTTTTCAATTTTACCCTAATTAAAATAATGGCTTGGCATTCCTGCTTGACTAAAAATGGAAACTATTCTTTTTTTATAAACAGCAGGGGGCCAATGGAAATGTATAAGAGTTCCTGTTGTAGATATTCTTGGGTACATAATTTAGTTTGGCCGCTTTGGCGATGGTTTCCTTATTCTAAAACGCCTACCGCGGGGGTTTGCCGTTAGTGTAGCGTTACCCTAGAGGTTGTCGCGCTCTTTGATCTTCATATATATCATCCTCCGATCACGCCCAAGTAATTCGATGACGCATTGTAGTTCCTTTTCTCGCTCTCACAGCGTGAATCCATTTTTGACCTTCCCTGATGGGCGTCATCTTAACTCTTTTTTAGAAAGGGGGCGTCCCTCTAATCTCGCGTGGAAAATTTGCCTAAAGGGCTAGTCTCACAAATGTTTCTTAAATGTCTATAGTTTTTCCAATATTTAATTTAATTCAGGAAAGGTTTTATTACATTAAAGTGAGGCTCTTACGAATTTCTATGAACTCCGAATTCAAATTGAGTAGCATTTTCGGAAATATAATTAAAAAACGATTCAAAATATATAGACATATGTTAAAGAATAAAATTACAGTGACAGTAAAATTACTTATTTTATAATTTTTGAAATTTTTAAAATAAAAATTCCTCGCAATACTACGTCATCACTATGATCGCGTGATTTCAGAGAACGTGACAGCGTTCAATGTTATGGTCCCATCATCATCATCTGTAAAATAATTTAAAAAATTCAGGCTATATCCAATCAAAACGCTCCATTTCCCCTTAGAAATAACATTAAAATAAAAATTTTCGAGGACAAGTCCAGTGCTGACGGGCAGATTTGAAAGAGGAATTATTTGTTACAATTAAAATTAATTTTAAATGGTAGACCAAGGTTCAAATGTTGAACTTTTCAAATTTCATTAAAAAAAATTAGGTCTAAGTATTTTAAGATCAATTCTGAAGTTGACCCTTAGACTGGTTATTAGTTAGTTTCGGTCATGGTCAATTCGTAATGTTATTCTATGGGATTTGGTTTTTTGAAAGTGGCTAACCTTTCAGATTTATTTTCTAATACTTGGATTTTCCATGTGGTACGAATTAAATTTCAAGCTTTATTTTAAGACTTATTTTTATTATTTTACACCAATTTGTTGGCCCACAATCTATTTATGAAAACGGAGGCAAAATTAAGTCGGGGAAATTGAGTCGGAAAACCTAAGCCTAATTTGGTAAATTAGGCTTAGGTTTTGGAGGCTCTCAATCAAGCTTGAAACTTAGTTAATATTTCAATGAAAATTCAAGCCGCGCATGACTCATTTCGTAACTCTTAAACGGCGCCCCGTACGACAAAACGTCATAGAACATTTTCGTCTTAAAATGACCCATAGAACACACTGTAGCTCGGTCCTACCACCATTTTCGAAACACCCTGTACATAATATAAATATAAAAATTCCAAAAATTTTAAACTTTTGTTTTTGGTTACCAGTTAGATACGAAACAAATACCAAGAACCAATCATATACTAGGTGAAAGATGTGACCTCGGGGTCTTGAAAAAAGCGAGAATAAAAATTTTCAGGGTTGCCACAGGTCAGGGAAAGCAGGGAAAAGTCAGGGAATTTGAAAATGAACCAAAAAAGTCAGGGAATTTTAAAATATTTTAAAAAGTCAGGGAATTTAAAAATCTTTCAAGAAGCCAGAAAATTACAATAATTATCTGCGGAAAAGATTTTAAGCTGACTGTGACAGTTGTATAGATTAGAACAAAAATATGCGTGCAAAAAGTTTGGCGAACACAATTGCAAAATTTGTAGCGCTTTTTATGAAAAATATATCGGTCGAGGAAAATACAGACAAATTAGAATTAGCTGAAACGGTCAGGGAAAATCGTTGGAAAAGGTCAGGGAAAACCTGGCTTAACCTGCCTTAACTTTTCTTTGCAACCACCTAGGCATAAACCGATTGCACCATTAGAAAGTAGACATTCCGTATATTATTTTAAGATCATAAAATATTGCTTCGCCACTCATAAAAGTTGTTTCGCCACTCGATACAAATCGAGCAAAATTCCAAATATGAGCCCTATATTAAAATGGAAAAAGCCATAACTTTTCTTTGCAACCACCTAGGCATAAACCGATTGCACCATTAGAAAGTAGACATTCCGTATATTATTTTAAGATCATAAAATATTGCTTCGCCACTCATAAAAGTTGTTTCGCCACTCGATACAAATCGAGCAAAATTCCAAATATGAGCCCTGTATTAAAATGCAAAAAGCCACAACTTTTCTTTGCAACCACCTAGGCATAAACCGATTGCACCATTAGAAAGTAGACATTCCGTATATTATTTTAAGATCATAAAATATTGCTTCGCCACTCATAAAAGTTGTTTCGTCACTCGATACAAATCGAGCAAAATTCCAAATATGAGCCCTATATTAAAATGGAAAAAGCCATAACTTTTCTTTGCAACCACCTAGGCATAAACCGATTGCACCATTAGAAAGTAGACATTCCGTATATTATTTTAAGATCATAAAATATTGCTTCGCCAATCATAAAAGTTGTTTCGCCACTCGATACAAATCGACCAAAACTCCAAATATGAGCCCTATATTAAAATGGAAAAAGCCATAACTTTTCTTTGCAACCACCTAGGCATAAACCGATTGCACCATTAGAAAGTAGACATTCCGTATATTATTTTAAGATCATAAAATATTGCTTCGCCACTCATAAAAGTTGTTTCGCCACTCGATACAAATCGAGCAAAATTCCAAATATGAGCCCTATATTAAAATGGAAAAAGCCATAACTTTTCTTTGCAACCACCTAGGCATAAACCGATTGCACCATTAGAAAGTAGACATTCCGTATATTATTTTAAGATCATAAAATATTGCTTCGCCACTCATAAAAGTTGTTTCGCCACTCGATACAAATCGAGCAAAATTTCATTTATGAGCCCTATATTCAAATGCAAAAAGCCATAACTTTTTTTTGCAACCACCTAGGCATAAACCGATTGCACCATTAGAAAGTAGACATTCCGTATATTATTTTAAGATCATAAAATATTGCTTCGCCACTCATAAAAGTTGTTTCGCCACTCGATACAAATCGAGCAAAATTTCATTTATGAGCCCTATATTCAAATGCAAAAAGCCATAACTTTTCTTTGCAACCACCTAGGCATAAACCGATTGCACCATTAGAAAGTAGACATTCCGTATATTATTTTAAGATCATAAAATATTGCTTCGCAACTCATAAAAGTTGTTTCGCCACTCGATACAAATCGAGCAAAATTCCAAATATGAGCCCTGTATTAAAATGCAAAAAGCCATAACTTTTCTTTGCAACCACCTAGGCATAAACCGATTGCACCATTAGAAAGTAGACATTTCGTATATTATTTTAAGATCATAAAATATTGCTTCGCCACTCATAAAAGTTGTTTCGCCACTCCATACAAATCGACCAAAACTCCAAATATGAGCCCTATATTAAAATGGAAAAAGCCATAACTTTTCTTTGCAACCACCTAGGCATAAACCGATTGCACCATTAGAAAGTAGACATTCCGCATATTATTTTAAGATCATAAAATATTGCTTCGCCACTCATAAAAGTTGTTTCGCCACTCGATACAAATCGAGCAAAATTCCAAATATGAGCCCTATATTAAAATGGAAAAAGCCATAACTTTTCTTTGCAACCACCTAGGCATAAACCGATTGCACCATTAGAAAGTAGACATTCCGTATATTATTTTAAGATCATAAAATATTGCTTCGCCACTCATAAAAGTTGTTTCGCCACTCGATACAAATCGAGCAAAATTCCAAATATGAGCCCTATATTAAAATGGAAAAAGCCATAACTTTTCTTTGCAACCACCTAGGCATAAACCGATTGCACCATTAGAAAGTAGACATTCCGTATATTATTTTAAGATCATAAAATATTGCTTCGCCACTCATAAAAGTTGTTTCGCCACTCGATACAAATCGAGCAAAATTTCATTTATGAGCCCTATATTCAAATGCAAAAAGCCATAACTTTTCTTTGCAACCACCTAGGCATAAACCGATTGCACCATTAGAAAGTAGACATTCCTTATATTATTTTAAGATCATAAAATATTGCTTCGCCACTCATAAAAGTTGTTTCGCCACTCGATACAAATCGAGCAAAATTTCATTTATGAGCCCTATATTCAAATGCAAAAAGCCATAACTTTTCTTTGCAACCACCTAGGCATAAACCGATTGCACCATTAGAAAGTAGACATTCCGTATATTATTTTAAGATCATAAAATATTGTTTCGCCACTCATAAAAGTTGTTTCGCCACTCGATACAAATCGAGCAAAATTCCAAATATGAGCCCTATATTAAAATGGAAAAAGCCATAACTTTTTTTTGCAACCACCTAGGCATAAACCGATTGCACCATTAGAAAGTAGACATTCCGTATATTATTTTAAGATCATAAAATATTGCTTCGCCACTCATAAAAGTTGTTTCGCCACTCGATACAAATCGAGCAAAATTTCATTTATGAGCCCTATATTCAAATGCAAAAAGCCATAACTTTTCTTTGCAACCACCTAGGCATAAACCGATTGCACCATTAGAAAGTAGACATTCCGTATATTATTTTAAGATCATAAAATATTGCTTCGCCACTCATAAAAGTTGTTTCGCCACTCGATACAAATCGAGCAAAATTTCATTTATGAGCCCTATATTCAAATGCAAAAAGCCATAACTTTTCTTTGCAACCACCTAGGCATAAACCGATTGCACCATTAGAAAGTAGACATTCCGTATATTATTTTAAGATCATAAAATATTGCTTCGCCACTCATAAAAGTTGTTTCGCCACTCGATACAAATCGAGCAAAATTTCATTTATGAGCCCTATATTCAAATGCAAAAAGCCATAACTTTTCTTTGCAACCACCTAGGCATAAACCGATTGCACCATTAGAAAGTAGACATTCCGTATATTATTTTAAGATCATAAAATATTGTTTCGCCACTCATAAAAGTTGTTTCGCCACTCGATACAAATCGAGCAAAATTCCAAATATGAGCCCTATATTAAAATGGAAAAAGCCATAACTTTTTTTTGCAACCACCTAGGCATAAACCGATTGCACCATTAGAAAGTAGACATTCCGTATATTATTTTAAGATCATAAAATATTGCTTCGCCACTCATAAAAGTTGTTTCGCCACTCGATACAAATCGAGCAAAATTTCATTTATGAGCCCTATATTCAAATGCAAAAAGCCATAACTTTTCTTTGCAACCACCTAGGCATAAACCGATTGCACCATTAGAAAGTAGACATTCCGTATATTATTTTAAGATCATAAAATATTGCTTCGCCACTCATAAAAGTTGTTTCGCCACTCGATACAAATCGAGCAAAATTCCAAATATGAGCCCTGTATTAAAATGCAAAAAGCCATAACTTTTCTTTGCAACCACCTAGGCATAAACCGATTGCACCATTAGAAAGTAGACATTCCGTATATTATTTTAAGATCATAAAATATTGCTTCGCCACTCATAAAAGTTGTTTCGCCACTCGATACAAATCGACCAAAACTCCAAATATGAGCCCTATATTAAAATGGAAAAAGCCATAACTTTTCTTTGCAACCACCTAGGCATAAACCGATTGCACCATTAGAAAGTAGACATTCCGTATATTATTTTAAGATCATAAAATATTGCTTCGCCACTCATAAAAGTTGTTTCGCCACTCGATACAAATCGAGCAAAATTCCAAATATGAGCCCTATATTAAAATGGAAAAAGCCATAACTTTTCTTTGCAACCACCTAGGCATAAACCGATTGCACCATTAGAAAGTAGACATTCCGTATATTATTTTAAGATCATAAAATATTGCTTCGCCACTCATAAAAGTTGTTTCGCCACTCGATACAAATCGAGCAAAATTTCATTTATGAGCCCTATATTCAAATGCAAAAAGCCATAACTTTTCTTTGCAACCACCTAGGCATAAACCGATTGCACCATTAGAAAGTAGACATTCCGTATATTATTTTAAGATCATAAAATATTGTTTCGCCACTCATAAAAGTTGTTTCGCCACTCGATACAAATCGAGCAAAATTCCAAATATGAGCCCTATATTAAAATGGAAAAAGCCATAACTTTTTTTTGCAACCACCTAGGCATAAACCGATTGCACCATTAGAAAGTAGACATTCCGTATATTATTTTAAGATCATAAAATATTGCTTCGCCACTCATAAAAGTTGTTTCGCCACTCGATACAAATCGAGCAAAATTTCATTTATGAGCCCTATATTCAAATGCAAAAAGCCATAACTTTTCTTTGCAACCACCTAGGCATAAACCGATTGCACCATTAGAAAGTAGACATTCCGTATATTATTTTAAGATCATAAAATATTGCTTCGCCACTCATAAAAGTTGTTTCGCCACTCGATACAAATCGAGCAAAATTCCAAATATGAGCCCTGTATTAAAATGCAAAAAGCCATAACTTTTCTTTGCAACCACCTAGGCATAAACCGATTGCACCATTAGAAAGTAGACATTCCGTATATTATTTTAAGATCATAAAATATTGCTTCGCCACTCATAAAAGTTGTTTCGCCACTCGATACAAATCGACCAAAACTCCAAATATGAGCCCTATATTAAAATGGAAAAAGCCATAACTTTTCTTTGCAACCACCTAGGCATAAACCGATTGCACCATTAGAAAGTAGACATTCCGTATATTATTTTAAGATCATAAAATATTGCTTCGCCACTCATAAAAGTTGTTTCGCCACTCGATACAAATCGAGCAAAATTCCAAATATGAGCCCTATATTAAAATGGAAAAAGCCATAACTTTTCTTTGCAACCACCTAGGCATAAACCGATTGCACCATTAGAAAGTAGACATTCCGTATATTATTTTAAGATCATAAAATATTGCTTCGCCACTCATAAAAGTTGTTTCGCCACTCGATACAAATCGAGCAAAATTCCAAATATGAGCCCTATATTAAAATGGAAAAAGCCATAACTTTTCTTTGCAACCACCTAGGCATAAACCGATTGCACCATTAGAAAGTAGACATTCCGTATATTATTTTAAGATCATAAAATATTGCTTCGCCACTCATAAAAGTTGTTTCGCCACTCGATACAAATCGAGCAAAATTTCATTTATGAGCCCTATATTCAAATGCAAAAAGCCATAACTTTTCTTTGCAACCACCTAGGCATAAACCGATTGCACCATTAGAAAGTAGACATTCCGTATATTATTTTAAGATCATAAAATATTGCTTCGCCACTCATAAAAGTTGTTTCGCCACTCGATACAAATCGAGCAAAATTTCATTTATGAGCCCTATATTCAAATGCAAAAAGCCATAACTTTTCTTTGCAACCACCTAGGCATAAACCGATTGCACCATTAGAAAGTAGACATTCCGTATATTATTTTAAGATCATAAAATATTGTTTCGCCACTCATAAAAGTTGTTTCGCCACTCGATACAAATCGAGCAAAATTCCAAATATGAGCCCTATATTAAAATGGAAAAAGCCATAACTTTTTTTTGCAACCACCTAGGCATAAACCGATTGCACCATTAGAAAGTAGACATTCCGTATATTATTTTAAGATCATAAAATATTGCTTCGCCACTCATAAAAGTTGTTTCGCCACTCGATACAAATCGAGCAAAATTTCATTTATGAGCCCTATATTCAAATGCAAAAAGCCATAACTTTTCTTTGCAACCACCTAGGCATAAACCGATTGCACCATTAGAAAGTAGACATTCCGTATATTATTTTAAGATCATAAAATATTGCTTCGCCACTCATAAAAGTTGTTTCGCCACTCGATACAAATCGAGCAAAATTTCATTTATGAGCCCTATATTCAAATGCAAAAAGCCATAACTTTTCTTTGCAACCACCTAGGCATAAACCGATTGCACCATTAGAAAGTAGACATTCCGTATATTATTTTAAGATCATAAAATATTGCTTCGCCACTCATAAAAGTTGTTTCGCCACTCGATACAAATCGAGCAAAATTTCATTTATGAGCCCTATATTCAAATGCAAAAAGCCATAACTTTTCTTTGCAACCACCTAGGCATAAACCGATTGCACCATTAGAAAGTAGACATTCCGTATATTATTTTAAGATCATAAAATATTGTTTCGCCACTCATAAAAGTTGTTTCGCCACTCGATACAAATCGAGCAAAATTCCAAATATGAGCCCTATATTAAAATGGAAAAAGCCATAACTTTTTTTTGCAACCACCTAGGCATAAACCGATTGCACCATTAGAAAGTAGACATTCCGTATATTATTTTAAGATCATAAAATATTGCTTCGCCACTCATAAAAGTTGTTTCGCCACTCGATACAAATCGAGCAAAATTTCATTTATGAGCCCTATATTCAAATGCAAAAAGCCATAACTTTTCTTTGCAACCACCTAGGCATAAACCGATTGCACCATTAGAAAGTAGACATTCCGTATATTATTTTAAGATCATAAAATATTGCTTCGCCACTCATAAAAGTTGTTTCGCCACTCGATACAAATCGAGCAAAATTCCAAATATGAGCCCTGTATTAAAATGCAAAAAGCCATAACTTTTCTTTGCAACCACCTAGGCATAAACCGATTGCACCATTAGAAAGTAGACATTCCGTATATTATTTTAAGATCATAAAATATTGCTTCGCCACTCATAAAAGTTGTTTCGCCACTCGATACAAATCGACCAAAACTCCAAATATGAGCCCTATATTAAAATGGAAAAAGCCATAACTTTTCTTTGCAACCACCTAGGCATAAACCGATTGCACCATTAGAAAGTAGACATTCCGTATATTATTTTAAGATCATAAAATATTGCTTCGCCACTCATAAAAGTTGTTTCGCCACTCGATACAAATTGTTGTGTCTTCCAATAAATACTAGTGGTTTACAACATAAGACTATTTAATTATATTTACATTAAAGATAGGTTACACTTGTTTACTCTTAGACTTTCTTACACCTAGTGCCCCCTTAGCTATCGAGAGGATTATTCTTGTCCATTAATCGATAACAGAGACACTAGCGCCATCTATAGGTCCATAACACTGCCTTTTCCGACGAAAGAACAATAGTTATAAATCCAACACAACGCGTGGTTTTGGGATTCGTTTAGATCGTCTAAGTATTGGCGTAGTACTCGTGTCTGATAGCGCAGGACAACTTTCTTGCACATTGGCTGATGGAACTAGCGAGTCTGGAACGTTACTTGACGGTTCCTGACTATCAGGTTGAGGTACACTTGTGTGAGGTGCAGATGGGATCGCGGACGTAACTGGATCTGTTTCATCTTTCGCTTCTTGATCCGTAATACGTGGTCTGATTTGGTGTTTATGACGTCGTACGTTACCACCCGGTGTGGCGATATCGAACATCGCTTGTCCGCGTGATTCGATGACTTCTCCTGGAAACCATTTACTTCCTTGGCCAAAATTCCTAGCGTAAACGGTATCCCCGACGTGGAATTTAGCTCGTTTATCTGCTTTACTCAGTTGGTTTGGAACGTCAACGCGTGGTTTTATGAGGTCAAGCCGGGTTCTCAGGGCGTAGCCCAGCATGAGGTCTGCCGGGGACAACCCAGTGGACGTGACTGGGGTACGTCGATAGTTGAGCAGTATACGATTTAGTTGCGATCGAAGATCGCTATCCGTAGCTTTTGATAGTCCCGTCTTCACGGTTCTAACCGCGCGTTCCGCGAGTCCGTTGGACGCAGGATGGTAAGGTGGCGTAAACACTTGTTTAATGCCATTTTCCTTGAGAAACTGCACTGTTTCAGAAGCAGTAAATGTTGTTCCGTTGTCCGACACGACTGTGATGGGTAGCCCGAAACGCGAAAACAATTCTCGTAATTCCGCAATCGTTGCGGCCGCCGTAGCGGCGCTTACCACGAGGGCTTCTATCCAATGCGAATATGAATCGACAACTACCAAAACCATTTTACCTTTGATTGGCCCGGCGTAATCTATGTGAATCCTCTCCCATGGAGCCTTAGCTTCTGGCCACGGTACGTAATCAGTTGCCGGCGGCATAGCCGCTTCCTGCTGGCATCGGTCACAGGCACGGACCGTTAATTCAATGTGTTTATCTATGTGTGGCCACCACATCTTACTGCGGGCCAACCCTTTCATCCGTGTCATGCCCTGGTGGGTGCTATGCAGTTCGAGCAGCATTCCCTTCTGCAATAGGGGTGGTACCACGACGCGCAAGCCCCATATCAGGATTCCGCCCATAACCGATAACTCCGTCCGTTTGGCCCAATAAAAACGGAGGTCGTCGTCGACTGGCGTTTTCGGTTGTTTCGACGGCCACCCCTCCTGTACGTAGCGGAGTACCGAGGCCAGTAAGGAGTCCTTAGCCGTTTCTTCCCGTATTGTATCGGCCGTAATTAACGAAGCAGAATTAGCGAGAGAAGAAACCAGGAGTACCAAATCTTGTGGTGTTGGGGGATCTTCCTGAGTTGAGCGCACTGGCAACCGACTCAATGCGTCGGCGTTGCCATTATGACTACCCTTCCGGTACCTGATAGTGTATTGGTAGGCAGCCAGGGTTAACGCCCACCGTTGGATGCGAGAGGCAGCCGTGCGAGGAATCTGTTTGTGCTCGGATAGAAGTGAGACCAGTGGCTGGTGGTCGGTCAACAGTGTGAATTTCCGTCCAAAAAGATAATCTCGGTATTTGATTACTCCGAACACCAATGCGAGCGCTTCGCGCTCTAACTGTGAATAATTTTTCTCAGCGGATGTGAGAGTTCTGGATGCGAACGCCACTGGGCGATCGGTGTTCGAGGGCCCAGGATGTGAGAGAACTGCCCCCACACCGTAAGGGGAAGCGTCACACGCCAGTATTATCTCCTTCGCTGGGTCGTAATGCACCAGGACCGACGAGTCTCTAAGTGTTTCTTTAGCTAACTGAAAGGCTGCTGCTTGTTCGCTCGCCCAAATCCAAACGGACTCCTTGCGCAAAAGCTTGTATAATGGAGCTAATATAGTTGCCTGATTTGGTACGAATTTGCCATAATAAGAGAACAACCCAATAAATGACCGTAATTGCTCTACAGTAGTAGGAGCTGGCGCTGCCATGATGGCCTCCATCTTGGACTCAAGGGGGTGAATACCCTCTTTGTCAATGAGATGACCCAAGAGCTCAACCGTGTCCCTCATGAAACAGCATTTATCCCGACGCAGCCTAAGTCCCCTAGCTTGCATTCTTCGCAGTACTTCGTCGAGGGACTGCAAGTGCTCTTCGTCCGTGGCACCCGTGATAGTAATGTCGTCTTCGAAATTCGAGGCGCCCGGAATACCCTGGATCACCTCCTCGAGAGCCCGTTGAAATATTGCTGGCGATGAGGCAGTGCCAAATGGCAATCGGTTGACTTGAAACAATCCCTTATGGGTGTTAATCACAGCTAGCTTTTTGGAGGTGTCATCCAACTCCAATTGGTTGAACGCTTCTTTGAGATCTAGTTTGGTAAACTTCTGACCTCCTGTCAACTTGGCAAAGATCTCTTCGACTTTGGGTAATGGGTAGCGTTCCGTGTCCAAGTTGGGATTTAACGTGACCTTATAGTCACCGCAGAGTCGCGGTTTGGCGTCCTTCTTTAGGACCGTGACTATTGGTGTTGCCCAGTCAGAGTGACGTACCGGCTCTATGATTCCCAACGTCTGTAGTCTAATCAACTCCTCTTCCACCTTCTCCCGTAGCGCGTAAGGTACTGGCCTAGCGGCCATAAACCGGGGTTTTGCGTCAACCTTCAAATCCAGACGCGCCTTGAAATCCGTTAGTAGCCCGAGTTCGGGCGCAAAAACGTCGGCGTACTGGTTGAGTAAGGCTCGTAAGCGGATGCTAACGTGCTGAGCCGACATGCCGCCGCTTCGCACTTGGTGTATCATGTTTCGATCCAAGATATTTAAACCCGAAAAAATCCAGCTGCGCCCACAAACGCTTGGGCAGTGGCCCTTGGCAACCAATAATTCCAAGGTTTCCGAACGGTTCTGATAAGTAACCAAGACCTTAACCGATTCCAACTTGCCGAGTGAGTGGCCCGTAAAGGATTTCAGTCCAGAGTCCACGGGAACCAACCCACAGTCGTTATTAGGTGATATTTTATTCCATGTGGCGCGCGATACTAACGTGTAAGCGGCACCAGTATCGAATTCCAGTTCGAGCGGTTTGCCATTTACGAGAAACGTAAGCAGAACCGGCTTTGGCGCGGGCTGCAGAGTGAGAAGCTGAAACATGCTGTATTCATTGTTGGGTGCACAAACCGTGTTTATTTTGCCTTTCGCCTTATTTGCTTGATTGGTCTTAGCCAACATTTGATCCGAAAAGCATTTCTTGGCGAGATGACCCACCCGCTGACATTTGCCGCAGACGGCGGATATGAAAGGACAGTTAGGCGCCGTATGATCGGTTCGACCACAGCGCGTGCATTCTATTGTTTTCGGGGTAGTACTTATATTTGTCTTCGGAGAGTTCTTTGACGCGTTCCAGCGGCGCCGTTGTCCCTTCTTCGATGAAGTGGGATTTGCCATGCTGGTTTTATTAACTTGCGCCGGAAGACTGACAGCCGTGGTGGAGCTCGTGGCTTTTACCTCTTGTGTATAGCGGGAAGCTGAATCCATAGCTGACGCTATTTTAACCACGTTATCAAAAGTCGGAGTGGTTTCTTCGAAAAGACGTTGTTGGATGAGCTCATCCCCGACTCCCAAGACGAATTGATCACGGAGCTCCCTGTCCAGGGCCTGACCAAAGTTACAAGTTCCAGCCAACCGGCGAAGGTTGGCGACATACGTGGATATTGGCTCACCTGGTAGGCGAAGGCGGCTACGAAACTTGAAGCTCTCCAAGATTTCCGAAGGTACCGGACAAAAATGCGATTTTAATGTATCGACTAAAGTATCGAACGTCTGAGTAGCCGTATCCGGGGTGTCCGGGGCTAGTAAATCGTGCAACAGATTAAATATTTTAGGGCCCACCGTGGTAAGGAAGATAGATTTCTTCTTGTCCGCGTCAGTAATGCCATTTGCTAAAAAGTAATGCGCCAGTCTGGAGGAGTACCTCACAAACGTTTCCACTGATTCATCAAAAGGAACAATAGCTCCGAACGAGGGCATGTTGCCGCCGTTCCGATGACGTCAGCCCGCGTCGACGTGAAGAAAACAAAAACACGAGACGATCCCAAGCCTTGGCGAGGGAAGAAGAGAATGGAAGAATACACACGACCCAAACGCATAAAATGACAAACTGTAAAGGTTCAGCGAATGTCCGTCGCCAATTTATGTTGTGTCTTCCAATAAATACTAGTGGTTTACAACATAAGACTATTTAATTATATTTACATTAAAGATAGGTTACACTTGTTTACTCTTAGACTTTCTTACACCTAGTGCCCCCTTAGCTATCGAGAGGATTATTCTTGTCCATTAATCGATAACAGAGACACTAGCGCCATCTATAGGTCCATAACACAAATCGAGCAAAATTCCAAATATGAGCCCTATATTAAAATGGAAAAAGCCATAACTTTTCTTTGCAACCACCTAGGCATAAACCGATTGCACCATTAGAAAGTAGACATTCCGTATATTATTTTAAGATCATAAAATATTGCTTCGCCACTCATAAAAGTTGTTTCGCCACTCGATACAAATCGAGCAAAATTCCAAATATGAGCCCTATATTAAAATGGAAAAAGCCATAACTTTTCTTTGCAACCACCTAGGCATAAACCGATTGCACCATTAGAAAGTAGACATTCCGTATATTATTTTAAGATCATAAAATATTGCTTCGCCACTCATAAAAGTTGTTTCGCCACTCGATACAAATCGAGCAAAATTTCATTTATGAGCCCTATATTCAAATGCAAAAAGCCATAACTTTTCTTTGCAACCACCTAGGCATAAACCGATTGCACCATTAGAAAGTAGACATTCCGTATATTATTTTAAGATCATAAAATATTGCTTCGCCACTCATAAAAGTTGTTTCGCCACTCGATACAAATCGAGCAAAATTCCAAATATGAGCCCTATATTAAAATGGAAAAAGCCATAACTTTTTTTTGCAACCACCTAGGCATAAACCGATTGCACCATTAGAAAGTAGACATTCCGTATATTATTTTAAGATCATAAAATATTGCTTCGCCACTCATAAAAGTTGTTTCGCCACTCGATACAAATCGAGCAAAATTTCATTTATGAGCCCTATATTCAAATGCAAAAAGCCATAACTTTTCTTTGCAACCACCTAGGCATAAACCGATTGCACCATTAGAAAGTAGACATTCCGTATATTATTTTAAGATCATAAAATATTGTTTCGCCACTCATAAAAGTTGTTTCGCCACTCGATACAAATCGAGCAAAATTTCATTTATGAGCCCTATATTCAAATGCAAAAAGCCATAACTTTTCTTTGCAACCACCTAGGCATAAACCGATTGCACCATTAGAAAGTAGACATTCCGTATATTATTTTAAGATCATAAAATATTGCTTCGCCACTCATAAAAGTTGTTTCGCCACTCGATACAAATCGAGCAAAATTTCATTTATGAGCCCTATATTCAAATGCAAAAAGCCATAACTTTTCTTTGCAACCACCTAGGCATAAACCGATTGCACCATTAGAAAGTAGACATTCCGTATATTATTTTAAGATCATAAAATATTGTTTCGCCACTCATAAAAGTTGTTTCGCCACTCGATACAAATCGAGCAAAATTCCAAATATGAGCCCTATATTAAAATGGAAAAAGCCATAACTTTTTTTTGCAACCACCTAGGCATAAACCGATTGCACCATTAGAAAGTAGACATTCCGTATATTATTTTAAGATCATAAAATATTGCTTCGCCACTCATAAAAGTTGTTTCGCCACTCGATACAAATCGAGCAAAATTCCAAATATGAGCCCTGTATTAAAATGCAAAAAGCCATAACTTTTCTTTGCAACCACCTAGGCATAAACCGATTGCACCATTAGAAAGTAGACATTCCGTATATTATTTTAAGATCATAAAATATTGCTTCGCCACTCATAAAAGTTGTTTCGCCACTCGATACAAATCGACCAAAACTCCAAATATGAGCCCTATATTAAAATGGAAAAAGCCATAACTTTTCTTTGCAACCACCTAGGCATAAACCGATTGCACCATTAGAAAGTAGACA
Source organism: Odiellus spinosus (assembly GCA_963920705.1). Classification (NCBI taxonomy): domain Eukaryota; kingdom Metazoa; phylum Arthropoda; class Arachnida; order Opiliones; family Phalangiidae; genus Odiellus; species Odiellus spinosus. The sequence continues at coordinate 7,681,787 of OY987239.1, forward strand.
TTCCGTATATTATTTTAAGATCATAAAATATTGCTTCGCCACTCATAAAAGTTGTTTCGCCACTCGATACAAATCGAGCAAAATTCCAAATATGAGCCCTATATTAAAATGGAAAAAGCCATAACTTTTCTTTGCAACCACCTAGGCATAAACCGATTGCACCATTAGAAAGTAGACATTCCGTATATTATTTTAAGATCATAAAATATTGCTTCGCCACTCATAAAAGTTGTTTCGCCACTCGATACAAATCGAGCAAAATTTCATTTATGAGCCCTATATTCAAATGCAAAAAGCCATAACTTTTCTTTGCAACCACCTAGGCATAAACCGATTGCACCATTAGAAAGTAGACATTCCGTATATTATTTTAAGATCATAAAATATTGCTTCGCCACTCATAAAAGTTGTTTCGCCACTCGATACAAATCGAGCAAAATTTCATTTATGAGCCCTATATTCAAATGCAAAAAGCCATAACTTTTCTTTGCAACCACCTAGGCATAAACCGATTGCACCATTAGAAAGTAGAGATTCCGTATATTATTTTAAGATCATAAAATATTGTTTCGCCACTCATAAAAGTTGTTTCGCCACTCGATACAAATCGAGCAAAATTTCATTTATGAGCCCTATATTCAAATGCAAAAAGCCATAACTTTTCTTTGCAACCACCTAGGCATAAACCGATTGCACCATTAGAAAGTAGACATTCCGTATATTATTTTAAGATCATAAAATATTGCTTCGCCACTCATAAAAGTTGTTTCGCCACTCGATACAAATCGAGCAAAATTTCATTTATGAGCCCTATATTCAAATGCAAAAAGCCATAACTTTTCTTTGCAACCACCTAGGCATAAACCGATTGCACCATTAGAAAGTAGACATTCCGTATATTATTTTAAGATCATAAAATATTGCTTCGCCACTCATAAAAGTTGTTTCGCCACTCGATACAAATCGAGCAAAATTCCAAATATGAGCCCTGTATTAAAATGCAAAAAGCCATAACTTTTCTTTGCAACCACCTAGGCATAAACCGATTGCACCATTAGAAAGTAGACATTCCGTATATTATTTTAAGATCATAAAATATTGCTTCGCCTCTCATAAAAGTTGTTTCGCCACTCGATACAAATCGACCAAAACTCCAAATATGAGCCCTATATTAAAATGGAAAAAGCCATAACTTTTCTTTGCAACCACCTAGGCATAAACCGATTGCACCATTAGAAAGTAGACATTCCGTATATTATTTTAAGATCATAAAATATTGCTTCGCCACTCATAAAAGTTGTTTCGCCACTCGATACAAATCGAGCAAAATTCCAAATATGAGCCCTATATTAAAATGGAAAAAGCCATAACTTTTCTTTGCAACCACCTAGGCATAAACCGATTGCACCATTAGAAAGTAGACATTCCGTATATTATTTTAAGATCATAAAATATTGCTTCGCCACTCATAAAAGTTGTTTCGCCACTCGATACAAATCGAGCAAAATTCCAAATATGAGCCCTATATTAAAATGGAAAAAGCCATAACTTTTCTTTGCAACCACCTAGGCATAAACCGATTGCACCATTAGAAAGTAGACATTCCGTATATTATTTTAAGATCATAAAATATATCTTCGCCACTCATAAAAGTTGTTTCGCCACTCGATACAAATCGAGCAAAATTCCAAATATGAGCCCTATATTAAAATGGAAAAAGCCATAACTTTTCTTTGCAACCACCTAGGCATAAACCGATTGCACCATTAGAAAGTAGACATTCCGTATATTATTTTAAGATCATAAAATATTGCTTCGCCACTCATAAAAGTTGTTTCGCCACTCGATACAAATCGAGCAAAATTTCATTTATGAGCCCTATATTCAAATGCAAAAAGCCATAACTTTTCTTTGCAACCACCTAGGCATAAACCGATTGCACCATTAGAAAGTAGACATTCCGTATATTATTTTAAGATCATAAAATATTGCTTCGCCACTCATAAAAGTTGTTTCGCCACTCGATACAAATCGAGCAAAATTTCATTTATGAGCCCTATATTCAAATGCAAAAAGCCATAACTTTTCTTTGCAACCACCTAGGCATAAACCGATTGCACCATTAGAAAGTAGAGATTCCGTATATTATTTTAAGATCATAAAATATTGTTTCGCCACTCATAAAAGTTGTTTCGCCACTCGATACAAATCGAGCAAAATTTCATTTATGAGCCCTATATTCAAATGCAAAAAGCCATAACTTTTCTTTGCAACCACCTAGGCATAAACCGATTGCACCATTAGAAAGTAGACATTCCGTATATTATTTTAAGATCATAAAATATTGCTTCGCCACTCATAAAAGTTGTTTCGCCACTCGATACAAATCGAGCAAAATTTCATTTATGAGCCCTATATTCAAATGCAAAAAGCCATAACTTTTCTTTGCAACCACCTAGGCATAAACCGATTGCACCATTAGAAAGTAGACATTCCGTATATTATTTTAAGATCATAAAATATTGCTTCGCCACTCATAAAAGTTGTTTCGCCACTCGATACAAATCGAGCAAAATTCCAAATATGAGCCCTGTATTAAAATGCAAAAAGCCATAACTTTTCTTTGCAACCACCTAGGCATAAACCGATTGCACCATTGGAAAGTAGACATTCCGTATATTATTTTAAGATCATAAAATATTGCTTCGCCTCTCATAAAAGTTGTTTCGCCACTCGATACAAATCGACCAAAACTCCAAATATGAGCCCTATATTAAAATGGAAAAAGCCATAACTTTTCTTTGCAACCACCTAGGCATAAACCGATTGCACCATTAGAAAGTAGACATTCCGTATATTATTTTAAGATCATAAAATATTGCTTCGCCACTCATAAAAGTTGTTTCGCCACTCGATACAAATCGAGCAAAATTCCAAATATGAGCCCTATATTAAAATGGAAAAAGCCATAACTTTTCTTTGCAACCACCTAGGCATAAACCGATTGCACCATTAGAAAGTAGACATTCCGTATATTATTTTAAGATCATAAAATATTGCTTCGCCAATCATAAAAGTTGTTTCGCCACTCGATACACATCGAGCAAAATTCCAAATATGAGCCCTATATTAAAATGGAAAAAGCCATAACTTTTCTTTGCAACCACCTAGGCATAAACCGATTGCACCATTAGAAAGTGGACATTCCGTATATTATTTTAAGATCATAAAATATATCTTCGCCACTCATAAAAGTTGTTTCGCCACTCGATACAAATCGATCAAAATTCCAAATATGAGCCCTATATTCAAATGCAAAAAGCCATAACTTTTCTTTGCAACCACCTAGGCATAAACCGATTGCACCATTAGAAAGTAGACATTCCGTATATTATTTTAAGATCATAAAATATTGCTTCGCCACTCATAAAAGTTGTTTCGCCACTCGATACAAATCGAGCAAAATTTCATTTATGAGCCCTATATTCAAATGCAAAAAGCCATAACTTTTCTTTGCAACCACCTAGGCATAAACTGATTGCACCATTAGAAAGTAGACATTCCGTATATTATTTTAAGATCATAAAATATTGTTTCGCCACTCATAAAAGTTGTTTCGCCACTCGATACAAATCGAGCAAAATTCCAAATATGAGCCCTATATTAAAATGGAAAAAGCCATAACTTTTTTTTGCAACCACCTAGGCATAAACCGATTGCACCATTAGAAAGTAGACATTCCGTATATTATTTTAAGATCATAAAATATTGCTTCGCCACTCATAAAAGTTGTTTCGCCACTCGATACAAATCGAGCAAAATTTCATTTATGAGCCCTATATTCAAATGCAAAAAGCCATAACTTTTCTTTGCAACCACCTAGGCATAAACCGATTGCACCATTTGAAAGTAGACATTCCGTATATTATTTTAAGATCATAAAATATTGCTTCGCCACTCATAAAAGTTGTTTCGCCACTCGATACAAATCGAGCAAAATTCCAAATATGAGCCCTGTATTAAAATGCAAAAAGCCATAACTTTTCTTTGCAACCACCTAGGCATAAACCGATTGCACCATTAGAAAGTAGACATTCCGTATATTATTTTAAGATCATAAAATATTGCTTCGCCACTCATAAAAGTTGTTTCGCCACTCGATAAAATTCGAGCAAAATTCCAAATATGAGCCCTGTATTAAAATGCAAAAAGGCACAACTTTTCTTTGCAACCACCTAGGCATAAACCGATTGCACCATTAGAAAGTAGACATTCCGTATATTATTTTAAGATCATAAAATATATCTTCGCCACTCATAAAAGTTGTTTCGCCACTCGATACAAATCGAGCAAAATTCCAAATATGAGCCCTATATTAAAATGGAAAAAGCCATAACTTTTCTTTGCAACCACCTAGGCATAAACCGATTGCACCATTAGAAAGTAGACATTCCGTATATTATTTTAAGATCATAAAATATTGCTTCGCCACTCATAAAAGTTGTTTCGCCACTCGATACAAATCGAGCAAAATTTCATTTATGAGCCCTATATTAAAATGGAAAAAGCCATAACTTTTCTTTGCAACCACCTAGGCATAAACCGATTGCACCATTAGAAAGTAGACATTCCGTATATTATTTTAAGATCATAAAATATTGCTTCGCCACTCATAAAAGTTGTTTCGCCACTCGATACAAATCGAGCAAAATTTCATTTATGAGCCCTATATTCAAATGCAAAAAGCCATAACTTTTCTTTGCAACCACCTAGGCATAAACCGATTGCACCATTAGAAAGTAGACAATCCGTATATTATTTTAAGATCATAAAATATTGCTTCGCCACTCATAAAAGTTGTTTCGCCACTCGATACAAATCGAGCAAAATTTCATTTATGAGCCCTATATTCAAATGCAAAAAGCCATAACTTTTCTTTGCAACCACCTAGGCATAAACCGATTGCACCATTAGAAAGTAGACATTCCGTATATTATTTTAAGATCATAAAATATTGTTTCGCCACTCATAAAAGTTGTTTCGCCACTCGATACAAATCGAGCAAAATTCCAAATATGAGCCCTATATTAAAATGGAAAAAGCCATAACTTTTCTTTGCAACCACCTAGGCATAAACCGATTGCACCATTAGAAAGTAGACATTCCGTATATTATTTTAAGATCATAAAATATTGCTTCGCCACTCATAAAAGTTGTTTCGCCACTCGATACAAATCGAGCAAAATTCCAAATATGAGCCCTATATTAAAATGCAAAAAGCCATAACTTTTTTTGCAACCACCTAGGCATAAACCGATTGCACCATTAGAAAGTAGACATTCCGTATATTATTTTAAGATCATAAAATATTGCTTCGCCACTCATAAAAGTTGTTTCGCCACTCGATACAAATCGAGCAAAATTTCATTTATGAGCCCTATATTCAAATGCAAAAAGCCATAACTTTTCTTTGCAACCACCTAGGCATAAACCGATTGCACCATTAGAAAGTAGACATTCCGTATATTATTTTAAGATCATAAAATATTGTTTCGCCACTCATAAAAGTTGTTTCGCCACTCGATACAAATCGAGCAAAATTCCAAATATGAGCCCTATATTAAAATGGAAAAAGCCATAACTTTTCTTTGCAACCACCTAGGCATAAACCGATTGCACCATTAGAAAGTAGACATTCCGTATATTATTTTAAGATCATAAAATATTGCTTCGCCACTCATAAAAGTTGTTTCGCCACTCGATACAAATCGAGCAAAATTCCAAATATGAGCCCTATATTAAAATGCAAAAAGCCATAACTTTTCTTAGCAACCACCTAGTCATAAACCGATTGCACCATTAGAAAGTAGACATTCCGTATATTATTTTAAGATCATAAAATATTGTTTCGCCACTCATAAAAGTTGTTTCGCCACTCGATACAAATCGAGCAAAATTCCAAATATGAGCCCTATATTAAAATGCAAAAAGCCATAACTTTTCTTTGCAACCACCTAGGCATAAACCGATGGCACCATTAGAAAGTAGACATTTCGTATATTATTTTAAGATCATAAAATATTGCTTCGCCATTCATAAAAGTTGTTTCGCCACTCGATACAAATCGAGCAAAATTCCATTTATGAGCCCTATATTAAAATGGAAAAAGCCATAACTTTTCTTTGCAACCACCTAGGCATAAACCGATTGCACCATTAGAAAGTAGACATTCCGTATATTATTTTAAGATCATAAAATATTGCTTCGCCACTCATAATAGTTGTTTCGCCACTCGATACAAATCGAGCAAAATTCCAAATATGAGCCCTATATTAAAATGGAAAAAGCCATAACTTTTCTTTGCAACCACCTAGGCATAAACCGATTGCACCATTAGAAAGTAGACATTCCGTATATTATTTTAAGATCATAAAATATTGCTTCGCCACTCATAAAAGTGGTTTCGCCACTCGATACAAATCGAGCAAAATTCCAAATATGAGCCCTGAATTAAAATGCAAAAAGCCACAACTTTTCTTTGCAACCAACTAGGCATAAACCGATTGCACCATTAGAAAGTAGACATTCCGTATATTATTTTAAGATCATAAAATATTGCTTCGCCACTCATAAAAGTTGTTTCGCCACTCGATACAAATCGAGCAAAATTCCAAATATGAGCCCTGAATTAAAATGCAAAAAGCCACAACTTTTCTTTGCAACCAACTAGGCATAAACCGATTGCACCATTAGAAAGTAGACATTCCGTATATTATTTTAAGATCATAAAATATTGCTTCGCCACTCATAAAAGTTGTTTCGCCACTCGATACAAATCGAGCAAAATTCCAAATATGAGCCCTGTATTAAAATGGAAAAAGCCATAACTTTCTTTGCAACCACCTAGGCATAAACCGATTGCACCATTAGAAAGTAGACATTCCGTATATTATTTTAAGATCATAAAATATTGCTTCGCCACTCATAAAAGTTGTTTCGCCACCCGATACAAATCGAGCAAAATTCCATTTATGAGCCCTATATTCAAATGGAAAAAGCCATAACTTTTCTTTGCAACCACCTAGGCATAAACCGATTGCACCATTAGAAAGTAGACATTCCGTATATTATTTTAAGATCATAAAATATTGTTTCGCCACTCATAAAAGTTGCTTCGCCACTCGATAAAAATCAAGCAAAAAGTCCAAAAATGAGCCCTATATAAAGTCAGGTAATTTTAAGATATTTTAAAAAGTCACGGAGTTTAAAGATCTTCCAAGAAGCCAGGAAATTACAATCATTATCTGCAGACAATATTTCCAGCTGACAGTGTCAGTGCAAAAGGTTTGGCGAACGCAATTATCTAAAAAATAAAAGATTAAAAATTGGATAGAATTAACTGAAATGGTCAGGGAAAATCGTTGGAAAAGGTCAGGGAAAACCTGGAAAAGTCATTGAATTTGAATCTGAAAACACTGTGGCAACCCCGTTTTTAAAAGTTGGGCCACATGACGTCACACGTCACAGTATAGGACCCCCCCGCAAAATTTTAAAAATTTAAAAACCAAAAAAACTAATATAGGTAGACCATTTTCGAGATGACCATCGGATTCTTCGCCTTTTACTCTATAAACACGAGTAAATTCCAAAGAATCAACAGAAGCGCCAGTAAGATATTATTATTTTCGCAAGAACATGATATTTTCCGTGGACGTTCTAAAAATCTTGGGTGTTTACTCTAAATTTCGCCATAAATCTAATTATTTTTACATTCACCTTAAAATCTGGGAATCATAGTTTTTTAAGCGTAAAAACGAGTGTACCAAATTTCATTAGGATCTGACTATCCATGGTTGCGTATCTAGGTGGACCCATATGGAATGACCCTATAATATTTTAACTTCCATATTTCAAGTAAAAATAGCGTAGGATATAGCTACCTATATTTGTTGCGTCAACTGTACAGCACACACGGCGTTGATTAGGTCATGGAAAAAACAGCTGTCGAAAGTGTCGAGTTACGAGGTTCGATGTATCAAATGAAACATTTTAAACAGGAAATTGGGGGGATTGGACATTCCTAAAGGTCACTATCTCGTTTACAATCCTTTAAAACCCAAAAAAATCACTGAATTAAGCTACAAACATCTGCTAGCAATTTTCTTTTAGCGCTCCTTAAAAGTTAAGCCTTGATATTCTGTGCCTAGAATTCTAGATTGCCTTAAAGAATTAATGTTGGTTGAAATAGCAAGCCTCAATGTATTACGGATGTATCGCGTCGGATGCTCAAATAGCCCGAAATTAGTGTTTGGATATTTCTCGTATTTAAATTTTCTTATCCGAACGAATAACTCGGATAATATTCAAGGATAAGTTTGCCATCATTTTCGGATAAAAAGATATAAATTAATTGGATTGAAATATAATATATTTTAAGACATTTGAACGGAAAATATTCGAATTTAATTCAGTAGATCTGGCTAATTCTTAATCCGAGCAGCCTTTTAATCTCCCCCTCGATCTAATCTCAAATCCCTATTTTTAAAGCGAAGATGAATAGTATATATCCATTAAATAGACTAATCTTAATGCTTTTATTTATTTATTTAATAGGATATTGGATTTGACTTCGTCTCGTCTTCTCAAAATCGGATATCTCGGATTATATTCTTCGTAACAAACGTGTATGTACCATGACAATTTTCTTGCCATTGTAGCATGGCTATTTTCTTTTCAACTTTTGTGTTTGGTGTATCATTATTGTTCGCGTCGCGAAAAATAAGTTACGGGAAACATAACGCGATGGCTAGAAGATTAATAAGACCAGTAAAATTCATTTTAATTGGAAGAGTGAAAACTGATTTCTCACTCCGTTGAAAGAAAACAATCGCGAAAGAACTTTCCTTATCCATTCCGTCGAACGCGGAACCTCGAAAGAACTTTTTTCTAACCATTCCGTCGACCGCGGAACCTCGAAAGAACTTTTTCCTAACCATTCCGTCGACCGCGTAACCTCGAAAGAACTTTTTCCTAACCATTCCGTCGACCGCGTAACCTCGAAAGAACTTTTTCCTAACCAATCCGTTGACCGCGTAACCTCGAAATAACTTTTCCTAACCATTCCGTCTAACGCGTAACCTGGTAACAACTTTTCATTACCATTTCGTCGAACTCGGAACCCCGAAAGAAGTTTTCGTTACCATTCCGTCGAGGGCGCAACCTCGAAAGAACCTCCTAGCCATTCCTACGAAAATGCGATCGGAAAAGCGTACAAGATCTACAATTGCGATTCGGTTAACGGAATACTAATCTAATCAAGCCTATACTTATACTTTACACGTAGTTAATGGCCTTATGCCAACACTCTCTATCAAACCCATTTTATCGGGGTCAATCGAGCGCCACGAATCGATACGAGCTTGAAAGTCACGACCTTTTTACGCATTTTCTTTAATTTGACCCCGATAATTTTATTTTGCCTACAACCCTTCAGTGTTTTCAGCGGTATTAATTAATTTTAATCTAATTAACGCGCGCCTGCGTTACGAGCGCGGAGTTATTAGTCACGTTTGGGAGAGAACGTAGGTCATTCGGAAAGTTAGGCACTTGTGACCGACTCGAGCGTGTCTCTCCCGGTCGTAGGACCTTTGACCCTTAGAGAAACGTGGCCATTAACTTTGCCGGGTCATCAAGGACCCCGTAAGTTTTTGCGATGCGCTGCTGGCGTCCGTTTTCTGGGTTGGAGCTCGCGAAGAGTCACTTAGGGACTGTTAGGACCCGTGGGTTTTGGTTTTAGGTTAAGAATCCTAGCTGTACAACGCGTTGCGATTTCTGTGATTTTCAGCTACTTGCCGGACTTTAAAAGACTCGTGTTGGTTCTGGAAATGAGAACTTTCACTTTGTTATCTCGATACTTCGCGTCTTTCTAATTTTTCTCTTCAAGTAATTGAAGGTTGAACGCGATTAAAATTATTATCGCGTATCGTAAGAATTTGGGCAGGGGATGATAAACTAATTGTAAATATTCACGATTTCTAAAACTAATTGCGTCAGGTGTTAATTTTAAGTGGGTGGGGTGAATTAGTTTGACCAAGTCCAAGTTATATTGGGTTAGGTCACCCCAGGTCCGACGGTCGAGGGGGCTTGAGCCCACTCTGTTCCGCCCCATTTCATGTTTTGAGCCCCATTCATTTTATAAGGGTTTGTCGAAGAAATATTTCCTATTTTCTGCTTCGAGTTGGATGATTGCAAATTGGTTGACTTTCCTCGTATACCCCAACTATAATAATTTTCAATATTTTAAGTTATTAAGAACAGTGGATGAATATCTTCCCTTATTGCTTCTAACTTAATCGTATTTAAACTCCCCGAATATATAGAGCAACTTGTGTTCCATAATGACTAAAAGCAATCGGCAGAAAAAGGCGTTTTAAGATTAGTTCATTTTCATTATTTTAAAACAAATTCAGCGCTCACGAAACTAGCAAGCAAGGCTACAATCAATAATATATAATATTCATATTTGCCCTACTGACTGCAGTTCAAAAATGACTTGACGAAAAGAGACACATACTCTTTATTTGCTTAATACCGGCTTAAAGGGGATGGGCTAATGGGATTCAGGATCTACGGCTCAACAAAATGTCTATCGTCGATTTGGTTGGCTCGTTTCATCGATTCGTTTCGTCACAACGACGTCAACCAATCGCTGTTGTTTATTTAAACGCCTTATAAAGGTAGAAAAGGTTTGACATTGTCATTATTTCGAAACATTCCGAGAATCTGAAAAGAGATATGGATAGAAAATATTCTCCCCTTGCAAGCTTAAATATTTCCAACGCGACACGTTTATTCTTTGTTGAATTTAACTCTAAACTAAGTTGGATCGAATAATATTTTATCAAACACACATTCTAACGTCAAACATTTAGTTTTTAATGGTAATTAAAAGTTACAAGGTTGCTTACAATACTTTAATTAACAATTTACATTTAACATTTAACATTACAAGTAATTAGTAAATCAGCCGCCATTAATTATGTTTTTCGGCGATTACCAACGACGATTATGAATATATAATACTATTAATTTAAGATGATTCTATAGAAGGGATATCTTCAAATTGATTTTTAAACAGCGTAGGGTGGAATTAGTCCTGATGCCACTAGCGACCCTACGCTTACTAAATACCCTTAAGTTGAGTTTTTGTGGAAAGGGGAAACCGAAGAACTCGGGAAAAAAAAAACTTTGTAAACTCAATGCCGTTAAGATTGATTACCATTTCATAACATTAATAATGTTATTAACAAATGACGAATTACGGATACTTAAACAATAGATTAATTAATATTATTTTACTTGAAAATTAAATTTCTTAACACTAATTGTGGGATGGATATTAGATTTAATTTAAAATTTTGAGGTGATTAATGACGTTTGTGCGATTATAAACACCGATAATTAAATTTCATCCTTTGAGTTTTATCTTGATATTATTTTCTAAATCGATGGTGAGGGGTTTAACCAATCCCGTAACTGACTTCAGCATTTTGTAATGCTAAATACGATCCTAGATACGTTATCATTTTAGCGCAGTCAGAGCTATAGGATTGTTAACCTATTACGTGGAGTAGTCAACATCGATCGGTGGTATTTTGATCTTCGATTCGATCTTCAATAATCGTCCGTATAGTTACGTATCGATATTATTATCGTGCTTATTAAACTGTCGATACTTAAAACGTAAGCCGGAAGCCAGCAGGGTTCCAAGGAGTTGAAGAAAATGTCTGCTGATTGAGACGCCGTGTTAAACTTCGTGTACTCAGCATTTGAAGAAAGTCTTCCGGTAGGAAATACGTCAGCATAATTATGATTATTCGGACTCACATTAGATACTGTTCGCGCTTTGTCGCTATCTTTCTGCAAATCTTGTAGATGGCCCAACAGAATCTATCATTGAATCGAGAAAATAAGAAATATTTCATTAGATAAAAGACAGCGTCACGAACATCTTGGACGAAGGAGTCCAGGGGTACCGCGAACTGTCTGCCTGCCCTGCCGAGGTCGAGTCAAGAGACCAAGTGGCTTCTTTTACCATCGCAAACCGTGTCCATCTTTTTGCATTCTTCGTTCAAAGGGGAAAATGTTTCTTCCCTCTTAGTCGAAGTTCACAACGCGCGTGTTGAAAATATTTGCCATTTTTGCAACCAGGGTATTTAGTCCGAGTGGGAATCATCCGCTAAAAAATAATTTAATGGCGTTTTTCTTCGAACTGCTCCGATTGTTCCCGGAGGATTCCAAAAAACTAGTTTCGCTTTCCGCTTCTTAAAAAGTCCATTTATTCTAAATGTGGTGATATGTAGTTGAAATCAATACGGACCTTTTTCGCCAACGTTCAGTCCCGAAGTATTCGAAGAAGAAGGTAACTGTTGCCAATGATAGGCCGATAAACCAAAGACGAAAAATGAGGGTTAGATACATAGTGTTTATTGTCGTGAAAGATATGGAGGTGGCCGAATTATCCGATTCGAATACGTTTCCTCGTTTATAGAACCTTCCTCGTCGAAAATGGGGTTCCATTTGACTCGTTTCAGTTAGTCGTGTTGCGCTATTAAATAGTATTTCATTTTTAGTCTTATATGACGACTTAAGAAGTCCGTATTTCTTATTTTCTCTTAAAGGGAGACTATTATCAACTGAAATAAAGTATGTTTTCTGATAAAAATATGACGCCCTGAATTTGTTCATGTTTTTTGAATTACCCTAGGATAGTTATTCTATCAGAAGTTTGAATTTTCCTACAGTGACTTCTCAACCAATCAACGGTCGCTTTAAAACACTATGAGGGTTTAGAAAGACACGAGATACCGCGACTGTTGTCTCGCGCTCTTTTTCAATTTCAATTTCTAAAATTTCAAAATTAGGCTTAGCGCAAATACGACCATTTAGAGTTTTTAAAAAATCTTTTCGTAATTTTTATTTTAGTAAAGTTTGAATTGAAGTTAATATAAATTCGGGCCAATCATATTATTTCAGCCTTCAACAACGCTTGTAATGTCCTATCATTAAAATAATAGGTCGGTGTTTGATGGCCAAGGTCTTGGAAACTAATTTAAACATCAAAATTGGCATGGTGATTCCTTTAAGTGACAATTAAGTATTTTAAGGCGCAATTCTAATCTGTGGTTTCTTACACATAGTCGATTCTCTCCTTGATAGCGCGAGGCAATCGTTTGTTGAAGAACATGTGCACGTAGAGCTCTCCTAATTTAGTTTTTCCAACGTACAGTTTCCTCTTGTATCGCTTGAGTTTCTTGAATAGGACAGGCCTCAGAGAAGAACCTTCGACGATTACCACAGATTTCCCGCTAGCAAATTTTTTAGTCAATTTCTTGTCGAGCTGCCAATAACGCTCTTTATTTCTTTGAAGCTGCTGCCTCAAATTGGTGTATTTTGAATCTTCGCTCTGCAACAGTAATCACTAAGCTGGTGGAGAGTAACTATAGCGCGTGATCGATTCGTGGCTAAAGGCTAAAGCTATCGTTACTCAGTCTAGACTCCGACGCCGCCGATTGCGCGCCGTTTAACTTTGCAATATTTTTGACGCCGCCGCCGATATCTAATATTTTCGGCGCGCCGCCGCCGCAAGACTCAAGAGTCGAGCGTGACTCTCTGCCTACAGGGGTCAGCAGCTGTCGAACGGCCACTGCCACGCAGTGCAGGCACGATGAGAGACCGTTGGTCCGTGGGAAACCACGAAAGTAAAAGAAAAGTGAAATTTCACAGGAGAGCTGAAAGACGCGACATGGCAGTCCTGAGCTGACCATGTGACGTCATACGCCGATACGCTCACGGTTTACGCCGCCTCAAGGGAAAAAACTAGGCGCGCCGCTGCCGAAACTAAAAAAAACACCGTCACGCCGCCGCCGGGTTTTTTTCCGCGGCGTCGGAGTATAACTCCGTCTACACCTCACTCAAGCTAATTGTTGAATGGATACCGAGCAAGACTTTACCTCGAACAATGTTGTGAACCGACGAGACGGCGGGTAATAACAAATAATCTCTGAGTTGGACGTCAAATCCTCCAAAGAATCGATGAGTAAAAAGCCATCTACGAGAATATCGCTCTTCAAACCAGCGCACCAAAATTGATGTATGATTGTTACTCCCAAGAGCCACCAGGCTCGCGTATGCCTCAATGGTACTGCCACTTTCTTCTCGCACACCACGGCTGCCAACGAAAAATAACAAAGATTTACTTGGCTAGAATAAGGATTAGATTAACGTAATGCATTCATATAGATTAACGTAACCACGGGAAACCCAACGTACAGTAATCTCTTGGGAAATTTCTACCCGCGTCTTTTGTGTATCTAATTAAAGGCGTATTTCTTGGGTATATTCGAGATATTTCTGTTGGTCATCTGGAAGATATATCTCTATGGCAACTTGAAGGAAAAGTTCTTTTGTGGCTACGTTTAGTGGCTTTAAAGTATGTGTTTTTGGCTTGTTTAAAAAGATAGAGAAAGAAATTTTACGTATTACCCTTTTGGATAGAGGGTTTAGACACCCTCTTTATATTTATTTTTTTGCGCGGGTAATAATCATTTACATTTTTTACGCGGTTACCGAATACTCGATTGACCATCAACTCAACGTTTATCCAGACTATCTGGATACCTCTTGTTTAGTATACTAGAAATATAATATTCCCAAGGGGTCCCAGTATTGGACTAGAGTAGTCGTGGCACTTCTAGGATGTTTAATTCGTCGTAATTATTGGCTTTCGAATCAGCTACTTACAGTTGCGTAAAATATCAGCCGCGTGGATCCAAATTGACTCGGCGAACGAAGTGAAATGACTTTCACGGCGCGTCTTATTTCTATTGCCTATGTAAGAAGAGACGGCGGACACCGCGAGCAGCGACAGAGCCACCAGGATCCAAACCAAGTCCCCGAGTCCCTGGATCGACAGCACTTCCGAATGACCCCTTTCACTTTTTACAGCCGAAATTATTACAAATGAATCATGGTGTGCGAGCGGAGATACGTGATAATGACGCGGCGTGGTACGGCCAAATTTATAATAATGGACCGTTGAATCAATTATCTGCAGGCGACAAACGATAGTTACGTGGAAAATCGATTAAAAAGATACCTGGAGTTTGGAGATATCCGTCTCAATGAAGAGAATGGTCAGAGGGTTAAAGATAATTCAGCCTCGAAAAGGAATACGGACACATCCCCAATAAGCCACAATTCCCCAATTTTGAACAACGCCTCCATGGAATTATGAATTCCTCCGAAACACGCGTAGCCAAAGGTGTTTTTGGCTGTTCTACATATAGAACGTATCCCATGCCCTTTTGTCAAGTTTTTGGCGTTTTTCAAATAATCATACGCGACTTCTTTTTTTTATTCTTTCTAACCACGGCAAACCTTCACGCCACCCCATGAAGGAGGTCTAGCTAAAAATGGAATCTTTCGTGATCACAATTCTTGGACAGTGAGTAGAACGACGATTTTAAGGTTTGCGTCCGCTTGCGCAGTTTCCCCCTTACGCAGTAGCCATTTGCGCGGTTTCCCATTTGCGCAGTTTCCCATTTGCGCAGTTTCCCATTTGCGCAGTTTTCCCATTTGCGCAGTTTTCCAATTTGCGCAGTTTTCCAATTTGCGCAGTTTTCCAATTTGCGCAGTTTTCCATTTGCGCAGTTTTCCATTTGCGCGGTTCCCATTTGCGCAATTTTCCATTTGCGAAGTTTGCCATTCGAGCTGTCCACAAGAGGGACAGAACCTAACGTAACCTGCAAATGAACATTGCGCAAACGAAAAATGCGGAAACGGAAAACTGCGCAAAAGGAAATGCGCTTGTGGTAACTGCGCAATTGGAACCTTACCGATTTGAACAAGCACATTTCATTTTTAACTCTTGCCAGATTAAGATTTGTCGGCTTTTTGTTCCAAACCATGCACCCGTCAGTAGTCAGAGGTCACGCGTTATGCGACGCTGTTATGGTATCCCCATTTAATTCGAACATTTCGTGAAGATCATTATCGTTTACTTACGCCATATCGAACACCGTAGCCCATCATATTGTGTTCATTATTCCATCTGGTTATGTTCATATTCAGGAGGGCTTTTTGCATATCCTTGTCGTTCATTAAAAAGAGATTGACATTTTTTAAAGAATGTAAAATGATCCAAGGCACCAACGTAGCGCCGTAAAAATAAATCCTGTACGATCCATTGATAAACTGATCAGCCATACCCTGCGGGAATTCCTGAAAATAAAAGTTACGTCATTGAATTGGAAGTACATCTACCATCTGTACGCGTGTACTATCAAAAGATGGCTATTAGAAGTAAGCCACTATCCACTGGGAAGACAACTGGCTAGTTTGACCGTTCAAAAGTTTTTGAATTTGACTTTCCTACTTTGCCCAGCAATACTCTGTGACTTTTCTCTTTTTTTGTCCATCACTACTAGATTATTATAAATCCCCCTTGGTAACTAGATTTAAAGTGTTTTAAGCACCATTCTTACCGCTGGTAATCCGAAAGTGAAATTATAAGGATTTGTCGATGTAATATTTCCGTTTTCCATCTTCGAGTTGGATGATTTCAAAGACGTCTTGCCTCTTATTTCAACCGCGCAATTTGCGATATTTTGTTTTATTTAAAATGTCCAGCTTCGATTTGGTTGACTCCTCTCATATCGACCCATATAGCTTCTAACTTTAGCTTATTTAAACGCGCCAAGTATAAGTAGTGTCCTGTGTTGTAATGACAAAATGCAATTGGTATTGGAGATTTCTTTGCTATATACACAAGCGGAAAAAATCAAACACAAAATAATGACAATTCATATTTTCCCTATTCCGTTACAAAATGAGTTTTACAAAGTGGAACACAGTCGAATCGTTTTGATTCTCTATAGACTTAGCTTTCATTTTATTGTTTGTGTATTCTGTATAGTAGTATATTAGAAATTATGTGTTACCAGAAGACGGGGAAACTCTTCTTTGAAGTCTATTACTCTTATGTTCCATATAGCGAACCACTCCGTCAAGGGGAAAAATTTCCCCGTTTTACTACTTTTCTGGGGGAAGGGCTTCGAAACATGTAGGATGCGGTTTTTTTTTATTCCCAATCAATCCTGTATGTAAGAACGATCCCGAGCTCTAACCTTCCCACGCGTACGATACAAGCGGACTCTATGAGTATAAGCGTAACTTATCAAACCGCCACAGGTTTTTCCTAATTTGCAAACTTCTCTTGAACTTAGAAGTTGGCGAGAACGTAAGAACGCGCGCGTGGTGAGACCGTGATAGTCACCTGTCGTTTCTTTACTCACCAAAAAATAAATAAAAATGTGGTTATATATTCCTTCTTCACGGAATCGAATGAAATAAACCCTGGCAGAGAAACGCAATCATTTTTTCCTACGTGACTACTTATAATCGAACCTCAACTTCAGCTAGGAGGCGTACAAATCGGGTTTTTTGAAACTTACCCCTTCAGACGCGGGTAAACAAGATACGGGAGTGATAGACTTCATTAGAGGGTTTCATGGGCTTGTGGTTATGTACGACAGTGTAGGCTGTATTTTTACCAAACCGACACCTCGAGGCCATCTATTCAAATTTGACTACTTCGAGGTGTAAATTACTTCTGCCGAAACCAAAAGTTTTATTTCGAGTTTGTAAATTACATTTTGCACTCTTTCTGATCGATTCTTTGAAAAGACTACAGAATTGTGGAATCGGACGAGGCATAAACTTAGTTAGGGAAAAAATGTATGTTACGAGAGAGCTAGCTAGGATTGAAATATATTTCTTAATACTACTTCTCTTTGCCACGTTTCTCCTAAGTGAGCCATCACGCCTTTATCCCCAAACTCCGGACGATATTCTCGGATGACCTGTTGACACTGACCCTTTCCTGATCTTATTCAGCGCCAGAAAAACCTATATATATATAGTTTTTATACTACCCCTTTGAGAGATCGCTATGCCAAAGAAAACCCCATTTTTATTTCCTCAAATAAAATATTTACGAGAGAACTACCTTTTTTACGAAACCTGTAGTAACAATAACGCGATTTATTGTTATATATTTATATTCTTCGAATCTAAATATGAAATTTCTTATCCAACAAAGGGAGAATGGAACCTAATAACGAGTGTTTTTTATCGATTCCTTATCGTTTAAATACGCCTAATCCACAAATATTAAACTAGAAATAAATTTAAATCTTACCACGAAAATAGGCTTAGTTGGATTCATGGAACTTCGAAATTTCTTCGTATTGAAGGGTCATCGACCAATGAGCAAAGTTGAGATCTAAATGAGACATACGATTCCTCGCTGAAACAACAATACGAAGAAATTAGGGATTTTCTTGAATCTAGCTAAGCCTATTTTCGGGGTAAGTTCAAAATTTGTATTTTTACCGGTGGATTAGGCCTATTTAAACGATAAGGAATCGATAAAAAATCAGTTGTTTTTTGGTTGCATTCCCCTTTTAATTGATAAAACATCAAAGATTTATCTTGGAATATAACCAACATATATTTAAATATTATCCAAATGTAACAAACAAACGGAAAATAAAATATTTCTAGGATATTCCAGTATACCACTGGGAACTTGAAGAAAAAATTGTGGCTACGTTTATTAGTTTCAAATATTTAAGAATATTAAATTTGTTTTTGGCTTGTTCAACAATAGGGGCGATACATTTTACCAGAGGTATATAATAACCCCCCTTCGGGGGGAAGTATGAATGCCCCTTTACTACCAATGCTAAAAATCACGAACAACAAGAGCCCGCTGCTGACTATCTAGGCCACTAGCTCGCGCTGGACTTCTCAATGTCGCTACTCTAGTAAATGGTCTTTGTATAAACAAGACGGCTCGATTTGTGTTTAGAACTTCCTGTCTCAGGAGTCGGGCTGTCTGTTAAAGTGGAGTCGAAGGTTGACTTCAGCTCGCGAGTTCCGGAAGTGTGCGTAGGGAAAATTTAGTGAGGTTCAAAATGGTGTAACTATTTTTTGGGAGTAAAGCGGTGTGTCGATCCGCCGCGATTTACGCCGGGCACTTGTTGTTCGTCGATTTTGCCTACCTTTCATACTTCCCCCCGAAGGGGGTTATTATATACCTCTGATTTTACGTATTGCTCTATTGAATGAAAGGTTTGGACTCCAAATACAAGATACTAGGTTAGGACGCGGTGGTTTCGATACCATACTTCAGCTTTGATTATTTTAGTACACTAGAAACTTAATATTCGATCCCTCTTGGAACCCCATTGACTTTAGACGTTTACAACCGTAAGAGGTGTAGCTATTTATGGGATAGACCATCTTGTTTCTTATCGAACCAATTACAAATACGAGCGTCATTTTTCAAATAGAGAACCGAGTATTTAGGCTTAGCAAACAAACGTTTACAAGCGAGCAACTACTTGGCTCCTGCACGGCGTTGTTTTTAATTAGCACAAAAAAAGTTAATTATTTGTTAAAATTAACTCTAATCGCGAGCTTGCGAAGGTGTATGGAATAAACGTCTAAGACCTATTGGATTGAATAACTTTTTATCAGATCCATATTCTATCTTCAAACATTTAATTTATTAGTGGTAGTTAAGTGACTAATTACAGGGTTGCTTACAGTAATTTAAATTAAAAAAAATTAATATTTAACAGTACGAGTAATTGGTAAATACACGAATCAGGCGCCATTAATTAGATTAAACATTTAATATTTAATGGCAATTAAAAGTGTCAAGTTACACGGTTCCTTACAATACTTTATTTAACAACAATTAACATTTAACAATTCACAATTAATAATTAACGTTTGACAATTAACAATTATTATTTAACAATTAACAATTATAATTTAACATTTAATATTACAAGTAATTGGTAAATTAGCAGCCAATAATTATGTTTTTCGGCGATTCCAAACATCGATTTTCAATAATAACATTAAATTAAGCTGGTTCTAGAGAAGAGATATCCTCCAGCTAATTTTTAAAGAGCGTAGGGTGGAAGTAGGCAACCCCGATGCCACTGCTAACCATTACCCACCCTAGACTAACTAATACCCTTAACCTCCGTGAGTTTTCGTGGAAAGGGGAAACCGAAGGACTCGTTGAAAAACCCATTTGCGAACTCAATGCCCAAGGTTTTGTGCCCAATATGTTCACCCATCTTGTCGCGACGCCAGTTAGATTGATTACCATATTCATTATTAATAATGGTATTTAAAAATGACGTATTATTTATACTTAAACAATAGATTAATTTATAATATTTAAGTTGCGCATTAAGTTTTATAACACAATAATAGTGGGAAGGATATTCTATAATAAATTTTAAATTTTGAGGTGATCGGTGCAAATATATCAACGGCCGCGATTAATGACGTTTGGGCGATTCAAACCTCAGACAATCAAATTTGATCCTTTGACGTTTCTCTGTTTTTTCAGCCGTTGATTTACTATTAACTTTATTTTCTAAATCGATGGTGAGGGGTTTAACCACTCCCGCAACTAACTGCAGCCTTTGTTAATGTTAAATACGAACCCAATTACGTAATCACTTTAGCGCAGTCATATAAGCTACAGGCTTGTAAACCGATTACGTGTAGCAGTCAACCCCTTGGTTGTGTTGCGCAGTAGCGTCGCCCGTATAGAGTCACTTTCGAAATACTATAAGCGTTTATCAAACGGGCGTATGCTTAAAGCGTAAGCGAGAATCCATGATTCCAGGGAATTCGAGAGAATGTTGAGGAAGCTGAGCCGTTGATTGATACGTCGCGTTAAGCCTCGTGTACTCGGCACTCGAAGAAAGTCTTCCGAGGGAAATACTTCAGCGAAATTACAAGTATTCGGACGTGGCCTTACATTAAATACGGTTCCAAGATTACTGCTATCTTTCTACAAATCTTGTAGATGATCCAAGAGAATCTGTCATTGCATCGTGAAAAGAAATATTTCATTAGAAAAAAGACAAATGAGCCGAAGTCAAGACGCCAAGTTGGGTCTTTTACATCCGAATTCCGTCTTCTTTAAATTAAAATAATGATAGAAACAACTAATTTCGCTTTCCGCTTCTTCGAAAGAACGTTTATTTTGAATGCACTGGTGATATGTAGTTGAAATCAATACGGACCTTTTTTGCCAACGTTCACTCCCGAAATATTCGAAGAAGAAGGTTACTGTTGCCAATGATAGGCCGATAACCCAAAGACGGAAAACGAAGGTCAGATACATGGTGTTCATTGGCGTGTAAGATATCGAGGTGGCCGAATTATCCGATTCGAATACGTATCCTCGTTTATTGAATTTTCCTTTTCGATAATGGGGCTCCAACTGTCTCGTTTCAGTTACTCTGGTTGCGCTAATAAAAATATAATTTATTATTTTCTCTTAAAGGAATACTATCAGCTGAAATGAAGTGATACTTTAATTTTTTTTTGATCCCTTTAAAATATGTCCCTCTGTATTTTTTCATAACTTTTGAAGTAGAAAATATTAAACGTGTTTTTTAATTTCCCTACAGTGACTTTTCGTCCAATCAGCGATCGCGTTAAATGACAGTGAGTAATTACTTCATATTTCGTATAATAAATTGTCTCGTGGCGCGATTTCGTGACTTTTTGCTCGTGCTCTTTTTTAATTTGAATATCTTCAATTTCAAAATTTAGGCTTAGCGCAAATACGGCCATTTATTTCTACATTTATAAGCTTTTTACTAAATTGACGGAAAAGCCGGGTTCGAGAAACCTACTATATCCATCATTATCAGAAGCCGATGAGACCCTCCTTTGAAGTCTAGTACTCCCGGGTCTTGTTTACCCCTCTCTGTATGGGTTAGTTTCAAAAAGCGCGATTCGTACGCCTCCTAACGTTGGATATTTTCGGAGCGGGAGTTCGTCGAGCGAATATCTCTAGCAGCCTTGGAGTTCGTCAAAAAAACGTCGTCGTTTGTGGAGAGAGAGAATTTCCAATTTTGCGTGGACAGGGGGGATGAAGTAGGACCCCTCCGATCTCGTAAAATTGGGAATTTTCCCCATACAGAGAGGAGCGCTATATGGAACATTAGAATAGTAGACTTCAAAGGAGGGTTTCATCGGCTTCTGTCATTATCTATTCTTAATCATCGCGGAATAGAATCTAGCATCTGATTGGTCGGGACGTCACTCCTTTAAAATATAAGCCCAGTCGTTAGCCTTAAATGTATCAGATATTATTTTCTAATTGAACTAATTGATAAATAATTGTGAAAAATTCCATAGTTTATATTTAAATACTAAAAACAAGGGAAAATTAAGAGCTGTAGTGTGAAACGCGTAAAATTAGGTTTTTGTGCATCTGCCTTATCTGAGGTTTCTTACACATAATCGATTCTCTCCTTGATATCGCGATTTAATCGTTTATTGAAGAACAAGTGGCCGTAGAACTGTTCGTATTTGGTCTTTCCCACGTACATGTGCCTTTTGTATCCCTTGAGCTTCTCGAATACGGCAGGGACGTGAGTCGAGGTACCTTCGTCGATAACTACAGCTTTCCCGGTAGCAAATTTTTCAATCACTTTTTCGTCCGTCTGCCAATGAATTTCTCTATTTCTTCGAAGCTGCTGCCTCAAATTTTTGTATTTTGAATCTTCGTCCTGCAATAGTTATCAGTAACTAATAAATAGCGTGTTGTCTCGTGGCTAAAGACAGAATGAGGATAGATCAAGTGGAGTAAAAAAGCCCTACCATTCTAGTACTATAATTTTTACCAAATGGATTGAATCCTTAAATAAGCTTTAGCCGCGCGTTTAGAACCAGCGTCAATTTAACACCTTCTGACGCTGTCCCATGGAAATTTTTATCTATCGTGACTCTATCTATACCTCACTCTGGCTAAAGCTTGAATGGATACCGAGCAAGACGTTACATCGAGCAATTTAATTAACCGTGGAGATGACTGAAAATAGCAAATTATCTTTGGGTTGGACATCAAATCCTCCAAAGAATCGATGAGTATAAAGTCACCAGCGAGAAGATCGCTCTTCAAACCAGCGCACCAAAATTGAATTAGGAATGTTACTCCCAAGAGCCACCAGGCTCGCGTATATATCAATGGTACTGCCACTTTCTTCGCACACGCCACGGCTGCCAATGAAAAATTACAAAGATTTAATTGGCTACGGGATTCAATAACTCATTCGTTTAGATTAAACATACGACCAGGCGGGAGGAGAGGGAGACTGTTTGGACTATAGTGATCGCGGTGCTTCTCAGACGTTTCGTGTGTCGTGCTTATTGGCTTTCGAATCAGATACTTACAGTTGTTTAGAATATCAGCCGTATGGATCCAAATTGACTTCGCGAATGAAGTGAAATGACTTTCACAGCGAGTCGTCTTTCTGTAGCCGATGTAAGAAGAGAGTGCGGACACCGCGAGCAACGACAGACCAACCAGAACACAAACCAGGTCCCCTAGTCCCTGGATCGACAGCACTTCCGTATCATCCCTTTCCGTTTTTACAGACGAATATATTACGTAGGAATCAATGATCAAAGACGGAGATACGTGATATATTCTCGGCGACTCATCGTCCAAATAATAAAGATGAATTGTTGTATCAATTATCTGCACGCGACAAACATTAGTTACGTGTAAAATCGATTAGAATTGAACCTGGAGACAATATCCCCTGTAAGCCATATTCCCCCGGGACAATTCCCCAATTTGGCTGTTATATATAGAGAATTTATCCAGTGCCCTTATCGACGATTGTAATACCGACACGACGCCGCATAGGGGAGGTGTATAATAAAAGTGGAATCTACCGTGATTACAATACTTGGACAGTGTTGGTTAGATTTTAACGAGCAACTTTCCGTTCGCAAGATGGAGACCTTTTGCTGGCCTTTTGTTTCAAACTATGCACCCGTAATTGGTCAGAGGTCACGCGTTACGTGACGTGGGGAGTATCTCCATTAGTTCGAATATTATCATCGTTTACTTACGCCATATTGAACACCGTACGAGTTCTTTGCGTGTTCATCTTTCCATTTGGTGACGTTCATATTCACTAGGCTTTTTTGCAAATTCTTGGAGTTCGTTAAAACGAGATTGGCATTATTTAAAGAATGTAAAATGAGCCAAGGCAGCAAATATGTGCCGTAATCATAAATCGTGTAAGGTCCATTTGTATACAGATCAGCCAAGTTCTCGTATCCCTGAAAATAAAAGATCCTTCATCGAATTGGAAGTACATCTACCATCTGTACACGTGTGCCATCAGTTTACAGATTGGGCATAAAAGTATATTTTAATTTGATTTTTCTAAAGAACGATGCTACTTAAAATAAGCGCTGTCTTCCAAGCTTCGCGGAATTTTACCCCGCCATATTTGCTGCAAAATTTTACGTCACCTAATGACCTACACTATTTACCGTGAAAATTAATTTTCACTCTTGTTAAAAATAGAATCGATAGTATAATGACAATCTCTCTTTATTCGGCGAAGTACTTTCTGAATGTTTTCATACAACTCACGCTTGTACGATTTTAGCTTTATCGGAGTTTTTAATATGATTAGCGGTATTTCAATCTCAATACGAAACCGTAGCTGTAACGCCGATTAAGGGAAATGTGAATAATTATACGGAGTTTCGTGTTTTGAGCGTTATTCCTACCTTTGTAAAGCCGAAAGTGAAATTATAAGGATTTGCCGATGTAATGTTACCGTTTTCCATCTTGGAGTTGGCTGATTTCAAAGACGCCTGGCTTCGTAGCCCAACTGGTCAATTTGGATTTGGTTGTCTTCTCTCATATTGGCCTTTGCAGCTTCTAACTTTAGCTTATTTAAACGCGGCAAGTAGAGAAACGTGACTTTTGTTATAATGACAAAATGTAATTGGTATTGGAGATTACTTTTATATACATTCCCATTACTTTCAGCGCTAATGAAACACGCGAGGAAAGATTTAAAAGAAATTAACGAGAGATAATATCACGAGTAAATCGTCCTAATATTCGTATTTTCCCTATGTCGACTGCCGTTCAAAATGAGTTTGCAAAATGGAATCGTTTTCATGCTCTATGGACTCGCTTTGCTATTCTAGGCTTTGCGCATTCTTTGTGATAGATTATACGTGCTACGAGAGTGTAGGCTGCATTTTTACCAAACCTGTAAATCAAGTCCCTTTAATCAAATTTGACTACTTTTAGGGTTAAATTTACTTCTGCTGAAACAACTAGTTTTATTCCGAGTTCGTAAATTGCTTTTGCGCGCTTTCTGATCGAGTATTGGAAAAAAGAACGAAAATTGGGAATTGGACGAGATATAAACTTAAGCAGTTAGAGAAAAAGCGTTCGTTATGAGATAGCTAGGATAGAAGCCCCTAACTCGGTACACTTTTTGGAAAGAGGTATGGGAGGACTATACGATTGATAAGGAAAAATTAAAATTGTATTGTGGATATTGATTCATCACGCAGCCACTCGCCGCGTTGTTAGCCCTCTTGGGCCGAAAGTTTACAAAACTAGGCCTAGCGTGGCCTAACTTGGTAATGGGGAACCTAACTTGGTTCCGGACACCTAACTTGGGAAACACGTTAAACTCAAAAATTGGATAAATGAGATGATTTGCAAAAGGAACCTCTTCCGCACTTAGAATTGAGAAATGAGTGTTACCAATGGATTCCTTGACCAAATTTACTGAATTAATGGTGGAGCCAGCATTTGCGAAGTTATCGGTGATTTGTCGAAGTAATATTTCGGTTTTCCATCTTCGGGTTGGATGATTTCAAAGACGCCTTGCTTCGTAACCCAACTGGCCAATTTTAGATTTACCAAAAACGTTAAGCTTCGATTTGGTTGGGTACTTTCATATCGACTTTTATAGCTTGTAACTTTAGCTTATTTAAACGCGTTCAGTATGTAAAGCAAAGTGTCATTTATTGCAATACCAAAAAGTAATTAGTATCAAAGATTAGTTTCGTATAAATAGTTCAGGTTTCTCATTATTTTTCGGAAATGGCGAAAAGTAATCAAATGAGATAATAGTCATATTTTACTTAGAAATATGGACTGCCGTTCGAAATGAGTTTACGAAAAGTAACACAGTTGAATCGATTTGACACTCTTTAGACTTTGCTTTTATTCTATATTTTCGGTCGATATTGTAGATGATACGAGAGTGTAGGCTGCGTTTTTACCAAACCGGCAGGTCAGACCCTCTATTCAAATTTGACAACTTCGAGGTGTAGATGTACTTCTGCTAATACCACTAGTATTAATCCGAGTTTGGGGAATCGAAATTGGGGGATCGAAGGAGATATAAACTTAGTTAAGGAAGAAGTGTACGTTACGAGAGAGAGAAAGAGCTAGCTAGGACTGAAATCCATTTCTTAATATAGGTACTCTTTTCCACATTTCCCCTAAACGAACTTGGAAACATTGAGGTTAACAACCGTAAGAGGTGTAGCTAATATGGGCTTGATCATCTTGTTTCTTAACGATTCTATTATCAGATTCATATTTTCTCTT
The DNA here is from genome assembly GCA_963920705.1 of Odiellus spinosus. Lineage (NCBI taxonomy): Eukaryota > Metazoa > Arthropoda > Arachnida > Opiliones > Phalangiidae > Odiellus > Odiellus spinosus. The sequence goes on from OY987239.1 coordinate 7,708,344, forward strand.
CAAACAATTAATTTTTAATGGTAATTTAAAGTGACAAATAACTTAATTAACAACAATTAACATTTAACATACGAGTAATCGGGAAATACACAAATCAGGCATCATTAATAAGCTTTTTCGGCGATTCCAAACATCAATTATTAATACATACAGAAGCCGATGAAACCCTCCTTTGAAGTCTACTACTCTAATGTTCCATATAGCGCTCCTCTCTGTATGTGTAAAATTCCCAATTTTACGAGATCGAAGGGGTCCTACTTCATACCCCCTGTCAACGGAAAATTGGAAATTCTCTCTCTCCACATACGACGACGTTTGGTTGACGAACTCCAAGGCTGCTAGAGATATTCGCACGACGAACTCCCGTTCCGAAAATATCTACCGTTAGGAGGCGTACGAATCGCGCTTTTTGAAACTAACCCATACAGAGAGGGGTAGACAAGACCTGGGAGTAATAGACTTCAAAGGAGGGTTTTATCGGCTTCTGATACATAATAAAAATTAATTTAAGCTGGCTCTAGAGAAGGATTTTTATAGAGCGTAGGGTGGTAGTAGGTATAGCCCTGATGCTAACCACTAGCGACCCTACGCTTACTAAATACCCTGAACCTCCGTGAGTTTTCGTGGAAAGGGGAAACCGAAGGTCTCGTGGAAAAAACCCCTTTCGCGAACTCAACGCCGAAGGTTTTGAACCCTGTTTTTTACATTGATTAAGATTTCTTGGAGAAACACTCATTGATGATGATATTTAAATATGACGAATTACGGATACTTAAACAATAGATTAATTAATAACATTAATAAAAGTGGGATGGATATTATATAATTGATTTTAAATTTGCAATTAAATATGCAAATTTATCAACGACCGCGATTATTTACGTTTTCTTAACACATATAATCAAATTTGATCATTTGAGTTTTATTATCTTGATTTTATTTTAAAAATGGATGGTGATGGGTTTAACCATGGATTAATCAACCTCACAGGGATAATTCACTCTGGTAAAATGATTGTTCGAATTGCACCCTGGTGACAAAAACTGTCTACACGGGGTGAAATATTGAAGGGGAAAAACTGTAAAGCAGACGATGCTCTCATGGATCACTTCCGGATTTGTATCGGTAAGGGGGTAAAATTGAGGGGTCGGATAAAATGTCTGGCCGCCATGTTTGAAAGAAACATCTTCAACTACTAGTATAGCAAATCGTACCAGAGTGAGGTTGATTAATCCATGGTTTAACCACTCCCGTAACTGACTGCAGCCTTTGGTATTGCTAAATATGAACCCAGTTACGTTATCATTTTAACTCGGTCAAAGCTGCAGGTTTGTAAACCGATTACGTGGAGTAGTCAACCCCTCAGTGGTATTGTGATATTCAGTTCGATCATCAATAATCGTGCGCAGTAACGTCGCCCGTATAGTCACGTGACGATATTTTGAAATAATATAAGCGATGGTTCAACTGGCGTATGCTTAAAGCGTGAAGCCAGGATTCCTGGGAATCGAAGAAAATGTCGTGTACTCGGCTTCACTCGAGGAAATACGTCACAGTAATTACGAGCATTCCGACGTGGTCTTACATAAACTTCGGTTCCAACTTTGCCGCTATCTTTCTACAAAACTTGTAGATGGTCCAAATGAATCTATCATTGTATCGAGAAAAGAAGAAGAAATATTTCATTATAAAAAAAACGAATATCTTGGACGAATGAGACTGCGAATTGTCGCCCGGCCGAGCCCAAGTCATGACGACAAGTTGCGTCTTTTACACCCTCAATCCGTCTCTGTGCTTCGTTCAAAGGGTGTTTGAAAGTTTTGTCACTTTTGCAGCCAGAATAATTAGTCCGAGTTAAGTTTGACCTCGTGGGAATAATAAGTTAATGGCGTTTTTCTTCGGACTGCTCCGATTGTTCCCGGAGGACTCCAAAATACATTGCTTTCAGAGTGCTCTCATAGCGAAGAAAAACGCCATTAAGTTGTACTCCGTTAAAATAAATGAATGATATAAAAAACTAGTTTCGCTTTCCGCTTCTGAAAAAGTCCATTTATTTTAAATGTGGTGATATTTAGTTGAAATCAATACGGACCTTTTTCGCCAACGTTTTGTCGAGAAATATTCGAAGAAGAAGGTTACTGTTGCCAATGATAAGCCGATAATCCAAAGACGGTAAACGACGGTCAGATACACGGTGTTTATTGGTGTGAAAGATATCGAGGTGGCCGAATTATCCGATTCGAATACGTATCCTCGTTTATTGAATTTCCCTCTTCGATAATGGGGCTCCAACTGTCTCGTTTCAATTACTCTTGTTGCGCTAATAAAAACTTTTTTAATTATTTTCTCTTAAAAGGAGGGTGGATGGTAAAATCAAGTGATTTTTTTATCGATAATTCTTTTAATTATTAAACCTATCCGCGTAGATAATCCGACTTCACTGTTCTTCTAAACCAATCGCGTCTTCCAGGGAAAAAATACTCGTGGCAAGCTCTCTGTCGCGCGCCACGTTTGCACATGTGACGGAAAAGCCCGGGGCAATTTTGAGCAATAGCCCCCGGGCACCATTTTTTATTAAATTTTTTTGCAATCCTTACGTCATAAGAATCAATTTGCCGTCAAAAATTTTATGCGCAAATAGTTAGTTTTGTTAAAAATAATTTTTTAAAATTGTTAAAATTAAAATGTTTATAGCCTATTTTTTATTTAAAATTATTTATTAAAAACTTTTCGGCTAACCTAACCTAACCCAACCCAACCTAACCATTTGCGCGTAAATATTTTTACGGCAAATTGTTTCTTATGACGTAAGAATTGCAAAAAAAATTGAATAAAAAAATTGGCGCCCGGGGCTATTGTTCAAAATAGCCTCTAGCATCTGATTGGTCGGGAAGCTACTCCATTAAAAAATAAGCCTAAAAAAGTTTCAAATGTCATTTTCTAATAGATAAATATATAAAAAGCTCAGTTCGGCTTGATCAACTTGTTAGTTTAGCGACCGCGTCACTGTAGACGTCACTCATCCCCTAGAGTTCCGGATGTAAAAAGAGCGCAGGCGCGGAGAAAGCAGGCGTTAAGCTTGAGAGTAAAACTAGAGATCTTCAGAATTTTGTCATTCTGACTGCGGGCGCCGTGCTTCTGCACAAAAAACGTCACAGGTGACGTCGATGCTCAACTTACGAAAAAGGACTCCTCCCTCTTATATATTTATCTATTGAAATAATTGATCAAAAACTCTGAAACAATTTCTAAAAACCAGGGAAAAATTAAAAACGCTAGTAAACTTTTCAGTCAATAGTCTTCCATTAAGTGACGACTTCAAAACTGTAAAGCTCAACGTTTATCTGAGGTTTTTACACGTAGTCGATTCTCTCCTTGATATCGCGAGGCAATCGTTTGTTGAAGAGCATGTGGCCGTAGAACTCTTTGTATTTGGTCTTTCCCACGTACAGTTTCCTCTTGTTTCGCTTGAGCTTCTCGAATAGGGCAGGGAACTGAGTCGAGGCACCATCGCCGATTACTACAGCTTTCCCGCTAGCAACTTTTTCAGTAATTTTTTCGTCCAATTGCCAATAAAGCTCATCTCCATGTCGCCGAAGCTGCTGCCTCAAATTGGAGTATTTTGAATCTTCGTCCTGCAAGAGGTATCAGTAAGCTGGGGAGAGTAACTATAGAACGTGATTGTCTCCTGGCTAAGAGCGCTACCGGTTTAGTTCTATCGTGACTTGGCCTCTACCTCACTCTGGCTAAACTTTGAATGGATCCCAAGCAAGACGTCGTTACCTCGAACAATTTAATGGACCAAGAATATGCCGGGAAATAGCAAAGAGTTTTTGGGTTGGACGTCAAATCCTCCACAGAATCGATGAGTAAAAAGTCATCGACGAGAAGTTTGCTCTTCAAGCCAGCGCACCAAAGTAGAATTATAGCCGTTACTCCCAAGAGCCACCAGGCTCGCGTATATCTCAATGGTACTGCCACTTTCTTCGCGCACGCCACGGCTGCCAGCAAAGATTGCAAAGAATTACTTGGCCAGAATACGGGATGTAATTACTCATTCATCTAGATTAAGCATAGCGGAACCCATCTAACAATTGCATATCTCTCGGGCAACTTCTAAGGGTATCTGTGAGGTAAGTTCAAGACGTATTTCTTTTGTAAATTCGAGTCATTCTCTTTATCATCTGGTAGAAATATCTCTAAATCTATAGTGGATATCCCTTAATCTCTAATAGAACCTCTTCGTTTAGACTAGAGTGATCGCGACACTTCTTAGACGTTTCATTCGTGGTACTTATTGGCTTTCGAATCAGATACTTACAGTTGTTTAGAATATCAGCCGTGTGGATCCAAAGTGACTCGGCGAACGAAGTGAAACGACTTTCACGGCGTGTCTTCTTTCTGTTGGCGATGTAAGAAGAGACGGCTGACACCGCGAGCAACGACAGAGCCACCAGGACCCAAACCAAGTCCCCGTGTCCTTGGATTATCAGCACTTCCGAATCATCTCTTTCCGTATTTACAGACGAATATATTTCGTGGGATTCACGGTTCAAAGACGGAGATACGTGAAAAAATCTCGACGATTGTTCGTTCAAATAATAAAAATGAACCGTTGTATCAATTATCTGCACGCGACCAACGATAATTACTTTTAAAATCGATTAGAATGGGACCTGGTGGTTGAAGAAATTCAGCGACATCAAGAATTCATTAATTTCCGACTCTTCGGAGAGAATGGTCAGAAGGCCGAAGTTAATTTATATCCTAAAAAATACGGACAATATCCCCTGTGAGCCATAATCTCCCTCCGCCGGCAATTCCCCAATTTTGAGAATGGTGTTTGACCGAAAGACGCCAAGCCAAAGGTTATTATTTGGTTGTTATATAGAACTTCTCCCATGCCCTTTTGTCTCGTTTTTCAAGTAATCATACGCGACTTCTTGTTTTTCGTCTCTCTAACAACGGTGGCAACTTCGACGATTGTAATATCTATACGCCATGCTATAAGGGAGGTGTCTAATAAAAATGAAATCTACCGTGATCGCAATAGACGATATTATAAAAGAAGTTGTGGGTGCGACATCTTGTGCGTCACGAAATCACTTGGTCGGCCCCACTTCTCTTAGCCGATTGACCACCCCTGGAGCGCGTGCACGGTTGCTCTTTTGTTTATTGACCCAACAGCGGTACTGCTACAGGTGTTCGCTGACTACGAATGCGTACAAAGATAAGAAAATCAGTGAAAGTGGCCACCACTACTATGATAGGGGAAGCTTCTTTGAGCGCGAAAGATTGAGAAGATTTGATGGCATTTAGTTCCAAACCACCCATAATTAGTCAGAGGTCACGCGTTACGCCACGCGGGCCCGGAGTATCCCCATTTAGTGAAGATCATTATCGTTTACTTACGCCATTTTGAATAGCTAAGGAGTTCCTTAAATGATCACCATCCCATTTAGTGACGTTAATATTAAGGAGGCTTATTTCCAAATCCTTGGCGTTCATTAAAACGAGATTGACATTATTTAAAGAATGTATAATCAGCCAAGGCAACAAAAGTACGCTGTAAAAATAAATCATGTAGGGTCCATTCGTAAACTGATCAGCCACAGTCTCGTAACTCTGAAAATGAAAGTTACTTCATCGAATTGGAAGTACCATCTGTACTCGTGTACCACCAAAAGATGGCGATTAGAAGCAGCCCACTATCCAGTGGGGAAGGCCCTGGAATGTTTTCGTAAAACTCGCGCTTGTACCATTTTAGCTCTATCGCAGTTTTTAATATGGTTTGGGAGATGATAATATTTAATCAGTGTTTCGTGGTTTTCGCCCTTACCTGATGAATGCCAAAAGTGAAATTATAAGGATTTGTTGAAGTAATGTTTCCGTTTTCCATCTTGGAGTTGGATGATTTGAAAGACGCCTTGCCTCGTAACCCAACTGGCCAATTTTAGATTTACCAAAAACGTTCAGCTTCGATTTGGTTGGGTACTTTCATAACGACTTTTGTAGCTTGTAATTTTAGCTTATTTAAACGCGTTAAGTATGTAAAGCAAAGTGTCATTTATTGCAATACCAAAAAGTAATTAGTATTAAAGATTAGTTTCGTATAAATAGTTCTGTTTTCTCATTATTTTGAAACTTTTCAGCGCTAATGATTCTCCCTCGGAAATGGTGAAAAGTAATCAAATGAGATAATAGTCATATTTTACTTATATATATGGACTGCCGTTCGAAATGAGTTTACGAAAAGTAACACAGTTGAATCGATTTGACACTCTTTAGACTTTGCTTTTATTGTAGGTTTTCGGTCGATATTGTAGATGATACGAGAGTTTAGGCTGCGTTTTTACCAAACCGGCAGGTCAGACCCTCTATTCAAATTGGACAACTTCGAGGTGTAAATGTACTTCTGCTTATACCACTAGTATCAATCCGAGTTTGGGGAATCGAAGGAGATATAAACTTAGTTAAGGAAGAAGTGTAGGTTACGAGAGAGAGAGAGAGCTAGCTAGGACTGAAATCCATTTCTTAATATACTTATTCTCTTTTCCACATTTCCCCTAAATGAAAGTTGGGAACATTGGCGTTAACAACCCGAAGAGGTGTAGCTAATATATGGACTTGACCATCTTGTTTCTTATCGATTCTATTACGAATACCTGAATTAAAAGCAATCGATTATTTAGCTCACGGCTTTGATGGTGCTTAGAATTTGCGCCACGCTTAGAATTTAGCCACGATTCAATTCTAGCCTTTAACGATAAGTCGCCAGCTCCGTTTTGGTTCCAAATGCAATTAATTAAATCGTAAAACTGACGTTACGCGCGTGCCGGCACCTTCGGGGCTTTTTTATATTCTCAGAAAACTTTCACTAGGCCTTACACTCTCTTCCTCATACTCCAAAGGAAAAAGATCTTTCAGAAAACAAAAATAAACAATTTTACTTCAAAGAAAGTATATTTGCTGCGATGGAAATACACAGTTCACCATTGATTAAATAAACGCAACGTAATAAAATATTCAAAAATATTTTATTATTCTATGTACAATTAAAATGACGAGAATAGCCACGACGCTTTCAATTTAGTAGATAGCGATTGGACCGGATCGGAGGATAGCGGTAGCGGAAGCTGGTACGTTGGCACCGGCGGCGGAAGGAGGGACACCGAGACCGGCAATGTTGGCGCCGGCGTTAGCGTGTCCCTTAACGGCTCCGGTGTTGGCAACGAGGGTAGCGGAAGATCCGTGGAGGACAGCGGAAGTTCCAGCGAGGATGGATCCGGTAGAAGGACCAGCACCAACAGCGCCTATTAACGAAGGATTCGCGCGTTAGATAACTATCCGAATATTGTGTAATATTTCTGAACGTCAACGGGCGAATTAGCTAATTTCATTTTAAGAAAATATTAGCAGACTCACCGACGCTGGATCCTGGAACGGCGGAGGCAACGAGTCCGCCAGGGTTAGACGCGATAGCTCCGGAACCAACTCCAACGATTCCCGGGGCGTAAAGACCAGGGGCGGATAAAAGACCGGGAGCGTAAAGGCCCGGGGCGCCCAAGAGACCGGGAGCGGCGATGGAGTGAGAGACGACACCAGCGGGGCCTACGATTCCTCCAAGTCCTAAGGGAGCTCCGAGGAGAGTCGCGGCTGGGATTCCGCCGTAGCTGACGACGCCAGCGTTAGCGACTCCCAAAGCGACCAAAGCGACGAAAAGGGAAAGCTAAAACGAGTTAATTTAATCCATTGAGCCGATTTAACATTGGATTTCGTGAGATTATATAGGAGTTACTTACGTGGGCCATTTTTGGTGAAGTTGTTTCTCGAGAAAGCAAACGAGAGCTACTGATTTCCAATCGAAAGGAGACCCTTTTTATAGCGACGAAGGCGAGGCTGACGCCTAGAAAACCTTCGTTGAATAAATCGGGTGCGAGATTTTCCACTTTTTTTTTTACATTTTTGCTAAAACCCGCAAATAGCGGAATTTAAATTTGAAAATATCAGAGGCTTGATTGGTGCGCGTTGAATACCCAAACAATTAAAATATTTCGAATCTTTACTGTTATTTTAAACGACATTATCCTTTAAAATCCGAGGATATTTATGAATGTATTAAAAGTACAAACATATTAGTTTTTACCTCTCCATGGGAATTTTAGTTCACGGTTCGACACTTGTGTCTGATCTTAAGAGGGGAGTGGGATGTTCTGAATAGGGCTGTGTGTCTGTTCACCGCGTAACAGAAAATAGTAATTTGTCCTTCAACATTATTACAAATTGGTTGATCACGAGTTAACTTCGTAATAGTGTATTACATCACTAGCTACAAATTAGAACCAAAAAAATCACGCAGAAATAAAACTAGCAGTGTCACGTGACTCTAAAACGTGGTTTTTCAACGTCAACCAGTTCAGTTAAAAATACGTCAATATATTCAAGTTCCAGAGAAAACTTGACACATAGGTTAAACAGATATTGTCAGAAGTAGATGAAACCCTCCTTTGAAGTCTACTACTCTAATGTTCCATATAGCGTTCCTCTCTGTATGGGTAAAATTCACGATTTTACGAGATCGGAGGGGTCCTACTTCATCCCCCGTGTCTACGGAAAATTGGAAATTCTCTCTCTTCACATACGACGACGTTTGGTTGACGAACTCCAAGGTTGCTATAGATATTCGCTGGGCGAACTTCCGCTCCGAAAATATCTACCGTTAGGAGGCGTACGAATCGCGATTTTTGAGCCTAAACCATACAGAGAGGAGTAGACAAGATCCGGGAGTAATAGACTTCGAAGGAGGGTTTCATCGGCTTCTGATATATCGGATATAAAAATGGAGCGCAATTTGAAATTTGTATATAACACATATTCAAATTTCGCGCTCGGCCACTTCCTGAACTTTCTAATCATAGCCGTATAACGTAACGTCTTGCTACTAGATCGGGTGGTTTTGCAGTTAATTACAAGAGTTAAAAATCAAGTAATAAAAGGCGGAAATACAAGAATTGAAATATTATTTAATTTTAATATTTTTATTTTTTTTAATTAATTTAAGTATTTGGTTAGGTTTCGTTAGGTTAGATTCGTTTATGTTGAATTAGGTTCGGTAGACAAAACTAGTTTGTACTCGGAGAGGCCATATTTAAGTTTTATCAACTTATTTTAAAATATGTCAAAAAGATTTTTAAAATCTCATTTTTTTATAATTATGCGGATATATACTACTCAAGTTCAGCTGTTCAGGAAGACCTTCAAATCTAAGTCTTGTACCTCTCTAGGCCTAGACTCTCACGTACGTTTTTTTTTAGCCACACCCAACCCCTTACAAGAAAGTAGGGTGATCATTATAATAATATCAAGAATTCATTCAGGTTCCATAAGAATATGGGAGGGCCGCGATTCAATAACCATCCTCCCAAACTTTGTAGCAAAAGTTCGTCCGCTTCGAATCGATTTTTCAAGTAAATCGCTCCTGACATTATATTATTAACCCGCGCCACTAACGACCTTGACATAATATTTTGGGTAATAAAAATGGAGCCGACCGAAAAAAGATCTAAGCGTACAAATGTTGCGAAAATTGCGGACGAACTTTTGTTACAAAGTTTGGGAGGATGGTACCAGAGGCTAAAGCTATACTCCCATATTCTTATGGAACCTGAATGGATTCTTGATAATATAATGAAGATTCGTGCACAGGTTTATTATTTAATGCAATAGAAATAGGCTTAACAAGAGCTCGAAATTCGTATCATTTTTATTAATTGGATAAAAATTAACTAAATTCTGATGTATATTATCTGTTGGATTAAAAATAGACAATTTTTCATTCGAGTTAACTTATTCGAAGATAAAAGTAGAAAACGTAATCCATATCCGTTTTTATCCAAGAATGGCCTTATCTTAGAATATTATCCGCGTTACACGTTCGGATAAAAAAATTCAAAATTTATTTCGTGAAAAATAACGAATAAAAAGATGATTTAAAATCTTTAGATTTATTTTCTTCGAATTAAAAGTCAATTTTAAATATTTTTCTTATATTTTAGACTAATTCTGGAAACGTGAATGTTTCTTATCCATCGTTATACGTTTGAATACGAGTAATTTGTTCGTAGATAAAGCGCCAAACGCTTATCTTCGGGTAAAACTTATACGTTTAACAACTATACGAATATACAAATTTAATTTTAAAGTTACAATTAATTTATCCAAAAAAAATATCTGAAAATATACGAATAACAGAAGATAATGGATCGATCCGATTCCGAGCTCTATTTGTAGCAATTATTCAGGCTTCACTGTCTTGTTTTTTAATTAATTATACACCCTAAAAAAACTTGCCACTCCCAATTCTTTCAAATTATTTCCATAACAAAGTTATTATTTTAAAGTGTAAAAAAACTTTAATATTTTATGAATTAATCGTTACACTTTTGGAAAAAAAACTTGATGGCCTTTCCCTGATACCCACCTAACCGAAAGATCCATTTTCTTTAAAGGAATGATTACAACCCTTTTATCCAGGGTTAGTCCATTACTACTACCGATACATATTTCTAAAGCCACATTGAGTCTAGGCCTAGAGAGGTACGATACGATTTGAAGGTCTTCCTGAACAGCTGAACTTGAGTAAAATATATCGAGTATTTGTAGAAAATGAGAAAAAATTAAAATAAAGATATTTCTTGCATATTTTAAAATAAGTTGATAAAACCAAAATATTTCCTCTCAGAGTACAAACTAGTTCTGTCTACCGAACCTCATAAACGAATCGGTAAGGTTCCAATTGCGCAGTTCCCACAAGCGCATTTCCTTTTGCGCAGTTTTTCTTTTGCGCAGTTTTTCATTTGCGCAGTTTTTCATTTGCGCAGTTTTTCATTTGCGCAGTTTTTTCATTTGCGCAGTTTTTCATTTGCGCAGTTTTTTCATTTGCGCAGTTTTTTCATTTGCGCAGTTTTTTCATTTGCGCAGTTTTTTCATTTGCGCTTTTTTCATTTGCGCAGTGTTCATTTGCAGGTTACGTAAGCTTAGGTTAGTTAATCATTCGAACTAGCCTGTCCCTCTTGTTATATTATAAGTTAGGTTAGGTTAGTTAATCACTCGAACTAGCCTGTCCCTCTTGTGGGCAGCTCGAATGGCAAACTGCGCAAATGGCAAACTGCGCAAATGGCAAACTGCGCAAATGGCAAACTGCGCAAATGGCAAACTGCGCAAATGGCAAACTGCGCAAATGGCGAACTGCGCAAATGGCGAACTGCGCAAATGGCAAACTGCGCAAAAAGAAAACTGCGCAAATGGGACACCGCGCAAATGGCTACTGCGCAAATGAAAATGCGCAAGTGGAAAACTGCGCAAGCGGACGCAAACCACCGAATCTAACCTAACGAAACCCAAGCGAATAATTAAATTAATTTAAAAAAAAGTTTTTATTAAAATTAATATATGTATGGTTTATTTTAAACATACCAAAAAGTATTTTTCCTTTCATAAGTTGATTTTAACTCTTGTTAATTAATTGCCAAGACCACCCAATCTAGTATCTATTATTAACCCGCGCCACTAACGATCTTGACATAATATTTTGGGTAATAAAAATGGAGCCGACCGAAAAAAGATCTAAGCGTACAAATGTGGCGAAAATTGCGGACGAACTTTTGTTACAAAGTTTGGGAGGATGGTACCAGAGCTAAAGCTATGCTCCCATATTCTTATGGAACCTGAATGGATTCTTGGTGCGAGTGCTTTCCCAAAAGAGCGCAGCGCTATTTTTCAATGAGAGCGCTTTTATTGTGGGGGAAAGAGCGCTTTCCCAAAAAAACGCTTAATAAAATTGCTTGCTCATAAAATATGAAGGCAGTATACTAGTAACGTAACCTAACCAAGCCTATAAAATTCGTCTGCCAAAAATGAACTCCCTAATTTATGTTAAAAGGGGTGTGAAGAAAATCAAGCTATATTTTATCGAGTAAGTAGGCCTAAGTTTCAATTCTGAGTGATTTTTCTGTGGTTCTAATTTATAGCTATTGATGTAATCGTATATTACGATCAATCTAGCCAATTGGTTACTATGATGAAGAAGAGTTACTATTTTTACGCGGTGAACAGACATACAACCCTATTCAGAACACTCCCACTCGCCTCCTAAGAACAGACACAAATGTCGAACCGTGAACTAAAATTCCCATGGAGAGGTAGAAACTAATATATATGTACATGTACTTTAAATATATTCATAACTATGCCGTTTAAAATAACAGTAAAGATTCGAAATATTTTAATTGTTTGGGTATTCAACGCGCACCAATCAAGCCTCTGATATTTTCAAATTTAAATTCCGCTATTTGCGGGTTTTAACAAAAATGTAAAAAAAAGTGGAATATCTCACACCCGATTTATTCAATGAAGGTTTTCTAGGCGTCAGCCTCGCCTTCGGCGCTATAAAAAGGGTCTCCTTTCGATTGGAAATCAGTAGCTCTCGTTCGCTTTCTCGAGAAACAACTTCACCAAAAATGGCCCACGTAAGTAACTCCTATATAATCTCACGAAATCCAATGTTAAATCGGCTCAATGGATTAAATTAACTCGTTTTAGCTTTCCCTTTTCGTCGCTTTGGTCGCTTTGGGAGTCGCTAACGCTGGCGTCGTCAGCTACGGCGGAATCCCAGCCGCGACTCTTCTCGGAGCTCCATTAGGACTTGGGGGAATCGTAGGCCCCGCTGGTGTCGTCTCTCACTCCATCGCCGCTCCCGGTCTCTTGGGCGCCCCGGGCCTTTACGCTCCCGGTCTTTTATCCGCCCCTGGTCTTTACGCCCCGGGAATCGTTGGAGTAGGTTCCGGAGCTATCGCCTCTAACCCTGGCGGGCTCGTTGCCTCCGCCGTTCCAGGATCCAGCGTTGGTGAGTCTGATCTTCGCTAATATTTTCTCAAGATGAAATTAGCTAATTCGCCCGTTGACGTTCAGAAATATTACACAATATTTGGATAGTTCTTTAACATTCACTAACGCGTGAATCCTTCGTTAATAGGTGCTGTTGGTGCTGGTCCTTCTACCGGATCCATCCTCGCTGGAACTTCCGCTGTCCTCCACGGATCTTCCGCTACCCTCGTTGCCAACACCGGAGCTGTCAAGGGACACGCTAACGCCGGCGCCAACATTGCCGGTCTCGGCGTCCCTCCTTCCGCCGCCGGTGCCAACGTACCAGCTTCCGCTACCGCTATCCTCCGATCCGGTCCAATCGCTATCTACTAAATTGAAAGCATCGTGGCTATTCTCGTCCTTTTAATTGTACATAGAATAATAAAATATTGTTGAATATTTTAACTCTTACGTTGCGTTAATTTGAAACCAAAATTTAAGCAGTGGTGAAATGTGTATCTAAATTGATGAATTCGAAATATCCATGCTCATAAATCATCTTCCAGGGGTTACGACCATTGGGGTACAAATATAATGATGAATTATCTCAATAGATGTCGCGCCTGCGCCTCACTCTATCTCTCGCTCTCGTACCTATCGCGTATTATACCCGTTGCTATGGGAAACGCTTCGAGTCTCGAAGCGCGAGGAGAGGGGTTCCCGCTTTGTTTGTCTCTCTCGTCATAGCTTAGCCAATCAGAATAGGATCAGAATGGGAACTACGATAGCGACATCTCTTGACAGATCGACGCGTAAAGTGTGTACCCCAATGGCGCGCTGCTTCGGCAAGTTCCTCTTCAATCTTTAAAATAACGCAAATTTTGTTGTAGATACATTATTTATCGTATTTTTATGTATTCCACCATTGAGTCTGTAAATTATAAACTGATAAACCAGGATAAGCGGTTAATCGTGGATAATTGATTAAAATCAACTAAAATTCTTTAAAATCCAACTTTATATTGCTAGAAGCTACAAATATATTCATTATTGATAAATTTATATGATTTTTTTCTTGATAATAATTATAATGCTTCAAATTAAAAGTCAATTTGAAATATTTTGCTTATATTTTAGACTAATTCTAGAAACGTGAATTTTCTTAATCCATCGTTATACGTTTGAAAACGAGTAATTTGTAGGTAGATAAAGCGCCAAACGCTTATCTTCGGGTAAACCTTATACATTTAACAATTATACGAATATACAAATTTCATTGTTTTAGTTACAAACAATTTATCCGAAATTAAAATATCTGAAAATATACGAATAACAGAAGATAATGGATCGATCCAATTCCGAGCTTTGAAGAGAGCTTGTAAATACGGAAACCAGAAGCGTTAATCTCCCTAGATATCCAGTGAAGATAAGAAACGTAAAATTAGTAATAATAATTAAATAAATGACATTGGATTTGAGCCCTCACTTAAATATCTTGTTTCCAAATACGCAAAGTTTAAATTTTAAGTACCACCGACTTTAAACCCTCTTATATAGTTTTATCCGATGACCAGGAATGGGTCTCGACACCATATTCGGAGCGAAGGTAACTTTGTCCATCGGATCTAAAGACTTCCACCTGAAGTTGCGGATTACGTGGGCCATAATTGTTTTTTCTTCATTTAAAGCAAATTTCTGACCTGTAATGAAAACAACACAACTCAAGATCATAAAATAAAAATATGATCGGAATTGGTACGGTGCCATACATTTTATTGACCACCTACAAGAATCCATTCAGGTTCCATAAGAATATGGGAGCATAGCTTTAGCCTCTGGTACCATCCTCCCAAACTTTGTAACAAAAGTTCGTCCGCAATTTTCGCAACATTTTGTACGCTTAGATCTTTTTTCGGTCGGCTCCATTTTTATTACCCAAAATATTATGTCAAGGTTGTTAGTGGCGCGGGTTAATAATATAATGTCAGGAGCGATTTACTTGAAAAATTGATTCGAAGCGGACGAACTTTTGCTCTTTTGTTACGAAGTTTGGGAGGATGGTTATTGAATCGCGGCCCTCCCATATTCTTATGGAACCTGAATGGATTCTTGCCACCTAGTCATAAACTAATTTGGGAAGAGGCTAAAAACAGGGTTTGCAGCGGTTTTCGTCAATAGTTGGTATTTTAAAAGAACTTATAGGGTGACATCTTGTTCTAATGTTGCTAACTACGTCACGAAATCACGTTATATAGGGCTCGGTGCTCATGAGCACTGAGAGCTTTACAAGCTATGACGTGGCTCATGACGTCGACAGCAACATTCTCAAAATAAGCTCCTCCTCTTTTATAGCTACTATTAGGGTTCCCTTCCAAAAGGGAGATGTGGCAAAAAAATGACTCCTCCACTCATAATATCATTTTGTCTTTTTACTATCGTAGTAATTAGTAGTTTACCTATGCAGTTCCTCGGTCCGGCAGAAAATGGAATGTATCCGTAGGGATGTCTTCCACTACTGTTTTCCATCAAGAAGCGGTCTGGGTCGAATTTGTGGGGTTCTGGGAATACATCAGGGTCACGATGGATGGCCGAAATTACAATCAAACAATTTGTTCCCTTTGGAACCGATTTACCACCTATAAAGGGATTACAAATAAATTGAAAAACCAAACATTAAATTTAAAAGGAGAATGCAACATAACAGCAAGTGATTATTTATCGATTCCTTATTGTTTAAATAGGCCTAATCCACTAGTGAAAAAATTTACAAACTAGAAATAAATTTAAAACTGAAACGGAAAATAGGCTTAGCGGGATTCATGGAGATCACCTGATTTCCTCGCGTATAAGGTCTAGCGACCAATCGAACGCGATTGTATGTCTCGTGGAGATCTCGCGTGAACGACGGGCCTTGGCTCATTGGTCGCCAGACCTTACACGGAGGCAATTCAGGATCTCCATCAATCCCGCTAAGCCTATTTTCCTTGTAAGTTTTAAATTTATTTCGAGTTTAATATTTGTTTTGTAAACTTTTTATCGGTGGATTAGGCCTAAACGATAAGGAATAGATAAAAAAATCACTTGTTATTATTACAGATTATCATATCGTCTTCTAATTTTCGTCCAATTATCGGGACAGACGGGAACATTCTCTGTGACTCCTGAATGTTTGTAAGGATTAGATTTGGCATTAAGGTCAAGAGTGTCACAAAATTATTTTGATTTGCAAACCTTTACGACGCATTCGAGATACTTCAATTCCTTCAGGTCAGATTCGGTTATGACAGTACTTTTGTTTTCGCCCAAAACCTGAACAATCTCGTTGTACAGACGTTCCTGAATGTCAGGGTGAAGGCCCAATAAGTACATGATCCAACTCAAACCAACTGCCGTCGTATCATGCCCCTTTTTAAATGAAAATTGACTTGTAACACTCATTATAAAACACGCGATTATAGCTCGGAATTTGTATAATTTTTATTAATTGGAAAAAATCTAATAAATTCTTATATGTTTGATTAAAAATAGACCATTTTTCATTCGAGTTAACTTATTCCAAGATAAAGTAAAAAATATAATCCATAAAATGGCCTTATCTTAGAATATTATCCGCGTTATACGTTCGGATAAAAAAATTCTAAATTTATTTTCGTGAAAAATAACGAATAAAAAGATGATTTAAAATCTTAAGGCCCGTTTACAAAAGAGCGGAAAGCTGAAGCGTAAGCCGATGCATGGAACAATAAAAAGAGGAGGCATAGTTTCCAAAATCTCATTTTTAAATGATGTATGAACCTATGCCTCCTGTTGTTATTGCTCCATGCATCGGCTTACGCTTCAGCTTTCCGCTCTTTTGTAAACGGGCCTTTAGTTTCGTTGTTTTATTTATATCCTTCGAATTAAAAGTCAATTTGAAATATTTTTCTTATATTTTAGACTAATTCTTGACACGTGAATGTTTCTTATCCATCGTTATACGTTTGAAAACGAGTAATTTGTAGGTAGATAAAGCGCCAAACGCTTATCTTCGGGTAAACCTTATACATTTAACAATTATACGAATATACACATTTCATTGTTTTAGTTACAATTTATCTGAAAATATACGAATAACAGAAGATAATGGATATCCGATTCCGAGCTCTACAAAAAAATGATTATATTCTAACCTCAAACATGAAGGTGTCCACTTCCTCTTGAATATCACTTTCCGTAAATTCAGGATTTTTAAAATGCTCGTCTACGAGTAGATCTAAGAACGCCAAACGCTTCTTCACGTTAAGATCATCGGTTTTATCGGAGATCGAAGAAGTTGAAGCCTGCAGTCTCTCACTAATTCGACTCCTAATTATCTGTTATAAAAATAATTGCGTACAATAATTATAACGTGTCTTGTCATTCGTAGCAAGAATCAATTCAGGTTCCATAAGAATATGGGAGCATAGCTTTAGCCTCTGGTACCATCCTCCCAAACTTCAACAGTTCGTCTGCAATTTTCGCAACATTTGTACGCTTAGATCTTTTTTCGGTCGGCTCCATTTTTATTACCCAAAATATTACGTCAAGGTCGTTAGTGGCGCGGGTTAATAATATAATGTCTTTAGCGATTTACGTGAAAAATCGATTCGGAGCGGACGAACTTTTGCTACAAAGTTTGGGAGGATGGTTATTGAATCGCGACCCTCCCATATTCTTATGGAACCTGAATGGATTCTTGTTCTTAGTAATATCTACCTTTTTAGTGAAATCATGCACAATTTTGAGAGCTTTGTTGTAAGTTCTTCCACTGGGAGTCAAATTAAAAATTGTGTCGTAATAATGAAGAACGTTGATTAGTCTTTCAACCCCGATGTTACTCATGCTGTGAAAAACGATTAAAATCTTAATCTTTGTCTAAAATAGATTGAAATTAAATCTTACTCGTGCAAACCCCGGACGTAAGCGGAATCGCTGTTATTCTGGGCGTCGATATGAACTCCCATTGCTGTTTCTAAAATTAAAGAACCAAATGAAAAAATTGTTTCAAAAGCATAGAGCTCGGAATCGGATCGATCCATTATCTTCTGTTATTCGTATATTTTCAGATATTTTATAATGAAATTTGTATATTCGTATAATTGTTAAACGTATAAAGTTTACCAGAAGATAAGCATTTTGCGCTTTATCTACGAACAAATTACTCGTATATAAACGTATAACGATGGATAAGAAAATTCGCGTTTCCAGAATAAGTCTAAAATATAAGAAAAATATTTAAAATTGACTTTTAATTCGAAGGATGTAATTAAAACCACGAACCTATGATTTTAAATCATCTTTTTATTCATTATTTTTCACGAAAATAAACTTTGAATTTTTTTATCCAAACGTATAACGCGGATGATATTCTAAGATAAGGCCATTTTTGGATAAAAACGGATATGGATTACGTTTTTTTAATTTATCTTCGAATAAGTTAACTCGAATGCAAAATAGTCTATTTTTAATCAAACAGATAATATTCATCAGAATTTATTAGATTTTTTTCTCCAATTAATAAAAATTATACGAATTTCGAGCTCTAATTAAGGCTTTCAAATATATCTCACCACATATGATATCGAGAGCACACATCGTGAAGAAATGAAGCATTTCAACGTGGTCTTTGTCGACTTGCTTGGATAAATGGTCGACAAATGCAAATCCCTGTTCGTTGATAACCTCTTGGAAATCGGTCAAGACCCGAAAATGAAAAGAAGGTGTCAACATCTTTCTGCGTTTCTTCCATTTAGCACCAGTGCTGAATTAAACATGATACCCGTTTCAGAATAAAACACAGTGAATTTACGATTATTTCTATTGTAACCTGGTGAGTAATCCTAATCCAAGCCAAGACTCGAAGAAAGTGTATTCCCTTGACTTTGTGATCTCCTTGTTACTGTTCAGAAGTACCTGTAAGCGAAAGATCAATTGTATAGGTAAATGGGCGAATAAAGAACGAGCAAGTAGAGAAGAGTGTGAGAAAGAAAAAATTTCATTGAAGGAAAATGAGCTTTTAAGCCACTCTGCTACTGCCCGCACTTGATCAAGATTCGTTTACGTGGGAATCGATGGTAATATTGTTACTGGAACTATATGAAAAAATTTTATATTGTGGCCTGTTGCTACAACAAGTTTGGCCAGAAGTAGATGAAACCCTCCTTTGAAGTCTACTACTCTAATGTTCCATATAGCGCTCCTCTCTGTATGGGTAAAATTCACAATTTTAAGAGATCGGAGGGGTCCTACTTCGCACCCCCCTGTCTACGGAAAATTGGAAATTCTCTCTCTCCACAAACAACGACGTTTTTTTGACGAACTCCAAGGCTGCTAGACGAACTCCCGCTCCGAAAATATCTACCGTTAGGAGGCGTACGAATCGCGCTTTTTGAAACTAACCCATACAGAGAGGGAGTAATAGACTTCAAAGGAGGGTTTCATCGGCTTCTGGTTTGGCCCTAAAGCCTACAGAGTCCGTAGACCATTCTTTTTGGAACTAAGAACACCACGAGGAGCTTCGAAAATATACCATCTTTCTCAGCACCATAACAGCGGGAATTGACAAATTCGAAATATCCATACTCATAAAGACATTTCCAGAGACTACGGCCATTGGGGTACAAATATAATGATGAATTATCACAATAGATGGCCTCTTACCTATCAACGTATTACACGGCCGTTGCTATGGAAAACGCGTCGAGGGGAGGGGTTACCGCCTAGCTTGTCTCTCTCGTCTTAGCTTAGCCAATCAGAATGGGAACTACGATAGTGACATCTCTTAACAGATCAGCGCGTAATTAACCCCAATGGCGCGCTACTCGTCTATTCGTAGACATTTCATTATGGATTTATTACGCAAACACTGCTTAATTTTAATATAATTGGTAAAATAATTATTTTCCGTTTCATCTTCCCTTTATATAAAAAGAGACTTCCTATCTATCTTAATTTTGGGTGGGTTGTCAACCCAAAAAAAATGTATATGTAAAAATCTTCGAATTAAAAATTGTTACATACCTCAGCTGCATCGGCCTTGAGAATAAAAACGTATTTAATCACTGATATGACTACCCAAACGAGAGGTTCTTGGCGGAACAGTTGTTGATATCCAAATACCGCTTGCTGAAGTCCTAAAAAATAATCAAAGCATGATATCATAAGCCTATTATTATCTCTAAGTAGCCAGCTTATAATGGTATCTATATTCTAGAGCTCTGAATCGGATCGATCCATTATCTTCTGTTATTCGTATATTTTAAGATATTTTATTCAAGGATAAATTGTTTGGAACTAAAACAATGAAATTTCTATATTCGTATAATTGTTAAAAGGTTTATCCGAAGATAAGCCTTCGCCGCTTTATCTACCTACAAATTACTCGTTTTAAAACGTATAACGATGGATAAGAAAATTCGCGTTTCCAGAATTAGTCTAAAATATAAGAAAACTATTTCAAATTGACTTTTAATTCGAAGAATATAAATAAAACGACGAAACTAAGATTTTAAATCATCTTTTTATTCGTTATTTTCACGAAAATAAATTTTGAATGTTTTTATCCGTACGTATAACGCGGATAATATTCAAAGATAAGGCCATTTTTTGATAAAAACGGATATGGATTACGTTTTTATTACTTTATCTTCGAATAAGTTAACTCGAATGAAAAATAGTCTATTTTTAATACATCAGAATTTAATAGATTTTATCCAATTAATAAAAATTATCCGAATTCCGAGCTTTTTTTTGTATCAAACTTACGAATATTTTTCGGATATCCATGAGGCATATCTTCCCAAAATATTGGCAGTTGTCCAAGTAGGGGCCAATAATTAAGTCCTTCAGGTAAATTTTTTGGCGAACTAGCAATTTTACTCCAAATTAAACGGCATATTATTACCAAAATTACACTAAGAAGAACTGATTTTGAAAGACTTAAACTAAGCAACCAATTTAACTCCATCGTGTTCAACGAAAGGTTTCAAATCTGATGATTAGTTGTTGAATATCCTTCTTGAAATCGTAAAATGGGAAGGATTTAAAAAGAACCGAAACGTATACCGCGAGACCTTGAGACGTAAGGCTCGTTCTAAAAAAAATTAAACTAATACGTTGAAAGCTAACCATAGATGGTTTTACTCTACCCATTATACCCTTTTCTTCGAATATATATTCGGGAGTTTAAATTCATTAAATAAATTCAAATTGTGAGCTTAAAAAGGATTTATTTTCTTCATCTTAAATTGAAATAAACGAAGGCGGATACGCTTGTTCAAGGGAAGTTGGAAACTTCCAATTTTTGTTTTAACTTTTTGTATCATTTCTCTATTTCTTTTACCCTTTTGTCAACTCTTGAATAGAAATTAAATAATATTTTGGGGATAAATGGTTTTTCGGTTGGTTAAACCTCAATGAGAAGAATTCAAATGATTACGGTTGAGATTAAGAAAGATAAAAGAAATATTGATACTTTTTAATGCAAAGGTAAATAAATTTAAATTTCACGAAAAAAAAATTATGGGTGACCATTAAGTGTCTCCTTCTCTCCCTATCACCTTTAACTCTCAACCAGTGATATTATAGCGCTGGCTTATAGAAAAGTGACTTATAGATAGAGCTTGGTGTCGGATATCCATTATCTTCTCGTTTATTATTTGTAACTAAAAAATTAAATTTGTATATTCGTATAATTGTTAAATTTTAATATTTTTTTTATGTTTTGACAGTGCCTTAATTCGGTACAGCTTTGTTTTATATTTATCTGTGAGTGAAGGAAACGGGTAATCCTGCAACGGGTACTTGTACAGCTTGGAAAGCCATGATTATTTTGTCTCGTGGCAGCGTCGACTCGACAGTGAAACTCTTTAGAATTGTGCATAATACGACCTTCATTTCCAGCAACGCTAATCGTATTCCTTAAAAGAGATTTGAGAAATTACTCCTTGAAGCGAAGACGCGAGCCTTCCAATCCGGTCACAGATTGTTGAAATTGCATTACAAATCAGCCCATAACGCGTTTTCTGAATATGTCATAAACGAACTCTAAGGATTTCAAACAAAATATATTTACCTGGGCATCCTCTTGGTCCAGCGGAGAAAGCGAGAAAAGCCCAGTGGTTTGGCGGAGGAGTTTCGTCACTCGTTAGCCATCGTTCCGGGATGAACTTCTCCGGCGCATCGTATACGTCAGGGTCTCGGTGAATGCTATCAATTATCACCAAGCAGTCCGTCCCTTTCGGTATCACCACATCATCTGTAAAAAAAGGTTCATGAAGTGACTGGCTGAAATTTAAAAGTCAGAGTTACTTCTTATAGTACCATATTACCGATTTTTAAATCTTCGTCCAGATATCTTCCTATTATCGGAGCCGGGGTGTACAGTCTGGCTGCCTCCTATTTCAAAATAATGAAACAATTAATTATTTAAAGCATAGCCCGTTCATATTATACGTTAATTTGAAATGATTAAACAAATGATTTAAATATATTTACTGCATGATTAGATTGGGAAAGTTAGAAAATACCTTTATGACGCAATCTAAGTAGGTCAGTTTCTTGCAGTCCTCTAATTGTATCGGGGTGTCGTCATCTGAACCAAAAACGTCATCCAGTTCCTCGTGAACTTTCCGTTGACACTCCGGATTTTGACCCAACAGGAACAAAGCATAACTCATATTCAGGCTAGCGGTATCGTAACCCTAATATTAAAACATATGGCTTATAAACAATTTTATTTCCAAAACCATAGACGGTTTAAAGCATTTACTATCTATACCCCTGAAACACAAGCTCAAGTTTCCTTGGTCATCGTACGAAAGCGTTGTACCCTAGAGGCAACTATTAGGGGTTGCCAAGCAAAACTATACATGTCAGGATCACTTAAAAATATTTATTCTTTGTTTGAAAGATAATTAAATCGGGTAGAAGGTCAAAACTGGGGGTTTAATTATGCCCATTAATAAATTTCTTAATTAATCTTTCCTTTCTATAGGAATTCCTTTTGTTATAAACTATAACTGGTGACTATAGCATTTGCCATCAGTTGAAAGTTATAATTTGAATTGGTAATTTTATATATATACCCCAAATACAGCTACAGTGACTTCGTCTTGCACGTCCTCTAGTCCGAAACTATCGTCACTGAAGTATAAATCCAAAACCTTGTCCAGAAATGAAATGAATTTCGTATTACGATTCGTTTCTTCGTGTTCGGTGTCGTTGCTCTCTTTGTTCTCGATTCTCTCCGCTACGCGCTGCTCGATTACCTACACCAATAGCGATCACAATAATTACAAAATGGTGAATTCCATCGTATTCACCACACCCACTTATTCTTAGCGTACTTCCGATTTGTTTTACGTTTCTCAAAGGGTTTCTTTTCCACATTGATAAATGCAAATTTCGCCAATTGGTACCAAGTTAACACAATTGTAACTTTCCATAGGGCTTCATGCACCAATTGGTGCCAAGTTAAGTTCCCTGACTGACTGCATTTCAAACATTACTTTTCACCTCACTTGAGAAAGATGTTGGATCACGGGTGGTATATGAACCCACTTCCGCTTATTCAATTGCTACGATTGTTTGTATCATTAGTCAACTTTGGTAAAGATCCGTTAGGGCTATATTGCTTTGGTGATAATTGTAGCATAAATCGGACACTAAGGAAGCCCGTAATTTGGTTAGCTATATGCCATCATAAATGTATTCTTTTATACATTTCAGCGATTAGTAACCGAATCACCAAAATTTAAGCCGGGTTTTTTGATCGTGTGATGTGATAGGCTTTCCGACCAATATCATAGTCCATAGGCGTAAGGATTAGAAACACTGGTTTCTGAGAAGTCGTGGGGTAGACAATAACTCACCTTGTGACACCTATATACTTACTTTCATAATCAAATTCCTGATGTAACCTAAACATTGAAAGTGATGTCTTCCAGCTGGAGTTAGTTTGTACGACCAGTCAGTCCAGTAGAGAATGTTAAAGGATCGTGATACAACACTATCAGCTAATCTACAATTAATAAATCAAAAAATTTAACAAAACGGCGCTAGTCAACAAAAACATTGGGAAACGAAACATTTAACAGCATTTTCATTCCCAAAAGCCAGAATATTTGCATTGACTTATTACGAATAACGTCCCGTGATTGATAAAAAGTCTGCGAGGTTTCTTGGGTTTAACTCTATCAACTCCCAAATGATCGACTCCCATAGGATCGGCAATGGCTTAGGTAAAGTTAGGTTAGTATTTTAACTAAATTCATTTCCGTCGAACATTTGAGTCGATCAAGTGGACCCAAATCCTGCGAGGTTGCGTGAAATGAAAACATTAAACGCCCTATCTACTCTGAAATTTGCCGCTTTAAAATGCTCTTCCCTTACGCACACAGCCTACTTCTGAATGTACAGTTTCTTACGGTCAACGTAGTCTTCTAAGCCAGAAAAGAAGGGGTCATTAAAGGGGATTTAAAACTCATCTGAAATATTATTATTTTAACCATCGAAGGAAAAATGAAAGGATCTCTGAATTTATGTTTTCAACGATTACGCGTATCGGAGTTCGAACGAAAGGATTTATTTTATTTAATAATATTTATTTCGAAAGTTCTACGTTGCAGACAATCACGGATGCATACCGTGTAATATGTGGTTGCGGGTGCAATACACAGTACATAAAAATTAAAATACAATTTGCAAGCGTACTGACCGCCTTAGACATACGTACGATCACATATGTTATAATTCTGGATACATTATCACCATTACATGCAATTCACAGAATGGCTTAGGCGTTATGATTGCAAATAATAATATAGTAAAGAATCTGATTCATATAATTATGGCAACGGCGTTACTACATAATAACAAGATAAATTTTACAGAAAGGTTTACTATCTGAAACTGGTTGGACAAAATCATTTATATTTTTTAATAGTGATAAAGTTATGTACTAGGGTAGGGTCGCCTAATTCTGAACGCTTTTTAAGAAATCTTAGATCTCGTTTGCTATGGAATGTTTAGTAACAATGTTAAGTATCTAATGTCAAGATTGAATAGTCGCGGACCCGTTGCGCTACTTTTCGTCATTCCATGACGCGTACTTTTGACGCGGCTTCTAATTCTGAACGAACGATTCTAATTCTGAACGCCCTGCTTCTAAATCTGAACACCCCCCTGCTTCTAATTCTGAACTATCTTATAACATGTAAAATATAAGAAAATCCCAAAATTTGCAAAAAGAACCACTTCCGCGCCGCGGATCGAAAAACGAGTGTCACCAATCGATTCCTTGGCCGAATTTATCTAGGGAGAGGCGGAATTAGCGCGATCGAGCCAGTATTTGCGAAGTTATTGACGATTTAAAATTTATGCATCGCTTTGGCATAGAACCCGTAAAGGAATGGACTTGGAAGGAAATGGTCGATAACTTCGTAAATACTGGCTCGAGCTAATTCCGCCTTTCCAAGGAATCCATTGGTGACACTCGTTTCTCGATCGGAGGCGCGGAAGTGGTTCCTTTTGCAAATTTTTTGAGTTTTTCATAAATGTTCAGAATTATTTTGAAATTACGTTTTCGCGAAGGGCTTGTGGCCAATTTCTGGGTTTGAGAAGTTCACTTTGTAGCGGGGAACTCCAACTGTACGACGAAATCGATTGCGTAAGCCCCCGAGTTTTCCGAAGCTCGTAAAACCTTATTTCCCGGACCCTAAAGGGAAACATGCCTTTAAAAACGGTCTAATTAATTAGTTTAATTATAGCGGTTGGCTAATTAGGGTCGTACCTTCTCCGGATCTTTTCCTAGCGTGTTGAAGTCGCGTTCCGCGAATAGCCCCATTCTTAATCTACAAAATGAGCCCTTCCATCTTTAAATCGACCCAACCAAAGTTAAGTTATACATTTTTAAATGAAAGTGTTCAGAATTAGAAGCGTTCAGAATTAGGCGACCCTACCATATACAACTTTAAATAAAATAAAATTATCGGTTATTGTTATAGTGTTACTTTGTGGTTTATGATCGTTATACGCTATGCTGTCAAGATTAACTAGTTGGAGGGGCGGGTAATTTAGAGTGATCTGATGGTCGAATCCGAGCTATTTTTAAATGAATGTTGAAATTTGGTCATTTTTCACCCCCGTCGTAAAAGTTGAAAAATAATATTTCATTTAGAACGTTTCACACTGAACACGAAAATTATTCGGAATATTATATTCCTGTATTTCTACAGGGACCTCACCCTGTGTAACAACAAAAGGGGAGAAGTTATACCTCCTTTAGTGCTTAACTTACTCGTGAACGCATTCCAAAAATTCCGAGTCCTCGTTATCCTGAAATCCCAACTGCACACCCATTGCCGTTTCTAAAACCATATTCGATATAGTTGTCATTTTAATTCCATACTCTCTTGTTCAGGTCAAGGAACGTCACTGCGATACGTATATTTGGGGGAACCAACGAGATACTCGGACAAATTGATTGAGCACATATTTTTCTCTTTTTGCGAAGGATCTCTTTGTTCAGTACCTAGTATATTGGATAATTACCGAAAATTATATCTAGAGTGCAGAAGTTGATCAGAGGAATAATGTTAACTTCTTGCCCAGTGAGTCTAGTAAGTTTGTGACGCAGTATCTTGGCACATTGGACGAAGACGGGCAAATAGGAGTCGGTTACTTTGGGGTGCAATGTAGGCGCCAGTTTCTTCCTCCTGTCTCTCCATAGAGTCTTCCCACTGTTAACGGTGACAGAAATAATCAAAAGATCTACCGAGAAGAGTGATATATTGAGAACTCGAATGTCGGGGTAGAATTTCAAGATGTCATTAAAGAATTATATCCTCATCTGATTTTTTTTTTACAGCTCGCTGTAAACTTTTCAGTTCTACATATATCTGTTTCTCTATATTGGAAATTAATTCTAACTGGAAAGTTAATTGTATGTGGTTTAAATGACGCAAATACTTCAATTTGTAATATAGCTCAAGAGAACGAGCTCTTTCGGTTTATTTATTTATAGCACGACTGACGGAAAATACAAGAGAGATAAACAAAAGTAAGAAGAGGAGAATTTACTCCTCTCAACAAATAAACATCTTATGCGCCCTCTAGGAATGTCGGGCGCGGGCATTATGAACTTTATATTCCAACACCCTCTCTTAAAGTTATACACTGTAACATTCTGTATATTTAGTTAACCGATTAGTCCCATGGATGCCGATAGTTTCTTTGTCTTAATTCTTTCAAGGGGTTTTGTCAGCAAGTCCGCGAGCATTTGATCGGTTGGGCAATATTTAAAGACGAACATGTTTCGTAAGTCTTTCACAAAATGATACCTAGTATCGATGTGTTTTGTTCGTTGAGTAACACTTTCATTCTCAACCATTTTTAGACAACTTTGATTGTCTTCCATAATTGTTGTTTTCCGATGTTCTTGTCGTAAATCTTTCAACACTTTTTCTAGCCAGAGCGCTTCTCGGCATGTTTCTGAGAGAGCGACATACTCGGCTTCGGTGGATGAGAGTGCTACACTTGTCTGTTTTCGACAGGCCCAACTGATTGTACCACCGAGCCATTGAAATATGTATCCCGAGTTTGACTTCCTATCTCCTCGGTCTCCGGCCCAATCTGCGTCAGCGTATGCTGTGAGAGGCGCTCTTGCTCCCAAGTCTAAGTTTTACGTTTTGACTCCCTTTTAAAAACCTCATCACCCGCTTTACAGCGGTCCAATCAGTTTGGCTTGGATTCGTGATATTTCTGCTTAGAATCGAAATACTTGCGGCTATATCTGGGCGAGTGCACGTGGCGACGTATAAAAGACAACCGATTGCTTGGCGGTATATGTCTTTCTTAGGCATTGCACTGTCTTCGGTTTTCTTTATCTTTCAAGTAGCCCGTGTCCATCGGTGTATGTGCTGGCTTTGCATTTTCCATTCCAAATCTCTGTAGAATGCGAGATATATAACCCGATTGGTGAATTTCAAAAATTCCGTCCGCTTTGCGTTCAATTTCGATTCCAAGGTACAGTTTTAATTTTCCCAAGTCAGTAATCAGAAAGTTTTCTTTCAAAACCTCATAGACTCTATTTACGTACGCGTCATCTGGTGCAATAACGATGAGGTCGTCTACGTATACAAAAACGTACATAAATTGGTTTTGTCCAAGTTTCTTAGTGTAAAGACACTTATCAGACGTCCCTCTCTGAAACGCATCCGCTTCGAGAACCTCGTTTATTGTTTCGTTCCAGATTCGCGCTGATTGTTTTAAGCCGTATAAACTTCTGTGTAGCCTACACACCTTGAGTGGCGAATGTTCGTTAACGAAGCCTGGTGGCTGTTTCATGTAGATTTCTTCATCTAACTTGCCGTTGAGGAAAGCAGTCTTGATATCAAAATGGTTTACTTTCATCTTTTGATGACCGGCTACGGCTAGCAATATCCTTAAAGTCGAATGCTTGCCTACTGGAGCGAACACTTCGTCATAATCGCTGCCAAATTTCTGCGAAAACCCTTGAGCTACAAGACGTGCTTTATATCTTATGACGTTTCCATCTGCGTCAGTCTTAGACTTGAAAACCCATTTACACCCTACAGATTTCTTTTCTGGTGGTAAGTCGGCAAGGGTCCAAGTGTTCATCTCTTCTAGCGACGCGATTTCTTCATTCATTGCTTTCTTCCATTCGTTCTTTAGTGGACTGGAAAGGGCTTCTTTAGCGCTTCGAGGATCTTCACTCGTTTTCGTATTATTCTTAGCCATCATTACGTTGATAAGTCTTTCGGGTGGCTGTCCCTTATTTGATCGCGCTGATCTTCTAAGCTCGTCAACTTCGTCGTCCGATTGGTTTGATTCCGGGTCTTCTTCGTTATCGCTGTTTTCATATTCTTCATAGTCATTGTCATTTTCTTGCCCGTCTTCGTCCTCATCATCATCGCTGCTTCCCTGGTCATTTTCCTTTGTGACTACTTTCTCGAAGTGTTGTGGAGCGATATGGACGATATCTAAGTTCGACATTTCTTTCTCGTCTTGTGACATATGACATTTTGTTTCCACGAATCGAACATCTCTACTAATAGTCACTTGGTCGGTTGACGTGTCTACGAGTCGGTACGCTTTCGAACCATCTTCATACCCCAAAAATGTCAATTTGTTCGCTTTCCTGTCGAGTTTTCGACGTTTCTCAGCAGGGATATGGGTGAAAGCTACACACCCAAAGGTTCGGATGTGACGTAAATCGGGTTTGTTTCCAAACCAATGCTCAAAAGGTGTTTTCTCCAATGCCTTACTGGGTAGTCTGTTTTGGAGATAGCAGGCAGTTTGCACTGCTTCTCCCCAGTAACGATTGTTCAGTTTTGCATCAGCTAGCATGCACCGCGCCATTTCCATCAATGACCGGTTTTTCCTCTCTGCTACACCATTTTGTTGTGGCGTGTATGGGGCTGTTAGCTCCCATTCTATTCCTTCGTTTCTTAGCCAATCCTTGACCTCCCGATTACAGTATTCTCCACCTCTGTCCGAGCGAAAACATTTTGGTTTTCTTTTGTACTTTGTCTCGCATAACGTTACGAATACTCTTAGCTCTTCCGCGACTTGATTCTTGTTCTTGAGGAGCTTGACTAAAGTGTATCTACTATGATCATCTATTAACGTTAAAATATATTTCTTTCCTCCTGGAGTGACCGTTTGCATTGGCCCGCAGAGGTCAGTGTGTATCAAATCGAGTGGTTTGCTTGTTCTTGACGTTGATGTTGGAAATGGTCCACGTGCCATCTTACTCTCTATACAGGTTTCACAAGCCTTCTTGATACAGTTTGACATTTTAATTCCAGTTCCCAGGTCTTTGCTGAGTATCATTTTAAGAGCGTCTGGGTTTCTATGTCCCATCCTGCGATGCCATAAGTGGATACACTCGTTCGAGCATCCAGCAACTGCCAAAAGAGCTTTTTCTGGCTGATTTAATTTGTATAGATCTCCTACACAAGACGCTGTGGCTACTATTTCATCATCCTTCTCGGAAATCGTGCAATGCGTGTCTTCAAAGTTCACGTGTAAGCCGTTTTTGGTTAGTTTACAAACTGATAGTAAACTACCGTTTAGGTCTGGTACGTACAAAACATCCATTACCTTTACTTTTGTGACGTTATTTTTCATATCTCGGCACTGTAAAAGTCCGAATCCCTTTCCGATCACTTCCAAGGTCGAATTATCCGCGGTGTAAACTGTATCTCTCAGAGTTTCATCCATTTTCGTGAAAAACGATTTATCATTTGTCATATGACATGTCGCACCTGAGTCGACATACCATCCTGTTCCGTCAGGTTGCTTTGAAATCTTGAAAAGTCTATGACGTGAATCTTCATTTTTCGCTTGTGTCACTAAACTCGCATGTTCTTTAGTATTGGAACTTTCTTTTGTACTTTCCTTCGAGTGTGCACTTTCTTTCCCGCGTCTTGCCTTGTATAAGGAGCAATTCCGCTGGATGTGGTTAGTTTTGCCACATTCGTAACATCGTACTCTTGACCTTTGGTTCGTCGAGCCTTTTGCTGACACAGGTTTCTTTCCAGCACCAGCGTACGTTTGTAGCGCTGTTTGCCGTTCCCCAACATTGTAAGGTTTGTCAACAGATCCTTCCCTTCGTTTGTATTCTTCAATTAATTTCCCTTTGACTAGCTCTAGCGTCAAATCGGCTTCTGGTCTTGTTTCTAACGCCATTATTAGCGTTTCGTAGCTCTCAGGTAGGCTACAAAGCATTAAAGCTACTACTAAATTTTCTTTGAGAGTTTCTCCTATTCCCCTTAATCTGTCAACAAGATCCAGCATGGTGTCGATATGCGCTTCCATATTCCCAGCTTCGCTAAGCTGATTTCGACAGAGTCGTTTCAGTAAAAATACCTTTGAACAAAGAGTACTTTTCTGGTGGTAGTCTTGTAGAGCTTCCCAAACGTCAAGCGCTGCCCTTTTATCCCTTATAAGCATCAATTGATTATCTTCGACGAGTAAACCAATGGTTGCTCTCGCCTTGCCATCTTGTTTTGTCCAAGCTGATGTTACCGGGACTGGCGCTGCTTCAGATATTACGTGCCATAAATCATCCTTGGTTAATAACATTTCCATTTTAAACTTCCAAATTTGGTAGTTGGAACTATTCAGTTTTTCAAATTGAACTCTCATGGTTTCTGTCGTCATTTTCCCGTTTTTATTATTGTCCGAATATAAAAAACAAGATCACTCTACCTTTGTTTTGGTTTTGGTTTCTGACCACACCCTAATCGAGAAAAGCTAACCCTAACATCTTTAACATGTTTAAGTTTCTTTTCTTTATCCGTTTCTGTTACTAATTACTTTCTCTCTATCGCACTAGGCCCATAACCTATTGGAAATTAATTCTAACTGGAAAGTTAATTGTATGTGGTTTAAATGACGCAAATACTTCAATTTGTAATATAGCTCAAGAGAACGAGCTCTTTCGGTTTATTTATTTATAGCACGACTGACGGAAAATACAAGAGAGATAAACAAAAGTAAGAAGAGGAGAATTTACTCCTCTCAACAAATAAACATCTTATGCGCCCTCTAGGAATGTCGGGCGCGGGCATTATGAACTTTATATTCCAACACTCTACACATCTGGTTCTCTACACATCTGGTTCTCTACACATCTGGTTCTCTACACATCTGGTTCTCTACACATCTGGTTCTCTACACATCTGGTTCTCTACACATCTGGTTCTCTACACATCTGGTTCTCTACACATCTGGTTCTCTACACATCTGGTTCTCTACACATCTGGTTCTCTACACATCTGGTTCTCTACACATCTGGTTCTCTACACATCTGGTTCTCTACACATCTGGTTCTCTACACATCTGGTTCTCTACACATCTGGTTCTCTACACATCTGGTTCTCTACACATCTGGTTCTCTACACATCTGGTTCTCTACACATCTGGTTCTCTACACATCTGGTTCTCTACACATCTGGTTCTCTACACATCTGGTTCTCTACACATCTGGTTCTCTACACATCTGGTTCTCTACACATCTGGTTCTCTACACATCTGGTTCTCTACACATCTGGTTCTCTACACATCTGGTTCTCTACACATCTGGTTCTCTACACATCTGGTTCTCTACACATCTGGTTCTCTACACATCTGGTTCTCTACACATCTGGTTCTCTACACATCTGGTTCTCTACACATCTGGTTCTCTACACATCTGGTTCTCTACACATCTGGTTCTCTACACATCTGGTTCTCTACACTTCTGTTTCTCTACACTTCTGTTTCTCTACACTTCTGTTTCTCTACATTTCTGTTTCTCTACATTTCTGTTTCTCTACATTTCTGTTTCTCTACATTTCTGTTTCTCTACATTTCTGTTTCTCTACATTTCTGTTTCTCTACATTTCTGTTTCTCTACATTTCTGTTTCTCTACATTTCTGTTTCTCTACATTTCTGTTTCTCTACATTTCTGTTTCTCTACATTTCTGTTTCTCTACATTTCTGTTTCTCTACATTTCTGTTTCTCTACATTTCTGTTTCTCTACATTTCTCTTTCTTTATATTTCTGTTTCTTTGTTCGTATGCCTGTACAGTTTTTTTTTTTTTTTTCTTTTGATGGAAAATTTGATATGAACACCGTCTATCGGTGAAAGTTATAGCTAGAAATTTTATTTGATAAAACCCACAGAAACAGTTGTTTCAAATAGTGTTTTTCTTATTTAAAGTTATTTAATTAACGGAACTAAACTTAAGCTTTGAGATTTAGTTTTGAGAAACTGAACAAAGAACGCGTACATTTACGAGTATAACCAGAAGCTGTAGACACCCCGAAATCGTTATGGTGTAAAGATAATCTCCTCACCCCACTTAAAAGAGAGCCAATCAAAGATGAGTTGGACGATCGTTACCATGGTTACAAATGCCCACGGAACTATGGTTGAACACCAGCGCTCTAAACGTTGATTTCTTGCCTATTCCTTTTGATGCCTATATGCACATGTGTTCCTTGTACTACCCGCATCATTCGCAAGCATCCACCAAAGGGGTAGGTTAAAAAGAGGGGTACACATAGTACATAGAGACCAGTAGACATAGGCTTAGTTTACCAGTAGCTTCTGGTAAAATTTGGCGCATACGTACGTGTTCTTTCGATTTCTCCTACTAAAACTCTTTTTTCCAAAAGAAAAGCACTGATCTATGGCCTAGGCCCAATATATTTTATCCAAAGATTCCGACGTAGTTTTGACAATTCGTAACTAATTTTTGGTATTCTTTAAAATTCCAAATCATGATTACAACCAAAGACTTATTCGGGAAAGAAGAGAGCGTAGGGAGATAGAATTGAAGTGTAGCGCCTACACTCAGCCGAGATCTCAGCTTTTTTATATTTGAAGTCACCTGAGAGTATCGACCTATAATGCTGCGTATATGGACCCTCATCCGTGATCAATCCAAGCGGCGACATTACGTGCCCCTGGTGCTCACCGGCTTAACCAGACTTGGCTTACTATCGTTAATTTCCATTTTTATCAAAAAGTTAAAAAAAAAAAAAAAAAAAAAAAAAAAAATGTTCTTCCATCATTTTTCCGCCCAAACGGACGCGACTGACTATTAGGGAGGGTTTTCATATACTTTTCTCAAAACGATTCTCTATTATCCCTCATCCTTCCGTCACCGCGCCAAGTCAAGGCAACGGTGAACGTCCTTTACCTGGTTCCTAGTCCATTTCGCATAAACCTTTTTACAAAATAATAGAAAGAAGACTTTTCCACGTTTTCTTTGCTATTCAAAAGATTCTGGGGATAACAAAAGATAAATAAAACACAGAATAAATTTTGACTGTTTATATTATATCAGAAGTCGATTAAATCCTCCATTGAAGTGTATTACTCTTAATGTTCCTCTTTTACTAGTTCGGAGGGGAGCTACTTCATATTGGAAGTTCTCTCTCTTTTTTTCAGGGGAGGGGCTTCAAAAGATGTAGGATACCCGTGATTTATTCCCAGACAATTCTGTTCGTAAGAAGAATCCGGAACTTTAGCCTCCCCACGCGTTCGATACAAGCGGAATTTGCCTTACTCTTTGAGTATTTATGTTTAGAAACATAACTTATCCATTCGCCTAGGGTTATACCTTTTTTGCTAACTTCTCTTGAACTTAGAAGTTGGCGAGAACGTAAGAACATTCTAACATTTTTTTAAACACAAAAAAAAAAAAAAAAAAAAAATAATAATAATAAAAAAGAGCGCCATTGTATTCACTTTTCAAGGTACTCCACTCACAAACATTTTTCCTACATGACCACTTTTTGGCGTGACAGTCGAATCTAAACTCCCGCTCTGAAAATATCTACCGTTAGGAAGTACATATCGGCATTTTTGAAACTTACTCCTTCAGGTAAACAAGACCCGGGAGTAATAGACTTCAAATGAAGATTCATCCATTTCTGATTATATTTAAGCGATAAAATTAAAATGGAAAAAACCGATTCGAAAAACTTGAGATTTTGAAATAAAGCTATAATGAGCCTGAATGAAATGTGAAAAGGCATATTTTGTTGATAAAACAGTAATTCAGCAATATAGTAAAATGGTTGAACTATGGTGGTGACGGGTAATTCCAAGAAAACTCTCCCAATGTTAATCGTCTCCAATTTAAGTATATCTCTTTATAAATTGATTTTTTTGCGCGTATTTCAAACAACTTTGCTTTGCGTAAGTTTGATTGGTCGATACGAAACGTTTTTCAAAGTCAGTCGACCCGGCCAATTCCGTCCAGAAGAGTGTAATTCCGTTCGGCCTTAGTCTAATTCCGACCAGTGGCGGGTAATACCCGTCCACCCGTAATTTGTGGATCACGTCCAATTATTAAATTCATAATATTTTACTCAGTTTCAAGTCCACTTAAACACCCACACAGTCAAAAACCGTGGCAAATTATGTTCTAAGCCTTTTTTGAAAATATTTTTACGAAACACTACCGCCCTCTATACAGAATTCCCATTAAAAAATATTTCCAGCCCTGAAAGACTGCGGAAAATAGCGGGTCTGCTTTGAAATAGTCCTGGTCGATTTCCAAAACCGGAAGTCTAGAGAACCTCGCGAAAATTTTGGCGGGGAAAACTTTTTGTCACGTGATCGTCCGCCATCTTTTTGTAGTGTGAAAATAGCTACAGACTAACCAACGCCTCCTATACTTTATCAAATAGGAAGCGTTGGACTAACAACTTGAATTTGGTTTGTGGGAAATAAAATTAGAAATAGTCTGGCAACCTGTTACTACAAAAAGATGGCGGCGCGGCTATGAGACAAGGGCCCATTTCCGGCAAATCGACCAGGACTATTATTGAATTGTCAATCGTGAATGATTTTATAGCTCGCAAATTCGCGTTTTAATTAGGTAATTTGAAGTTAATTAAACTCGACGTTGTTTCGAGCGGACGGAATTAGCCTCTGTCGGTAGTTTTTTCTTATCTTCGATAAATAATTAAATAAGGTGTCAAGATGAAACCGGAGACGCGTGTTTTGTAGCTAAAGTTGTGGGTTTTCGAGTGGTATCGGGTTCGTATCTCTACAATTTCCGTGATTGTTTTAAATCCTTATTTCCGGATCCATAAAAATATTCATTCCCTTAAATTGGCATTAATTTAATGGGAGTCAATTGCTACTTGGTTAATTATAGTCGTATCGTAGCCGAACAATGTCATATGGCCTTGAGATTTTTTTCTGACGGTCTAATAGAAGTCCTTTTTCGTTTAATTTGAGCAACCCAAATTAAAGATTCACATTTTACAACCAAAGTGGACGAAATTAGCTTTGGACGGAATTACCCGCTACCACGCTAGTATGTCATATTTAATAAAAATTCATGACAAACGATAGTTAAAATTCAAACAATAGAAATTGGACCGGGAGTTTAATAGTAACAATGATAAAAAGAGTCTTATCTTTAGCAAGGAGGATCAGAGAAGGAGAGGAAATGTGGGGCTGCGTTGAGTTAGAGAGAGAAGAGCCAACCTCCCACTCGGGTGGAAAGGGGGGATAGGAAATTCTCGAGGTAAACTGTTGTCACGTGGTCGCTAGCTAGCGCGTCTCATAAAGGATTCGTTTTACCCACGCGACAACATTTTACCACGAAACGTCTCTACCCCCGTTCTCCCAGAGTGGGAGTTTAGGCCGACGCAGTAGGAACCGCGCCGTCCCCACATTTCCTCTCCTTCTCTGATCCTCCTTGTCTTTAGCCATTAATATTTCATTTTACGTTTCGAATTTCCGTTAGGAACTAATTCATTACATACTTCAATTATTCTTATTATAAATAATTGAAACCTTTTATTTTGCGTACCAGAAAATAAGAGCATATTTACTGATTCAAAGTTAAAATATAAATCTTACTTTGACCGAGGAGGCTTTATTGAGAATGACAAAACGAAGGAAATAAAAATTCAGCACCAGTAAGCCATTTTGACTCAGCAGGGACATCCCCCTTATAAATTGTAGAAAACCTGGAAATAGAGTAAGGAATCCATCATCTGTCTAAACGACGAGTCACGGGTACAGAGGATAGTTCGTTTCTGCCATATTGCCTTTCAGATGAGTGACTGTAGGGATATTTACTACTGGAAAATTCAGTGTGGAAAAGTTGGTGCCAAATTATAATTTTAAAGGTACAGACCGGGATAAAAAAAAGTGTGTCTTAAATTATAGAGCGTATATTAAAACGACTAATATCATATCGCAAAAAATTTAATAGTTAGTAGATATTAAGATATTTACGTTTATTATAAGCAAAAAGTGATCTCTAGTGAACGCCATTTTAGTTTTTTCATACCCTTTCGATGCCTGCTGAGGATCGGCTTCGCCGATTGGTTTATTTCTCACCTAAAGTCACTTGACTCTAGCTGAAAATAGATGTGGGTATAAGCGCGCTCAATTTCTTTAGAGTCAAATAAGATATGCCGGGCCGAAACATAGGCTACTTCCGAAGGATCCCGCGCGCGAACACTAACCCGAAGGTCGGTCGGCCAGCTGAGCTAGTAGTAGTCAGTACTAGGTATTAACCGAGTCTTAAGTTGATTTGAAGAATTAGAAGGTAAGAACTAAACTGCATTCATTAATTACGCAATTAGGCATGTTTTCGTAGAAAGTTAAAAATCACAAAATTACGAGTCTTCTTACGAAGTTACGAACAGACGATCCGACTGCAGCCGACTCGAATGGCCTTCGTTTCGCGAATCTTTATTGGGTGACTTAAAGGCCAATCATTGAAGCGGATCCTTATTTTTAAAACTCGAAATGCCGGGAAGCAAATATGGCGTTCTTCTAGGAACGTCAATTTCGGTTTTAAAATGATATTTATAAATTAACCAAGACTTAAATCACTATAATGTGTTTTGATTTGTAGGTTTTTAAGCATGCTCTTTCCAATGGAAGTACTTTTAAAGTTGGGTTGCCTTTCCCTTTAAGTAAGAAGAGAAGCAAATTAATTCTTACTCCCTAGAAGCATGTGAACTTAACCCCGCAATTAATAGTAATCACATCAAAATCATTGTTCGGGAAATAATGTTTCCTTAGACATACGAGTTGTAACATAAGTTTACAACTTATCTTCTAGAAGATAAGTTATAAACTTATGGTTGTAATTAGTTTTGGCTTCCAATTTATTACTGCTGTTATAATAACACTATACCATCGTTATTCAAATTAGCTACTGAAATAAAGTATTTGAAGCATTTTTACAAAAATAATACGCTATTTAAATTTGGTACAGGAAACTTCCCTGAGGGAAGCTTACCTAAACTAAAGAGAACCTTTTGGACATATACTCCCCCCCCACCCCACGCCTGCAAACTACGCTTTGAATAAATCTAAAAATCTAAAATCTAAAATCTTAAAATTAGGTACTGTCTCGTTAACGGCTATAAAACCTCAACAGATCTTTAAATTGGAGTTCTTCGGACATAAGTTAACGTGAGTCATTTGTGGTTAAGGTAGCTCAATTGGTAAAGTACCCACGGGACCTCCAATGGTAGAGTGATCGCTCTGTAAGCGTTTGGTTGCGATTTTAAATCCCAATCTTTTTCACGGGGTGAGTGCTTTTTTAATATCAGGGTAGCTTTTAATAATAACTTTCTTGGGAATGTCCACAGAACTTTCCGTTATGTCAGATCCGGTAAATGCATTGTAACTAATAATTGTCCGGGCCAGCTTCTGATCATATGGCTCAATACTAAATAGCTTCGTTCAGAATATTGCCCGTTTTTTTTTTTTTTTTTGGTCGCTGCACATTAACTTTCCCTACACTGAACCTTTCCACGTACCCTGATGAACGCGTGATATTAAATTCGTATAAACGCGATATACGAATTTGTCCATAGCAAGAAGGAATTGCTGTTCAATTGGGCTTCAATTTATTTTCGGTAAAAGTTATGTTGAAAACTGTTGTTTGATTAAAATAAATTTTAATTTACTCAAAATTTGGGGCTAATATTCCTTAGAAATACGTAATTCTTTATTGGTACTCACGAACATTAGTGGAGTGGTGACTATTGCCTATACAAGCCCTTGCTATTTGCAAAGTGCCGATTGTGGGTAGCGGTGCCAACAAGTCATTTTTTCTGAAACTCCCGAAAATGGCATTTAGTGCCCACCATATTCTAGACAGATAATCAAAAATAATTTGTAAGAAATTCATCCGAGAGTGTAATTTGGTACCGATCACAGACTTAAAATTGCAAGAAGACAAAAATTATGTAGTTTATATACAAACGAAGGCGGAAATCTAAAGAAATATAATAATATATGCTGATGAAACATAATGGACTCTTTTCACCTGGAGGTCTTTTCAGGCACAATTATCGAGTAATGCTATTTGGTTGCCAAATCTTCTAGCCTAAGTATCTTCGTCTCAAAATATGTTCTTATGATCGTTGTTACGAAACAAGAACTAAGAAAGATGAAATCGTAATTTTTTTGCAGTATATCCATGGCGAGGATTTGAAATCACGCGAGAGCTTGAACTCGACTAAGCCTCACTACACGCAATTCAGAAGCTTACATTCCTTTTACTATATTTTCTATGGTTAAACTATTTAATAAACTATTTTAACATTACCAAGAGCATTGATCTTTAATGTTAGCACAGGTAAATCATGCTTCAAGTCTACAACTGGGCATATAACGAATGAACTGAAGGTCTGAGAGTTGTGTCGTCACAACTTTCGCGCGGGGAGAGAGGAAAATTCTCAAAATTGTAAAACGGCCGAGAAACAGAAGTCGAAATTGCCCTCTCTAGTGGTTAAGATAGGAACTAAGTAGGCGGTGCTAATTATTTTGCCTTCGTTGAAGTTCGTTCGCGACTTCGCGCGTCGTCTGTAGAATCGTTAAGGGGGGTAGGAAATGTAACTAAGAAACTCGGCTTTCCCCTCTCTCTCGCGAAACGAAAGAGGCCCTCGCCGGGGCGTCGCGAGTTCAAGTTTGATTTACTCTACCAGCAATACTGGGCCATACCGCTCTTCTGTAGAAATTTGGAATACTTAGGGTGGAATCATTGACTGAGGAAATCGGACCTTCATCATTGTAACCCGTAGTATGTCGTCTTGTAGACTTGGGGATGATTTACTTGTGATGTTAGGTATACGGACCCACACCCGCGACAGAGAAAAAAATATCATAACAGACAGGAGCGCTATAAGGAGCAAAGAAGGGTTTCATCGGCTTCTGACCGTCACTAAACGGATTTCATTCTTATATCTTTTATATTACTTGTGCCTATAAACGTTATCCCTATAATTACTTAATAGCACAAACCTAGAGGAAGAAATATCTTGAAACTTATCATAATTACAATACAATTATATTTACGCAGCTTTCATAATGATAAATTATTTAAATAAGCTGTAAAATTATTGAAAACAAGCTGGGAAAACCAAATACTACCTCTCTGATTATCACGGTCTAACCTATCCATACCTAAAATATTATTATTTATTTTAAGTGTTTCTGTTCAAAGGGACATACTGAGTTGGCCTTCAGTATTTTCTCACCTATTTATTTGTGTAAAGAGTTTCAGCCTTCTTACAAACCATCAGATATTGTAGGAAAACCAAGGACTAACCTTCTACTCAGAGTTAGAAAAACAAAAGCTTCGGAATATTTAAAAATAACCATTTACTCAATACAAAAAAATCAACCCTTTACTCAATACAAAAAATCAACTATATAATGAATGATAAGCAAAAAATCTCTTTATTTTCTTCCAAAATATATCGAGTCCTAAGTTGATCCGTTGGCGGTCTGTTGGGTATATTTCCATTGGGTCGAATTCCAAATGGATCGAATTAAAAAATATATTTTCCCAATTGATCGAATTATAATTTTCCAATCCCATTGGATAGAATCGGATTCATCCGACAATATTTTATTGAGGTTTATACAATGGGAAATAAAGAATGCAATATAAAATTTAAATTAGTTTATTTCGCCTAATTAACTGCCGTTAGGAAGAAATTACGGTATTCCGACCCCCTAAATAACACTGGCTACATGGACTAATTAGGACTCGTGGAGTTCAGAAGAAATACTGAATCTACGACCATCAGAAATGGGAGAAAAACATAATTGAAACTTTCAAATCTCCTTATTAAAATCCCACAGGTTGATTAGGTAGCACTAGGTTGGGCTAGGAACTCTTAGATTTTAATATGGCGATTTGAAAATTTCAAATATATATATATTTTTTTTTTTCTGCTGGTCGTAGATTTTTTTGAATATTGTTCTGAGCTCTCCTGGTCATAATTGGTCCATAATCATCGTTATTTTAAAACAAGTTATTTTTGAACGATTTGGAGTGTTATAGAACTCGTAAAGCGTATCTAAACTTAACAAAGGTTTCGCGGTAATTTTTAGTTAATTGCTTAAGTTTTCACTTCGTGCGTAAAAGTTCTTCCGGCGAATTTCTCTAGCAACCTTGGAGTTCGTCCACCAAACGTCGTCGTATGTGGAGAGAGAGAATTTCCAATTTTCCGTAGACAGGGGGTATGAAGTAGGACCCCTCGGATCCCGTAAAATTAGGAATTTTAGCCATACAGAGAGGAGCGCTATATCGAACATTGGAGTAGTAGACTTCAAAGGAGGGTTTCATCAGCTTCTGATATCATTCGAAAAAATGGTGACACTCTTACTTTAATTAAAGAATCTTCCACTAATCAAAAGAGGTCCCACAAAACATTATTACAAAAACACCCTAACCTAAAAGGTTTTACCAGAAGCCGATGAAACCCTCCTTTGAAGTCTACTACTCTAATGTTCCATATAGCGCTCCTCTCTGTATGGGTAAAATTCCCAATTTTACGAGTTAGAAGGGGTCCTACTTCGTCCCCCCTGTCTACGGACAATTGGAAATTCTCTCTCTCCACAAACGACGACGTTTTTTGGACGAACTCCAAGGCTGCTAGAGATATTCGCTCGACGAGCTCCCGCTCCAAAAATATCT
The DNA here is from genome assembly GCA_963920705.1 of Odiellus spinosus. Classification (NCBI taxonomy): domain Eukaryota; kingdom Metazoa; phylum Arthropoda; class Arachnida; order Opiliones; family Phalangiidae; genus Odiellus; species Odiellus spinosus. The sequence continues at coordinate 7,749,724 of OY987239.1, forward strand.
ACCGTTAGGAGGCGTACTAATCGCGCCTTTTTAGAATAAACCATACAGAGAGGGGTAGACAAGACCCGGGAGTAATAGACTTCAAAGGAGGGTTTCATCGGCTTCTGGTTTTACCTACCTAAACATCGACAACATAATTAATGCCACAAAATTATGTTTACACCAAAATTATTTTAAGTTTAATAACACTATTTATAAACAAACAATAGGCCTTCAAATGGGGTCGAGTATTTCACCGAACATAGCTAATATATATTCACGATACATTTAGAGGAATCAATCTTAAAATTGAACCAATAATTTCCAGAAGTATGGTGGAGATATGAGGGCGACATGTTTTCTATCTATAAACACAGTAAAGTTGAACTAAAACTATTCCAGACACGTATAAACGCAGCGCACAAAAACATTAATTTCGTAATAAAATGAATTAATTAGCGGTCTGAGAAGGTATTACCTCCCAGCAGCGCTTTATTTGTTGCCTCGCGATTACCAAGTGACTATATTTATTATAGAAATAAAGTGTCTCATATTAATACACTCAGTAAATGTTGGTAAGTAACCAATTAGTAAACAATTTATGACAATGTTGTTGAATGGGTGCATCATAAAAAGTAAAATAACTGACTTGGTTTGACGTTCCATCTCACAACTTTTTACGCTGGAAGCATTTCAGTGCGAGACTTGGCATTTTTGTACATTTTATTTTTTTTCTATGATCACACTTCTTTTTGTAGGTGTTTCCCTTTTTTTCTTCTCGGGTAATATTTCTTGGACGTCTGCTACAGATTTTCTTAAAGCCTATTCCCTATTATACCCTTGGTGGCTTTAAAAAACAAATAGATGAAACTAAGCCAATAAAGAGAATATAAACTGCTTTCATGATGGGGCTTAATTTTGAATTATTAAAGAGAATATAAACTGCTCTTTCATCGTTCATTTCATGATGGGGCTTATATACCCATTTTAAAGGGGGCTAAACGGGGGCAACAAGACTGAAATTTCGGGATGTTTCAGTTTTTCCTTTCTTTAGGGTCTACTTGTATGTCTGTTAGAAGTACCTTAGAATTATGATGATCGGTGTTAAGTGAGTGACAAAATGCCCAAGTTCGATATCTCCTAAACTAGACATATAAAAATACCACCAAATTTGGAGGAATAGCTAATTGTAGTGTGTATTCTTCGCGACTAAAAGTTCAGCTTCAGGCTTTAACCACAACGACGATATCCGGGGGGGTCCAAAATGTCCTGAATGGCTTCGTGAAAAGGATGGTAGACGGCCGTGCGTAGGCTTGGTGGGGGCACTGTCGTGCCCCCAGATTACCAAAGCTATATTGCCAAACAGGATATTTGACTTGAAATTATAATTTTTACGATTTAATGTTTTCTACAGGCTGCCAAAAACGTTTACATAGAGCAATTCTATCCCTGATTTCCCGCTAAACGACTGGCGTTGGGCAACGTAAATCTTATTTGGACATTCGCTGGAACGTTTATTTCCAGCCCTGTTCTCTGTCCATACAATTTGTAGCAGACTACAGACTTTATTTGTCAGAAAAACGCAACTAGTCAACGACACGTAGTGAAGTTTTGACTCTTTTAGGAAGCGTACGTTAATGATTTTACGGTACAAAGTTCGACCATTTTTGAAAAAAACACGACAGCAAACTTTTGAACGTCTCCAAGTTTGAACTATCTATTTTTTATGCGGTTATTTACTTTCCCACACTAATGTAAATGAAAGCGCGCTATTATGAGTGTAGTTCGCCCAACACGGGACCGTGGTTAGCTAAAGGACGGTGTAACCATGGGCCAAGAAACCTGATACCAGGACATAACAGCCGCAGCTTCGTACGTACAAACCCAGACGGACACTAGTTGTAACGGGCGACGCTCGTGATGGGGGTGAAATGGTAGGGGGAGGGAAGGAAATTGGGTAAAAAAATCTGACGGAATTTCCGTTTTTGCAGACGACGGTTTAAAATTTATAAAATATACCCTATCACGTGACCTTTATATTTGTACCTAAAGTGACGTAGTTCCGAAGTTTCGTGCTTTTGTCAAAAGGCGGCGATAGTAGACGCGTGTTACGGATAGGAGACGGGTTTTTTAAGAAAAGTCATGTCCTGGTATCACGTTTCTTGGCCCATGGTGTAACGGAGACGAAACGAAAAGGAATCGGAGTTTATTCGGAATTAAATTAGAACTTTGAACTTTTTATTGTGACGAGTTGTGCGCGTATCGAAAATAAGACGAATAATGAAAGGTGTAAAACCTATTACGCGAATGAGAAACGTCAAGCAACTGGGCAGGATGGACTTCGAGAAAGATTTTGGTTAAATGACGTAAAAATTAAAACTGCGAGCCTTGAGAAGCCAGCCCTAAATGGATTTGAAGTCGCGTAACCAGCTTTTGTGAATTCGGAATTATTACGTTGGTGGCGCTAAGCCTCGGCCAGTGGAGTTTCTTCTCCGTTACTCTTTGCTTTTGTATCGGACCTTCATCACCCACATCCATGATATCGCAGTAAGTGAATTTTAACTGTTACTTTTCTTTTGTATTTTAAGGGTTATTGTATCAATACTCATTGATAAATGTAAGGAAGCTTTAACATAATATAGCCACCTTTCGGTAGTATATGGCGGGAGTATACGGCCTACTCGAGGTTTTGATGGGGTCTCCAAATTTAATAAGTAACTGTAGAAAATTAAGTATCAGAAAATCTAAGGGAAAGTGTGGACATAATAGCGAGAAAAATATGAAAAACAACAGTAGTAACGTTATAACCAAGTTTTTTATGTTACTCCTGGAAAATGTAATTGCTGAAATATTTGCCATAATTGTGTGAACAATTGCGAGGAAAGGTCACCGTGGGTAAACAATATACAAAGACTTCTAGAAATTAAGTATTGAGCAAAAATAGTTGGCCAGTGTCAAAATACTTTGGCCACGGTATGAAATTAAATGAAAATTTTCTATTAATCCTAAAAAATATGTTTATTTCAAATTGAAATTTTTTAATTCGCTAGGACCTCCGCTCGAAACGTTAGCCTAACCCTATAAACATGTAGTGTTGCCTCTGACATCTGGTACAATAATTGGATCTTCAATGCTATTTGAGCATAAAAAATAAAGGGGGAGGTGTTGAAAGTCGGGGTACAATTGTTAAATGTATATGGTTTACCCGAAGATAAGCGTTTGGCGCTTTATCTACGAACAAATTACTCGTATTCAAACTTATAACGATGGATAAGAAAATTCACGTTTCCAGAATTAGTCTAAAATATAAGACAAATATTTCAAATTGACTTTTAATTCGAAGAATATAAATAAAACAACGAAACTAAGATTTTAAATCATCTTTTTATTCGTTATTTTTCACGAAAATAAATTTTGAATTTTTTTATCCGAACGTATAACGCGGATAATATTCTAAGATAAGGCCATTTTTGGATAAAAATGGATATGGATTATGTTATTTTTACTTTATCGTCGAGTAAGTTAACTCGAATGAAAAATAGTTTATTTTTAATCAATCAGAATTTAGTAGATTATATCCAATTAATAAAAAGTATACGAATTCCGAGCTCTATGTTCCACTTTTTGTTTTAACATTGTGTGTCAATCCTCTATTTCTTTTATCTTGAATATAAATTTTATATTTTATAGTTAAATGTAGATGTTTTTTTTTATTATGTCAGATGAGGACAAATGCTTGTTCGGTTGGTTAAACGTCAAGAAGAAGAATTTTTAAGGCGGGTCTCTTAATTTTTCAAAATTCACTAAAAAATCACTACCCGTTTAATGAACCATCAATCATGGGTGACCTTTAAGGGTCTCCTTTCCTCCTTGCCACCTTTAAGCCTCAGTAGAGATGCGCATCTTTGTGGAAAAGTAACTTCTAGAGACGAGTGGTGCCGTTCCCGAGACGGGAATAATTGGTGGAAAGACCTTGTAAAATCTCTGCCCTCAACACAATGTGGCTATTACAACCTTTAGCAATTTCTTTCAACCATCTTATTCGAAGATAAAGTAAAAAACATAATCCATATCCGTTTTTATCCAAAAATGGCCTTATCTTAGAATATTATCCGCGTTATACGTTCGGATAAAAAAATTCAAAATTTATTTTCGTGAAAAATAACGAATAAAAAGATTATTTAAAATCCAAGTTTCGTTGTTTTATTTATATTCCTCGAATTGAAAGTTAATTTGAAATATTTTTCTTATATTTTAGACTAATTCTTGAAACGTGAATTTTCTTATCCATCGTTATACGTTTGAAAACGAGTAATTTGTTCGTAGATAAAGCGCCAAACGCTTATCTTCGGGTAAACCTTATACGTTTAACAATTATACGAATATACAAATTTCACTTTGTAGTTACAATATACCCGAAAATAAAATATCTGAAAATACACGAATAACAGAAGGTAATGGATATCAGATTCCGAGCTCTAAAAAATAGTATAGTAACGCAATAATATGGTAATTGCTTTATTATTTAAAATCATCCAAAATAGATGTATGTTTGAATAATCGAATATTTAAACAGGATCTCCTCTCCATTGTATGCAAGATTGCAATTGTACCACTATTACAATTATCAGAAGCCGATGAAACCCTCCTTTGAAGTCTACTACTCCAATGTTCCATATAGCGCTCCTCTCTGTATGGGTAAAATTCCCAATTTTACGAGTTAGAAGGGGTCCTACTTCATCCCCCCCTGTCTACGGAAAATTGAAAATTCTCTCTCTCCACAAACGACGACGTTTTTTGGACGAACTCCAAGGCTGCTAGAGATATTCGCTCGACGAGCTCCCGCTCCGAAAATATCTACCGTTATTAGGCGTACGAATCGCGCCTTTTGAGAATAACCCATACAGAGAGGGGTAGACAAGACCCGGGAGTAGTAGATTTCAAAGGAGAGTTTCATCGGCTTCTGCAATTATATTGTAAAATCCATAATTTTTATAATCTCTTAAATAGTTTTATCCGATGACCTGGAATAGGTCTCGACACCATATTAGGGGCGAAAGTAACTTTGTCCATCGGATCTAAGGATTTCCACGTAAAGTTGCGAATCACGTGAGCCATAATCGTTTTCTCTTCATTTAGAGCGAATTTCTGGCCTGTAGTAAAAAAACATCAATGTCATGATTTTGTCAAAGACTATTGTGTAGCCATTTTGATTCAACAAATTGAAAGTTTAGGCAAAGTGTTTGGTAACACTTTACAACGGTAAAATGCCGATTTTAGACACACACACAAAAAACAATATTTATTTATACCAGAAGCCGATGAAACCCTCCTTTGAAGTCTATTACTCCCGGGTCTTGTCTACCCCTCTCTGTATGGGTTAGTTTCAAAAAGCGCGATTCGTACGCCTCCTAACGGAAGATATTTTCGGAGCGGGAGTTCGTCGAGCGAATATCTCTTGCAGCCTTGGAGTTCGTCAAAAAACACGTCGTCGTTTGTGGAGAGAGAGAATTTCCAATTTTCCGTAGACAGGGGGGTATGAAGTAGGACCCCTCCGATCTCGTAAAATTGTGAATTTTACCCATACAGAGAGGCGCGCTATATGGAACATTAGAGTAGTAGACTTCAAAGGAGGGTTTCATCGGCTTCTGTTTATACCTATGCAGTTTCTCGGTCCGGCAGAAAATGGAATGTATCCATAAGGATGTCGCCCGCTACTGTTTTCCATCGTGAAACGATCCGGGTCGAATTTGTAAGGTTCTGGGAATACGTCAGGGTCGCGATGAATTGCCGCGATCGACACCAAACAATTTGTTCCCTTGGGAACCAATTTGCCACCTAATATGAAAAGCAATTAAAATTAAGTTTTTCACGAATGAATCTAGCAAATTTAAATATAATAATAAATTACATATTGACATATCGTTCTCAAGTTTTCGTCCAATGAACGGTACAGATGGGAACATTCTTTGCGATTCCTGAATGTTTAACCAGAAAAATTTTAATTTTTAGTTTGTTTGACTTTTTTCAACTTTCGCTTGTACTTCCTTAGGTTGTTGGCTACAGATAATAACAGAAGCCGATGAAACCCTCCTTTGAAGTCTATTACTCCCGGGTCTTGTCTACCCCTCTCTGTATGGGTTAGTTTCAAAAAGCGCGATTCGTACGCCTCCTAACGGTAGATATTTTCGGAGCGGGAGTTCGTCGAGCGAATATCTCTAGCAGCCTTGGAGTTCGTCCAAAAAACGTCGTCGTTTGTGGAGAGAGAGAATTTCCAATTTTCCGTAGACAGGGGTATGAAGTAGGACCCCTCCGATCTCGTAAAATTTGGAATTTTACCCATACAGAGAGGAGCGCTATATTTAACATTAGAGTAGTAGACTTCAAAGGAGGGTTTCATCGGCTTCTGGTAATAACTAACCTTGATGACACATTCAAGATATTTCAATTCTTTCAGCTCCATTTCGGTTATTACGGTCCGTTTGTCTTCACCCAAAACTTGTATTATCTCATTGTACAGGCGTTCCTGGATGTTAGGGTGGAGGCCCAACAAGTACATGACCCAACTCAAGCCAACCGCTGTGGTATCATGTCCCTTTTTTTGATGAAAAATATAGTAATAAACACGAAATCAGCAAAACTTTGGAAAGCATCTGATTGATTAGGCTTTTCTTACTAATGACACTTTGGTCTGACCTCGAACATGAACGTGTCCACTTCCTCTTGGATATCGCTTTCTGTAAATTCGGGATTTTTGAAGTGTTCATCGATGAGAAGATCCAAAAAAGCTAGACGTTTCTTCACGTTAGTGTCGTCAGTTCCCGCTGTGTTTGACTTAGTTGAAGCCAGTCTTTCACTAATTCGATTTTTAATGATCTGACGCGATAAACATAAGACAAATTAAATTCAATTGAGATTTGCAAACGTTACCTATCTTCCCATTGATCATTATTAATAATAGTCCTCCTAAATCTGAACACTTCTAATTCTGAACACTTTCATTTAAAAATGTATAACTTAACTTTGGTTGGGTCTATTTAAAGATGGAAGAGCGCATTTTGTAGATTAAGAATGCTGCTATTAGCGGAACACAACTTCAACACTCTAGGAAATGACCCAGAGAAGATACGACCCTAATAACACAACCGCTATAATTAGCCTAATTAGACCGTTTTTAAGGGAATACCCCCATTAAATTCGGCCAAGGAATCCATTGGTGACACTCATTTCTCGATTCGAAGTGCGGAAGTGGTTCCTTTTGCAAATTTGTGATTTTTTTTATATGTTAAAAGATAGTTCAAATTTAGAAGAAGGGGTGTTCAGAATTAGAATCTTTCGTTCAGAGTTAGAAGCCGCTACTGCTGTCTTTAAAACGTCGTCCGCGTCAAAAGTACGCGTCATAGAATGATGAAAACTAACCCAACTGATCCGCGACTATTCAAACTTGATATTGGATACTTAACTTCGTCGCTAAAAATTCCATAGCAACTGAGATCTCGGATTTCTTAAAAAGCCTTCAGAGTTAGGCGACCCTATCCTACCTTTTTGGTAAAATCGTGTACAGTAGTAAGTGCTTTTTTGTAAATTCTTCCACTGGTAGTCAAACCAAATATTGTGTCGTTAAAATGAAGAACCCTGACGGCTCTTTCAACCGCAATTTCACTCATACTGTGAAGGGCAATTACAATCTTGAGCGAGCAATATCTTCGCGTAAACTAGGATGAAAACACGCTTACTCGTGCAAAGCCCGGACATAAGCCGAATCGCTGTTATTCTGGGCGTCAATATGGACTCCCATTGCCGTTTCTGAAATCGAAGCAATGAGATTAATTTTAGTTTGAGTTTTTTGTAAGTTATCTTACAACAAGTTAAACTATTCCTAGACTTTTATTTTGTACAAAATACCAATTCTGGGGAAAATCGAACGCTACCTAAATGAATTTTGGCACAAAATCAACGGCGCAAGCGTCGAAGAAAAGTTACGAAATTTTTCAAGTCCTATATTGATTGCTTACAAATATTAATATATCGTGACTAAAATTCCAATTTACGTTGAAAAAAGTCTTTGGTAGCATTTAAACATGATTAATTAATTTTCTTGAGATAAATATTGTGAAATTTTAACTCGGGGAGTGTTATGAAACAACACTAAGCTTTGACTATGGTCTTAAAGGGCCATAAGTCACATGGAAAATTTAATTAAATTTTCAGTCTAATATTATTTATTACTATGCTACTTGAATCACCAATTACCCATTGACCTTTCAACTCTATCGAAGACGTAATATTTTAGAGTCCATCGAGGCATGAAAATTTATTGTTGCTTCTAAAGCCATTCCCGAGAAAGTTGAGCTTAAGGGTTATGTGTATCTATGTCTAAAGCTCTAAACAGACTGGTCCTAAATCGACATAATTGACGAATTCGAAATTTGCATACTCATAAACTTATAGGGGCTACGGTCATTGGGGTAAAAATATAATGATGAATTATTATAATAGATGGCGCGCCTGCGCCTCACTATCTCTGGCTCTCGTTGCTATAAGCGCGAGGGGAGGGGTTACCGCCTAGTTTGTCTCTCTCGTCATAGCTTAGCCAATCGGAATAGGATCAGAATGGGAACTACGATAGCGACATCTCTTAACAGATCGGCGCGTAAAGAGTGTACTCCAATGGCGCGCTGCCCCTGCAAGTTCCTCTTATAGAATAGTTAGAATTGTATCTGACCGCATATTACATCGAGAGTACACATGGTTAGGAAATGTAACATATCGACGTGTTCCTTGTCGACTTGCTTCGATAGATGGTCGACGAATGCGAATCCGTGTTCATTGATTACCTCTTGAAAATCGGTCAAGACGCGAAAATGGAAAGAAGGCGTTAACATCTTCCTACGTTTCTTCCATTTCGCGCCGGTGCTGAATAAAGAGTGATCAGTTTTAGAATCAACACCGTGAATTGACGACTATTTCTATTGTAACCTGGTGAGTAATCCTAATCCAAGCCAAGACTCGAAGAAATTGTATTCCCTTGACTTTGTGATTTCCTTGTTACTACTCAGTATTACCTACGTCAGAGATAAAAAAAAAATTGAATTCCACTCCGAGATCTGATATACAAATATAAATAACATAAATATAAATAACATAAATAACATAAATATATAGGAAAAATATCTATAAGGACTGCAGCTTGGAATTCGTATAATTTTTAATAAATCTACTGAATTCTGATGTATATTATCTGTTTGAGTAAAAATAGACTATTTTTCATTCGAGTTAAATTATTCGAAGATAATACGTAATCCATATCCGTTTTTAGCCGAAAATGGCCTTATCTTAGAATATTATCCGCGTTATACGTTCGGATAAAAAAATTCGAAATTTATTTTCGTGAAAAATAACGAATAAAAAGATGATTTAAAATCTTAGTTTCGTCGTTTTATTTATATTCTTTGAATTAAAAGTCAATTTGAAATATTTTTCTTATATTTTAGACTAATTCTTGAAATGTGAATTTTCTTATCCATCGTTATACGTTTGAATACGAGTAATTTGTAGGTAGATAAAGCGCCAAACGCTTATCTTCGGGTAAACATTATACATTTAACAATTATACGAATATACAAATTTCATAATATATCTGAAAATATACGAATAACAGAAGATAATGGATATCTGATTCCGAGCTCTAAAAATCTAAAGAGAAGTGCCTGAGTCCATGTAAATAGTTTGCCTTTTTTATGTACTTATTTGTCTATGCATGTGTACCTCAGCAGCATCAGCCTTGAGTACAAAAGTGTACGGTATCACTGTTATGATCAAATTGACGAGAGACTCGTGACGAAATATTTGCTGAAATCCAAATACAGTTTGTTGAAGTCCTAAATTGAAAACAATCAATGAGAGATATTAAAAACACGCTAGTTTGTATTTTAAAATAAAACCATATTATTTCGTCATGATTCAGACTCTACCCAATTCATTCTCGATCCTTATTAAGGCGGTAGTAAAACACGAGATGGCGCTGATTTTCATAATTGGGGTGTCCGTTTTTTTGGGGGTAAAGATTGTTTGGGAATGATTTATTCCCCAAGCTAATGAAATCTCTTACCTCCTTCCCCAGTATCTCGTCTCTCGCAGCGGGTGGTCATATTGTAGGCCAGACGGGACTCAGATAATAGGCTTTATTGAGGGGACATATTCGAGTTAACACGTAAAACACCCTCATATCTTTAGATCTTCAGTGAAAGACCCCATTTCTTTTGATCTTCAAAAAGACCCCATTTCTTTTGATCTTCAAAAAGACCCCATTTCTTTAGATCTTCAGTTAAAGACCCCCACATCTTTGGATCTTCAGTTAAAGACCCCCACATCTTTGGATCTTCAGTTAAAGACCCCCACATCTTTGGATCTTCAGTTAAAGACCCCCAAATCTTTGGATCTTCAGTTAAAGACCCCCACATCATTAGATCTTCAGTGAAAGACCCCCACATCATTAGATCTTCAGTGAAAGACCCCCACATCATTAGATCTTCAGTGAAATACCCCCACATCATTAGATCTTCAGTGAAATACCCCCACATCATTAGATCTTCAGTTAAAGACCCCACATTTTTAGATCTTCTGTGAAAGACCACCACATCTTTAGATCTTCAGTGAAAGACCCCCACATTATTCAATCTTCAGTGAAAGACCCCCACATCTTTAGATCTTCAGTGAAAGACCCCACATTTTTAGATCTTCAGTGAAAGACCCCCACATCATTAGATCTTCAGTGAAAGACCATTACATCTTTAGATCTTCAGTGAAAGAACCCCACATCTTTAGATCTACAGTGAAAGACCCCCATATTTTTGGATATTCAGTGAAAGACCCCCATATTTTTTAATATTCAGTGAAAGACCCCCATATTTTCTTAATATTCAGTGAAAGACCCCCATATTTTTTAATATTCAGTGAAAGACCCCCATATTTTTTAATATTCAGTGAAAGACCCCCATATTTTTTAATATTCAGTGAAAGACCCCCATATTTTTTAATATTCAGTGAAAGACCCCCACATCATTAGATCTTCAGTGAAAGATCTTCAGTGAAAGTCCCCACAACTACTTCCACGTTTTTAGGGAAAAATTATGCACAAAAAACTAACTAGCGCTAAAACTAGAAAGAATCATCGGCGTTTTTGAAATTGATATATTATAATCTTTCGTGTATTTCGAGAAGTAAGCCGAAATAAAGCACTAACAAATAACGTATTTGACTTACGAATGTTTTGAGGAAACCCATGAGGTACTTCTTCCCAAATAAGTGGCAAATGTCCAAGCAGAGGCCAATACTTAAATCCTATTGGTAAGTCTTTTGACGAATTAGATAACTTACTCGAAACTACACTGTATATTACAGCTATAATTAGGGCAACAACTAATAATTTTAAAAGGCTTAACAGCCAATATAACTCCATTTTTAACCCTATTATCTATGAAATGTAGTTACGGAGATTTCGTTCTATTAAATTAAAAAATTTTATCACATTATCAGAAATAGATGAACCGAAATTATCAACGAGAGCTTTGATTGGGAAATGCATTTTATTTGGAGTGAATGGGGAGGGTAAGCACTGGGGGAATGGGCTTCCTCGGCCTCAATGAAATACCGAGGAGGATCTTGGGAAACTGATCGCCCCACGTAGCGACGGCTGCAAACCAAGCCAGGTGGCGCATTCAACGTTTCTCGGCTAGGCGAAATTCCGCGGGGGAGGGGGCTACAACTGTCGTCTAAGAGAGGGGAAACGGAGAACTTGCCTGTGGCGTTAGAGGAATAGCTCGTTGATAATTTCGGTTCATCTATTTCTGACATTATTAAATAAATTCACCGCGTAATCTCGAACTAAGAGGCCACACAGATAACGACATAAGAAGAGCTAGATTAAAACCTAGTGTACATGTCTCTATGATTATGGAAGAGTTGTGTATTCAGCCGCTCATCGTTTGCTTGTCTTGAAAATATGACTTCTATTGGGGAAACAAAACTTTACGGTTGTCTCAAATCTTTTAATTAAAAATGAGTTTTCAGAAAAACGATAATTTATGAGCCATGAAGTATTTACTTCTATACTAAGCTGGAAACATTAATTAGATCAAATAGTTTTTACGAAACATATCAGTTCTAAAAATACTTTGGGTGGAAGCAGAAGTAGATGAAAGCCTCCTTTGAAGTCTACTACTCTAATGTTCCATATAGCGCTCCTCTCTGTATGGGTAAAATTCACAATTTTACGAGATCTGAGGGGTCCTACTTCATACCCCCCTGTCTACGGAAAATTGGAAATTCTCTCTCTCCACAAACGACGACGTTTTTTGACGAACTCCAAGGTTGCTAGAGATATTCGCTCGACGAACTCCCGCTCCGAAAATATCTACCGTTAGGAGGCGTACGAATCGAGCTTTTTGAATCTAACCCATACAGAGAGGGGTAGACATGACCCGGGAGTAATAGACTTCAAAGGAGGGTTTCATCGGCTTCTGGTGGAAGTTTCCAATTCCTTGATTTAGTGTCAATGGATAGAAGATATATTGAATGAAAAGTTATATCTATTAAACAAACGGAGGATTTTAATTTGTTATGTTGTCCTAAATGACTTAATAAACAAATTAAAGTATTTGGTACATTAGGAAGTCCAATCTATGTTAATATATGTAGTTTCAAGGCAATTTTTAGGTGGTCACGGAATTATATACGATTTATCAAACAGCGTTTTTAAACCATTCACGCGCATTAACTTTAACTCATTTTTCGACTTTTCATTTATCTCGGTCTTTTTTGCCCTCCATTTATCTCGGTCCATGTCGCCCTCTCTTTATCTCGGTCCTCGTCTCCCGCCCTTTATCTCGGTTCTCGTCTCCCACCCTTTATCTCGGTTCTCGTCTCCCGCCCTTTATCTCGGTTCTCGTCTCCCGCCCTTTATCTCGGTTCTCGTCTCCCGCCCTTTATCTCGGTTCTCGTCTCCCGCCCTTTATCTCGGTTCTCGTCTCCCGCCCTTTATCTCGGTTCTCGTCTCCCGCCCTTTATCTCGGTTCTCGTCTCCCGCCCTTTATCTCGGTTCTCGTCTCCCGCCCTTTATCTCGGTTCTCGTCTCCCGCCCTTTATCTCGGTTCTCGTCTCCCGCCCTTTATCTCGGTCCTCGTTTCTCGCCCTTTATCTCGGTTCTTGTCTCTCGCCCTTTATCTCGGTTCTTGTCTCTCGCCCTTTATCTCGGTCCTCGTCTCTCGCCATTTATCTCGGTTCTTGTCTCTCGCCTTTTATCTCGGTACACGTCTCTCGCCTTTTATCTCGGTACACGTCTCCCGCCTTTTATCTCGGTACACGTCTCCCGCCTATTATCTCGGTCCATGTAGCCCTCTCTTTATCTCGGTCCTCGTCTCCCACCCTTTATCTCGATCCTTTTCGCCCGCCCTCTTTATCTCGATCCTCATCGACCGCCCTTAACTCGGTCCTTTTCGCCCTCCCTTTATCTCGATAGTTTTTGCCAACCATTTATCTCGATCCTTTTTGCCCGTCTTTATCTCGGTTCTCGTCTCCCGCCCTTTATCTCGGTTCTCGTCTCCCGCCCTTTATCTCGGTTCTCGTCTCCCGCCCTTTATCTCGGTTCTCGTCTCCCGCCCTTTATCTCGGTTCTCGTCTCCCGCCCTTTATCTCGGTTCTCGTCTCCCGCCCTTTATCTCGGTTCTCGTCTCCCGCCCTTTATCTCGGTTCTCGTCTCCCGCCCTTTATCTCGGTTCTCGTCTCCCGCCCTTTATCTCGGTTCTCGTCTCCCGCCCTTTATCTCGGTTCTCGTCTCCCGCCCTTTATCTCGGTTCTCGTCTCCCGCCCTTTATCTCGGTTCTCGTCTCCCGCCCTTTATCTCGGTTCTCGTCTCCCGCCCTTTATCTCGGTTCTCGTCTCCCGCCCTTTATCTCGGTTCTCGTCTCCCGCCCTTTATCTCGGTTCTCGTCTCCCGCCCTTTATCTCGGTTCTCGTCTCCCGCCCTTTATCTCGGTTCTCGTCTCCCGCCCTTTATCTCGGTTCTCGTCTCCCGCCCTTTATCTCGGTTCTCGTCTCCCGCCCTTTATCTCGGTTCTCGTCTCCCGCCCTTTATCTCGGTTCTCGTCTCCCGCCCTTTATCTCGGTTCTCGTCTCCCGCCCTTTATCTCGGTTCTCGTCTCCCGCCCTTTATCTCGGTTCTCGTCTCCCGCCCTTTATCTCGGTTCTCGTCTCCCGCCCTTTATCTCGGTTCTCGTCTCCCGCCCTTTATCTCGGTTCTCGTCTCCCGCCCTTTATCTCGGTTCTCGTCTCCCGCCCTTTATCTCGGTTCTCGTCTCCCGCCCTTTATCTCGGTTCTCGTCTCCCGCCCTTTATCTCGGTTCTCGTCTCCCGCCCTTTATCTCGGTTCTCGTCTCCCGCCCTTTATCTCGGTTCTCGTCTCCCGCCCTTTATCTCGGTTCTCGTCTCCCGCCCTTTATCTCGGTTCTCGTCTCCCGCCCTTTATCTCGGTTCTCGTCTCCCGCCCTTTATCTCGGTTCTCGTCTCCCGCCCTTTATCTCGGTTCTCGTCTCCCGCCCTTTATCTCGGTTCTCGTCTCCCGCCCTTTATCTCGGTTCTCGTCTCCCGCCCTTTATCTCGGTTCTCGTCTCCCGCCCTTTATCTCGGTTCTCGTCTCCCGCCCTTCATCTCGGTTCTCGTCTCCACGCTGATGGCTAAAAACTCTGTTCATTAGCCTGCTTTTGATTTGAAAGCTCAATGACATGACGTAATAGCGTTAAAGAAACACTCATTTATTCCCACTCTCTAGCCTATTTTGAATAGATCATATGACACTATCTCTTTGTTTTTGGTAATATCATCCTCTAATGCGTATGATTTTTAATTAATAACGTTTTAATAATAATAATTTACTCTTTTTGTACAAAAATTTTGTTAAAATGAACGTGACTCGATGAAGGTCGGCTAGTTTTAATAAGTCGTGATCGGTTAAAAATGTTACCCACACGCGTTTTAGAATAGACCAAAACTTATTTATTAATGATCACGCTTTGTTTTTCTTGGCATTCGTTTGGTGAACATGCAGGAGCTAACATCGACTGCTTGTTCGGCAATTCTGCTTGTGGTAGGACTACTGTTATATTTCGGATTGAAACGCAAACCTATCAATGACTGGACCAACTCATTGTCGATGATCAAGCCAGTATTTCCGTTAGGTCATATATTTTATTTCGTAATGAACCGACCCATGAAAGGAGAGCCCTTGGGAGCAGGTAAGGCTATTAAGAATAATTGAAAACTTTTATTTATTAATTATAAAAATCTTATGAGTTGAGAAAGCTCTCGGCATCATTGATGTGCGTGTTTCAAAATAGATTAAAAGGCCATGATCTAGTCAAAATTTTGATTAAGACCTGGTTGCTTTTATAATGTACAGGGAACTTTTAGAAGAATAGGAGTATAGGTGAGAAGGAGAGTTCGACTGCCTGTTCTTAGATCTCCAGTTTGGGCAGGGAGAGACAGTCACGCCCATCTAGTTACCTTGGCTACGCGCCTTACGTGATAACGAATTTTCAAATCTTACCAAGTGACGAAGAATTGACGACCTGCGCCAAACTAGTTGCTCGAAAACGTACCACCAGAACGAGGGGAAAACGTGATGTGATTTTGATAATTATAGCACGAATGTTTTTTTAATTAAATTATCAAAATGCTATCAATATTTAATATTGCTAGATACTTCAACTTTTCTTCTGACGAACCATAAAGCTGGGTTTTCAAAGGAGCGGGTAGCGGGCAAAAATCCAGCGGGTGCGAGAAAAAACTAAAATATCTCGCTCCCGCTAAGCAAAAGACCGTTTTCATAAAAGCGAGTTTTGGCGGGAGAGCGTGTAAATCGCGGGAAAGAGGGTAAAAAATCGCTACCCGCTCCGATCTATCTCAATTAGATATTCTCGCTCCGCTTTCATTTTCTCGCACCCGCTGGATTTTGACCCTCTACCCGCTCCTTTGAAAACCCAGCTAAAAGTCGGACGTAGTTCGTGGCATAATTTGACAATTTTAAGTTTAATTTTTCTATAGTTACGATAAGAAATGTATATTATACCAGAAGCCGATGAAACCCTCCTTTGAAGTCTATTACTCCCGGGTCTTGTCTACCCCTCTCTGTATGGGTTATTCTCAAAAGGCGCGATCCGTACGCCTCCTAACGGTAGATGTTTTCGGAGCGGGAGCTCGTCGAGCGAATATCTCTAGCAGCCTTGGAGTTCGTCCAAAAAACGTCGTCGTTTGTGAAGAGAGAGAATTTCCAATTTTCCGTAGACAGGGGGATGAAGTAGGACCCTTCTAACTCGTAAAATTGGGAATTTTACCCATACAGAGAGGAGCGCTATATGGAACATTGGAGTAGTAGACTTCAAAGGAGGGTTTCATCGGCTTCTGATTATACTCAAAGATGCCGCCGTAGTTATCTGAGACCCGTCACGGTCTGGCCTACTGCGTGCCCACCCGTCGCGAGAGGTGGGATACTGGGGAAAGAGATAAGAGAGATTTCAGTAGACTGCGAAATAAGTCATTCCCAAAGAATCCTTATCCAAGAAAAACTAAGACTCCTATTTTGAAAATTAGGGCCATCTCGGGCTTTTTCTGCCTTAACTCAATTCGTGCTAGCGTAAAGCTGCCTGGAACACTAGTCTGAGGAAATATTTTCACCAAATTTTTTGGGGATAGATAGTTAAACATAAGTATGTTCTTTTTGTCCCGTACGTAGCTGATGCTTTTACTTTCAACTTAGGTGCCCTGGAAACTCTTTACGGTTGGGCCAAACTTGCTGAAGATAAAGGAATGTTTCTGGTCAAACTTGGTTTCAATAATACGGTTATCCTCAATTCAGCCGAAACTGCAGAGGTTCGTATAAACCATGTTAAGAAGAATTAAATTACATTCTTGGCTGACAATCCAAATCAGGACTGTCCCCATTGATCCCCATTGAGAGAGAAAAAATTTGGTTAGGGTTTTTGTATCGGAATCTCAGGTTTTTCTTCCACCTTACTACTTCTTCCTAGAATTAAGAGTATGTCCAGTTCGCGGAACAAGGCTATTAGTACTATTTAAGGGGGGGAAAAGATAGCAGGTTTATAAGAAGTTTTTTTTGTGAACTTGTTCCCAGAAGCCGATGAAACCCTCCTTTGAAGTCTATTACTCCCGGGTCTTGTCTACCCCTCTCTGTATGGGTTAGTTTCAAAAAGCGCGATTCGTACGCCTCCTAACGGTGGATATTTTCGGAGCGGGAGTTCGTCGAGCGAATATCTCTAGCAGCCTTGGAGTTCGTCAAAAAACGTCGTCGTTTGTGGAGAGAGAGAATTTCCAATTTTCCGTAGACAGGGGGGATGAAGTAGGACCCCTTCTAACTCGTAAAATTGGGAATTTTACCCATACAGAGAGGAGCGCTATATGGAACATTGGAGTAGTAGACTTCAAAGGAGGGTTTCATCGGCTTCTGTTGTTACGGAGAAGTACAACCTCCCTCCCCCCCAATGGTTATAGAATAATAATAAAAGGAAAACCTGTCACCTACAACCGGTTTAAGACTATGTTGCATGCATCTCATTGGACAGGGATACATTTGACCGACCCAATGAGCAGAAAAACAGATTCTTATTCGACCGAATTCAATTCGATAGAATCGCATTCGACAATAAGCATAAAATTGGCATAAAGAAACAAAACCAGCTTAGTTTATAAAAACTATAACTGCGCCATACATGAGAATTTCCCAGAAAATGTTGGTCCCCACCAAATATGAAAGACTGTGGCTTTCAAATTTGTTTCACTGGCAATTTTTAATTTCAGTCCCTTAACGGGTTTGACCTGAACAAACGAAAGAACGTTTTTTAAGGGTGCGAAGCAACCTCTTTTTTGTGTGACAAATATATACGCATGTATTAAAGGCCTGCACTAATTGTCTATTTGCGACATCGCTGTTTAGGGGACAGCATTTTTGGATTATACTATTTGAGAAATGAGGTTTAGGACCAGTTTCTATTTAACTTGGGTTATCACGGAAATCGGGGTAGCATGTGAACTGGTCGCTTCGAAATTGAAGAAGCCATTGGTACATCGCTACAAGCAGAAGCTGATGAAACCCTCCTTTGAAGTCTATTACTCCCGGGTCTTGTCTACCCCTCTCTGTATGGGCTAGTTTCAAAAAGCGCGATTCGTACGCCTCCTAACGGTAGATATTTTCGGAGCGGGAGTTCGTCGAGCGAATATCTCTAGCCGCCTTGGAGTTCGTCAGAAAAACGTCGTTTGTGGAGAGAGAGAATTTCCAATTTTCCGTAGACAGGAGGGATGAAGTAGGACCCCTCCGATCTCGTAAAATTGGGAATTTTACCCATACAGAGAGGAGCGCTATATCGAACATTAGAGTAGTAGACTTCAAAGGAGGGTTTCATCGGCTTCTGCTACAAGTTATGATAGCTACTAATTTTGATTGAAATAGTCAGGTCGCAGAGGTAACTCTTCAAGTCGAAGACTTGTTTGCTCCAGCTGAGTTCGATTTGTTGACCGTTATGTATACATCTAAGATTGCAAATTAATAGGCTATTCGACTAATTTTGTGAAACAAACAAATCAAAGATTGAAAATTTAATATTAATTGCGAAATTTGCTCTAAGCATTTCGTAATATTTCTTTTTATTATGATTATATTAATGTGTATAACTATTATAATTTTATAGGCTTTGCTGAAAAGTCAAACGGAGCTAGCCAAGTCGATATTCTACAAGCCTTTAAAAAGTGTTCTTGGAGATGGTCTCATTACTTCATGGTGAACAACACAATACCATTAATTTGCTGTAGAAGACATTGCTTATTTGTGTCTATTTTTATTAATTAGCGGAGGCGAAACGTGGAAGTTGCATCGCAAAACAATCAATCCGATGTTCCACACTCGAATGCTTGAGAGATTCCAACAGATTATGAGCGAACGCGCAGCCATTCTCGTCAATAAAATGCAACAACAAGAAGGATCCCAAATTGATATAGGACTTCTTTACGGACCATGCACATTCGATATTGTCATGGGTATAATCTAATACTAGGCCTATCCTTAGGGAAAAAAAAAAAAAAAAAAAATGGGGGCGGTGGTACCAATTTCAAAAATACCGTTAGATGTCGCTTTCTTGAGGATATAAAAGGCGGTAAATTCAAATGTAGGCGGTAAATTCACAAATGTTAGGTTAATAACCGAGAATTCGCTTGTAAGAAATAATTGGGATTTATTTTAAGGGTCAAATAATTAAAATTAAACAGTGATTTTAAAATATTTATATTTAAAATTAACAATTTCTAAATCAAATCATAAATTTAAATCAAGATCTCTACGTTATCACCTAGATGTCGCTAGGGGTTCTACGATCTTACTTCGATAGAGTCTTATCTAATTGGCTCTTGGCGACGCGAGACTCGCGATTGGTTATTCCTTACGTAATCCCTTGACAGAATCCTCAGGAAAGTGACATCTATCTCAGACAACTTGCAAATTGAAAATGACCAAGATAAAAACCTTGTAGCTGGTATATTGAGGCCTAGTATTATAGAAGGCAGTGGTATAATATTTAAATATCAATTAGATGATATTGTTTCAATGCAAGTTTCTTTAATCAATTTGTTAATATTATTAGAGGCTGCAACCGGAGTAAATATGGGAGTTCAAGAATCATCAGAGAAGCAAGTACTCAGATCAATAGAAAGGTGACTTTATACGATCATTTTAAAAAACACAAGCTTACTAAATGTTACATTAAAAGAATTTACCTTAACCTAAGGATAATTTTAAAATTATCGAAAATGGATAATTCTCTTTAAAATATCGCTTTTTTAAATTTTAGGCCACCTTATAAAACAGTAAAAATTTATCCAAACGGGGGCCCTTATAATGAATTGAAATCTTCTTTAAACTATGATGCAATTTTGATAATAATTAAAATATTTGACGGTATAATATTTGTTTATTATAATAAATAATAATATAATAATTAATATTTGTTCTCTAGTTATAAGAAATTAATATTATTACGGTGTTTTACGCGTAAACTTTTATAGCCCATTATCCGAGACACATCAGTGTCTGGCTTACAGCATGCCTACCTGTCGTGAGAGGTGTTGTACTGGGGGAAAGTGGTAAAAGATAGAGTAAGGCACAGGCGCGCCATCTATCGTGATAATTCATTATATTTGTATTCCAGTGGCCGTATAGTCCTTGAAATTTCGAATTGGTCAATTAAGATTTTCTTTCAAAATAAAGGTTTATGGAAATCGCTGCTATGAGAGTTTACCATCCGTGGATTTTACCAAACTTTATTTTCTCAAATTGCAAGCTTGGCAAAGAGAGCAAGATGCACTCAGATATTGTAATGAAGTTCTTTAGGAAGGTAGTAAACTTATCCACGCACATATAATTTGTTCCGTTAATTAACTCTAAATAAAACGTTGTATTTAAGGTATTACACCAGAGGAAAGGTTATTTCATTGCGAGTAGAAGCGTTGATTCCGCAGAAGAAACTGAAGAGAAGCCGTGTCTTTTGGATTTGCTGCTGCTTCAACAAGCCAATAATGTCGCCACATTCTCTGATGACGAAATAATTCATGAACTAGAAAACATCGCCATTCCGGTAAGAATATTACTTACCTCGATTTTAATGTAATGCTCGGAATGGGATATCCATTATCTTCGTATTTTTTCATATATTTAATTAGCGGATAAATGGTTTGTATCTAAAACAATCAAATTTGTATATTCGTATAATTGTTAAACGTATAAGGTTTACCCGAAGATAAGCATTCGCCGCTTTATCTACGAACAAATTACTCGTTTTCAAACGTATAACGATGGATAAGAAAATTCACGTTTACAGAATTAAGTCTAAAATATAAGAAAAATCTTTCAAATTAACTTTTAATTCGAAGAATATAAATAAAACAACGAAACTTAGATTTTAAATCATATTTTTATTCGTTATTTTTCAGGAAAATAAATTTTGAATTTTTTTATCCGAACGTATAACGCGGATAATATTCTAAGATAAGGCCATTTTTGGATAAAAGCGGATATGGATTAGGTTTTTTACTTTATCTTCGAATAAGTTTACTCGAATGAAAAATAGCATATTTTTAATCAAACAGATTTATATCAGAATTTAGTAGATTTTATCCAATTAATAAAAATTATACGAATTCCAGCTCTAATTGCCTTGATAATTTTATTTATTTAGGGTTTTGAAACGACTACAGCGGCTTTGTCTTACGCGACGTTTTTGATCGGCCACCATCCAGAAGTGCAAAAGAACATCCACGAAGAAATGGACAAGATATTTGGCAACGACTACACACGAATCATTACCACGCAGGATTTCCAGAACATGAAGTACTTGGAGTGCGTCATCAAGGTAATTAAAACTTTACATAATCACCAATAAAATATAAATTATCAAGCAATTTTTTTTTTTTAACTTCAGGAATCGCTTCGATTGTTTCCGCCAGTTCCAATTGTTGCTAGAACTTTAAAAGAAGACATGCATGTTGGTAAGTCTAAATAATTCTTTCTCTTGTTTCATAATTTACAGTTATGCTTTTATTTATTCAAAAAACGAGCGTTTCCATATAACGACTATTTGCAGGTAAAACAGTTATACCGAAAGGAACAGATGTGGTTGTTTTCTCTCCAATTATCCACAAGAGCGCCAAATACTACGACAACCCGGAAGCATTTAACCCAGAGCGATTCTTCCCGGAAAATATGAAAGATAGACCAGCATGCGCATACATACCATTCTCAGCAGGACCAAGAAATTGCATCGGTAAATCACTCCGTAAAGCTAAAGCGTTACGAAACAATTGACGAATTCGAAATTGAAGATGAACTTCCAGGGACAGCCCCCATTAGGGTACACTCTTTACGCGCCGATCTGTTAAGAGATGTCGCTATCGTAGTTCCCATTCTGATCCTATTCCGATTGGCTAAGCTATAACGAGAGAGACAAACTAGGCGGTAGCCTCTCCCCTCTCGCTTCGAGACTCGACGCGTTTCACGTAGCAAAGGGTGTAATACGAGAGATAGAGTGAGGCGCAGGCGCGCCATCTATTGCGATAATTCATCATTATATTTGTACCCCAATGGCCGTAGCCCCTGGAAGTTGGTTTATTCGTCAATAGCCATAAAATTAGGTCACCATTTTCGGGTTTGTCAAATTTTAGGTGGCAGTTTCGCTACTCGAGCGATGAGGAACATTTTGGCTTCAGTCTTTCGTCGATTTGAGATTCAATCCGTTGATCCTGTCGACACTTTGCACATTAACTTCGCTACAATTGGCAAACCTCAAAAACCGGTCTTGATCAGAGTCAAAACCAAAGAGCGAGTCTAAACCAAATTACGCTAATCTCATATGATAATATGATACCCTTTAACTTTAATGGCACATGGCTGTCAGTTATGGAGTATTTTAAGCTGATTTTTAAGCTGGCTTTTTCACTTAGATTGTTGTGTAAAAATCTTAGTAATAACTTTTTTTTTTTCTGAGTAAAACGACACCAATTTTTATTTAACTCTTTTATTTAGATTCTAGTTTATAGACATCACTGGGTTTGCCTGGTACCATATGATTCTACCTATCCAATGACCTAGGGGCGTAGCTAGACCGGTTTTAGCTTAGTTTCCATTAGCGCAAGCAACAAAATGCGCGCTTCAAAAAGCGTCAAATTTACGTAGCTAACTTTTTACAGCTATTTTGAAACGACAACGTCATTTCTGCGCGAGCTTTTAAACGCCTAAAAATATTTCACTAAGCCTATTTTGAAGACAAAATGGACATGGAGAATATTGCAAAAGGTTCTACTCTGGCCAGTGTGGGTGCTAATACACCATTCAGCCATTACTTGGGGCGCTATAGCGGCATAGGGCGAACTTTCGCTTGGTGAAAATGGCAGGGAAAAAACCTACATGGGGTAATGCCTCGGGTAATGCGCGCGCCTCACCGAGCGAACGTTTTATTTTTCGCCACTAGTAGGCTTTTCGAGCGCGGGCATGCGTACAGTGGAAGAGCTAAATGGTATTTAGAATGTAATAACCTTGGGAAAGAATTGTTATTATTAACTCCTAAAATAAATTTTGGGATGGTTATATTTCAAAAACCAAATCAACGAGCATACTACGCAAATTTGGTACGAGAAATACACGAGGGCGATGATGAGACACGTTTGAAGTTTGTTTTTCCGGAAACATGGTTAGAGTGCCAACTTTTCAGAAATTTGCCGGGAAATTGGAGGAAACGCCTACAGGACTAGCATCCATCGGATTATGCTGCCCTCTAGAAAAAGCTTATAAAGGTGGGTAAAACGTAAATTTTGTTTAAAATAGTTAATACGCTTACTTTAACTTACAGGGGCAGCGTGCCATTGGGGGTACACTGTTTACGCTCCGATCTGTTAAGAGATGTCGCTATCGTAGTTCCCATATAATAGGCTAAAAGCAAGATCTTGCATTTCGTGGGTGGAACCCAGACGACAATAATATCTATGTAATTTGTCAGATCTACTTAATTAAGCAGAATATATTTTGTACAATTTGAAGATTCCGCGAAAAACACGTTGAAGTGCTTTTTAGTTTTTTTAGAAAACTGATTTTTGAAATTATATTTTTTGTTTTAGCTGATTTCTCGCAAGACGACTGGCGTTGGGCTACGTAAATCTTATTTGGACATTCGCTGGAATGTTTATTTCCAGCCCTGTTCTCTGCCCATACAATTTGTAGCAGACTACAGACTTTATTTCTCAGAAAAACGCAACTAGTCAACGACACGTAGTGAAGTTTTGGCCCTTTTAGGAAGCGTACGTTAATGATTTTACGGTACAAAGTTCGACCATTTTTCTTTTCTCGTTTTGAAAAAAACAGAAAGCAAACTTTTGAACGTCTCCAAGTTTGAACTATCTATTTTTTATTCGATTATTTACTTTCCCACGCTAATGTAAATGAAAGCGCGCTATTATGAGTGTAGTTCGCCCAACACGGGACCGTGGTTAGCTAAAGGACGGTGTAACGGAGTCGAAACGAAAAGGAATCGGAGTTTATTCGGAGTTAAATTAGAACTTTTTATTGTGACGAGTTGTGCGCGTATCGAAAATAAGACGAATAATGAAAGGTGTAAAACTTATTACGCGAATGAGAAACGTCAAGCAACTGGGCAGGATGGACTTCGAGAAAGATTTTGGTTAAATGACGTAAAAATTAAAACTGCGAGCCTTGGGAAGCCAGCCCTAAAGCGTAACCAGCTTTTGTGAATTCGGAATTATTACGTTGGTGGCGCTAAGCCTCGGCCAGTGGAATTTCTTCTCCGTTACTCTTTGCTTTTGTATCGGACCTTCTTCACCCACATCCATGATATCGCAGTAAGTGAATTTTAATTGTTAATTTTCTTTTGTATTTTAAGGGTTATTGTATCAATACTCATTGATAAATGTAAGGAAGCTTTAACATAATATAGCCACCTTTCGGTAGTATATGGCGGGAGTATACGGCGAATGCCTACTCGAGGTTTTGATGGGGTCTCCAAAAATGAAGTCTTGTAGAGGGGATATATTAGTGGCCTATTATCCAATGAAGGAATTGGTAAAAGCGATTAAAAAATAGCGTTTCATAACGCTTCTTATAACTGAATTTCAAAATTTGCATACGTAGCTAAGAATACGCATTGACCGTACTAATTGTTACCTTGGTAAAAATAGTGTTAAACTTCAATCAAAATTGTGAGAAGTATTTTAATTAGTAACTGTAGAAAATTAAGTATCAGCAGAGGTATATAATAACCTCCTTCGGGGGGAAGTATGAAAGGTAGGCAAAATCGATGAACAACGAGTGCCCGGCGTAAATCGCGGCGGATCGACACACCGCTTTACTCCCAAAAAATAGTTACACCATTTTCAACCTCACTAAATTCTCCCTACGCACACATCCGGAACTGGCGAGCTGAAGTCAACCTTCGACTCCAATTTAACAGACAGCCTGACTCCTGAGACATGAAATTCTAAACACAAATCGAGCCGTCTTGTTTATACAAAGACCATTTACTAGAGTAGCGACATGGAGAAGTCCAGCGCGTGCTAGTGGCCTAGATAGTCAGCAGCGGGCTCTTGTTGTTCGTGATTTTTAGCATTGGTAGTATAGGGGCTTTCATTCTCCCCGAAGGGGGTTATTATATACCTCTGGTATCAGAAAATCTAAGGGAAAGTGTGGACATAATAGCGAGAAAAATATGAAAAACAACAGTAGTATAACGTTATAACCAAGTTTTTTATGTTACTCCTGGAAAATGTAATTGCTGAAATATTTGACATAATTGTGTGAACAATTGCGAGGAAAGGTCACCGTGGGTAAACAATATACAAAGACTTCTAGAAATTAAGTATTGAGCAAAAATAGTTGTCCAGTGTCAAAATACTTTGGCCACGGTATGAAATTAAATGAAAATTTTCTATTAATTTTAAAAAATATGTTTATTTCAAATTGAAATTATTTAATCGATGGCCTACCATTCGCTAGGGCCTCCGCTCGTAACGTTAGCCTAACCCTATAAACATGTAGTGTTGCCTCTGACATCTGGTACAATAATTAGATCTTCAATGGTATTTGAGCATAAAAAATAAAGGGGGAGGTGTTGAAAGTCGGGGTATAATTGTTAAATGTATATGGTTTACTCGAAGATAAGCGTTTGTCGCTTTATCTACGAACAAATTACTCGTATTCAAACTTATAACGATGGATAAGAAAATTCACGTTTCCAGAATTAGTCTAAAATATAAGAAAATATTTCAACTTAACTTTTAATTCGAAGAATATAAATAAAACGACGAAACTAAGATCTTAAATCATCTTTTTATTCGTTATTTTTCACGAAAATCAATTTTGAATTTTTTTATCCGAACGTATAACGCGGATAATATTCTAGGATAAGACCATTTTTGGATAAAAACGAATATGGATTACATTTTTTACTTTATCTTTGAATAAATTAATCAAATGAAAAATAGTCTATTTTTAATCAAACAGATAATACAGATAGTAGGTTTTGTCCAATTAATAAAAATTATACGAATTCTGACCTATAGGAGAAGTAGACTAAAACCACTAATTATAATTTTAAAGATATTAAATTTCTCTCTCTCTAACAATAAATTTGTGTCCCTTCACGGGTTTGACCCGAATCAGATAAAGAGCCTTTTTAAGGGTGAGAAGCAATTTATTTTTGTATATTTTTTATTTCTGTCCCTTTGTGGGTTTGATATCAATGGTGTAATTGAACCTTTTTATGGAATAGCCTATTTTTTATAATCTATAATTAATTAATTAGATCTCGGAATTTGTATAATTATATATAATTGAATAATCTACTGAATTGAATTCAGATATTTTAAGTAAATTTGAAATATATTTCTTTTGTTTTCCACGAATTCTGAGAATGTGAATTTTATTATCCATTGTT
This sequence comes from Odiellus spinosus, assembly GCA_963920705.1. Classification (NCBI taxonomy): domain Eukaryota; kingdom Metazoa; phylum Arthropoda; class Arachnida; order Opiliones; family Phalangiidae; genus Odiellus; species Odiellus spinosus. The sequence goes on from OY987239.1 coordinate 7,776,252, forward strand.
TAATTCAAGTAACTTGTTAATTGATAAAAAGCTTCGAGAGTTTAACTTCGGATAAACCCTATAAGTAGTCAATGAAACCCTCCTTTGAAGTCTATTACTCCCGGGTCTTGTCTACCCCTCTCTGTATGGGTTAGTTTCAAAAAGCGCGATTCGTACGCCTCCTAACGGTAGATATTTTCGGAGCGGGAGTTCGTCGAGCGAATATCTCTAGCAGCATTGGAGCTTGTCAAAAAACGTCGTCGTTTGTGGAGAGAGAGAATTTCCAATTTTCCGTAGACAGGGGGGTATGAAGTAGGACCCCTCCGATCTCGTAAAATCGGGAATTTTACCCATACAGAGAAGAGCGCTATATGGAACATTAGCGTAGTAGACTTCAAAAGAGGGTTTCATCGGCTTCTGACCCTATCCATTTATCTTTTATCCGAATTTAAGACTTTCATTTGTTTATTCACAAACAATCAATCCGAAAATAAAATATATGAAAAAATATTAATAACAGAAGATAATGGATTCCGAGCACTATATATTGGGCAAGTTTAAATTCGTGGTTGATGTTTAATTTCGAAGATGAGCGCTGTTGCCGAGATAAGATGTCCAAAGAGTAGCCCGAAGAAGACCACTCTTAAAGACATTAAATTCAGTTTCTTCACAGGAATATGGTCTTTCATGAAACATTCGGTATTCTTCCAATACGCGAAATTTACCGACAGCTTTATAATATCCGCTTCAAAAAGAGATAGCACTCTGCAAGAGAAAATTAACCATTAGTTGGTTATTGAATATTTCACAGTTAGAGCTCGGAATCGGACATTCATTATCTAATACTGGATTTTTCCCGTTTGCGAAAAATGTGTTTCATAATTAATTTCTTACGTGCGTTTAATGAGCGTGGATTTCCTGGCATCCAGATTTTTTCTTATTCCCAAAGCAAATTGAACTTTTAAGACGCTTTCCTCCGAAATATGAGCCGGTTTCAAATCGTTACAATCCATCAGTAATGCCCACACTTCCTTTATTGTACTTTCACTAAATAAAGCAACCATTTCTCCTCTAAGGACTTGATTGAAAATTTCATTATCATTCATATCTCCAACATCTATCGCGGAGTTAAAACGAAGAATCTGTTGCCAAATCTGGCGTCCAACATTATCAGTTGATTTCTGAAACAAGCCATTTTTAACCCTTATTATATCGCTTCCAAAACACACTCAACCTCTAGTTCAATTTCACACAGCTTTGGAATAATTATATTCAAAAGTCTGTCCATATAAGAAAACAACGCCCCGTAGATGAATACTATCAGCAGAAGCCGATGAAACCCTCCTTTGAAGTCTATTACTCCCTGGTTTTGTCTACCCCTCTCTGTATACGTTAGTTTCAAAAGGCGCGATTCGTACGCCTCCTATCGGTAGATATTTTCGGAGCGGGAGTTCGTCGAGCGAATATCTCTAGCAGCCTTGGAGCTCGTCCAAAAAACGTCGTCGTTTGTGGCGAGAGAATTTCCAATTTTCCGTAGACAGGGGGGATGAAGTAGGACCCCTTCTAACTCGTA
>OY987239.1:7778003-7810503 GCA_963920705.1 Odiellus spinosus
TATATAAATATATATATATATATATATATAAATATATATATATATATATATATAATATATATATATATATATATTTATATATATATATATATATATATTTATATATATATATATATATATATTTATATATATATATATATATATATTTATATATATATATATATATATATTTATATATATATATATATATATATTTATATATATATATATATATATATTTATATATATATATATATATATATTTATATATATATATATATATATATTTATATATATATATATATATATATTTATATATATATATATATATATATTTATATATATATATATATATATATTTATATATATATATATATATATATTTATATATATATATATATATATATTTATATATATATATATATATATATTTATATATATATATATATATATTTATATATATATATATATATATTATATATATATTATATTATATATATATATATATATTATATATATATATATATTTATATATATATATATATATTTATATATATTATATATATATTTATATATATATATATATATTATATATATATATATATATATTTATATATATATATATATATTTATATATATATATTTATATATTTATATATATATATATTTATATATATATATATATATATATTTATTTATATATTTATATATATATATTTATATATTTATATATATACTTAATAGACGAATTCGAAATTGAAGAGGAACTTGCAGGGGCAGCACGCGATTTGGGTACACCCTTTACGCGCCGATCTGTTAAGAGATGGCGCTAACGTAGTTCCAATTCTGATCCTATTCTGATTGGCTAAGCTACGACGAGAGAGACAAACTAGGCGGTAACCCCTCCCACGAGTATTTTTTATCGCTGAAGGCAAGGCGTTACCCGATTGGTTGGAGGGCGTCAATTTTAAAGAACAGTGAAATCATGATCTAATTTGATTTTTAATGTCATCAGAAGCCGATGAAACCCTCCTTTGAAGTCTATTACTCCCGGGTCTTGTCTACCCCTCTCTGTATGGGTTAGTTTCAAAAAGCGCGATTCGTACGCCTCCTAACGGTAGATATTTTCGGAGCGGGAGTTCGTCGAGCGAATATCTCTAGCAGCCTTGGAGTTCGTCAAAAAAACGTCGTCGTTTGTGGAGAGAGAGAATTTCCAATTTTCCGTAGACAGGGGGGTATGAAGTAGGACCCCTCCGATCTCGTAAAATTTTGAATTTTACCCATGCAGAGAGGAGCGCTATAAGGAACATAAGAGTAGTAGACTTCAAAGGAGGGTTTCATCGGCTTCTGATATCATTGGGATAAATTTGCAGAATGATTAACTACTCTAATAGGTCGATAAAAATCACTTGATTTTCCTCTTCACCTCTTAAGCAAAACTTTGTTATATACCCATGCTGAATATATGGTAACGAAAGCAAAATCCGATGACTCGAAAGTGGCGCTGCCGTCAGAGCTGACGAGGAAATAGTTGAAATCTTGCGTAACGTGACTGTAATCCATTGATCGGAAATCGATATAATCTAGATTATATGGGTAGAACACCACGTCAGACTCCTATGTAAAAGAAAGAGACAAGAGTGAAAATGATGTTTCACGGTAAACAGTGTAGCTGTTTAAGTAACAACACAGTAAATATAGCACATCGTTAACTAGTTTAACGCTTAAATATATTTGTTGTATGTTTTTTATTATATTATTCTAACTTAAAACAAAGCCACAACGAATCAATTTTATCCCACAAATATGGTTATGTTAGGTCATGTAAGAAGTGCTATTAGTTTTCCCAACTTGTTTTACTAGTGAATAGACGAATTCGAAATTGAAGAGGAACTTACAGAGTCAGCGCGCCATTGGGGTACACTCTTTACGCGCCGATCTGTTTTTAAAGATGTCGCTATTGTAGTTCCCATTCTGATCCTGTTCTGATTGGCTAAGCTATGACGAGAGACAAACTAGGCGGTAAACCCTCCCCACGCGCTTCGAGACTCGACGCGTATCCTATAGCAGCGGCTGTAATACGTGGATAGGTACAAGAGCGAGAGATAGTGCGGTGCAGGCGCGCCATCTATTGCGATAATTCATCATTATATTTGTACCCCAATGGCCGTAGCCCCTGGAAGTTGGTTTATGAGTATGGATATTTCGAATTCGTCAATTGGGATCATTTTAACTAGGGCACCTATCGTACTTCGTTTTTCTCGCCGGGATGTAGTGGGTCAAACAAACAGTCCGAGGAGCTTCAACTTACATTTCTAGCCAGACGTTCGATAATTTTAGTTGAATTGAGGTTGAATACCGTCGCTCCCAGTATACCTTCGTAGCTGCATGAGTTATAAATAAGCTTCAAAATCATATTGAAGTAGGACTTCCTAATTATTAAACTCGATTAGGATGTTCCTTACTTCCAGTTGAACTTCTCCAGCACTGAGTTAATAATGACGCTCATGTGCCCATTCATGTCTAAGGGATTAAAACTATCGTACTGGCTCCAAAACGGTAACTGATAGATAGAGAAACCCAATCAAAGATTACTTTTACGTTGATTTAATGAATCCCGTATCAACTCGCCTGAATTCCGACAAATCTAATTGTTCCCATCGTGTCGTTCAGTGCGCTAACCTCCATTCGATTGTCGATAAAGCTCATTACAGTTAATTGAAGAATTTAGTCTCTCCCTCGATGCTTAACCGGTTTTCATCAATCGCTTGTAACTGTTTTCCAAAACTCCATATATTTCTTACTTCATATAGTTTGAGGCTAGAAACCAATTTGGCTAAGCACTGCCTTCTCTAATACTAGGCCTATCCTTAGAAAAAAAATTGGGGCTGAGGTACCGATTTCAAAAATATCGTTAGATGTCGCTTTCTTGAGGATAAAAAAGGCGGGTAATTCTAATGTATGGGAAAATTCATAAATGTTAGGTTTGTAAGAATTAATTAGGATTTATTTTAAGTGACAAATAATTAAACTGATTTTAAAATATTTATATTTAAAATTAACAATTTCTAAATCAGATCATAAAAACTCGATCTCTATAATATCACCTAGATGTCGCTAGGGGTTCTACGTTCTGACTTCGATAGAGCCTTATCTAATTGGCTCTTGGCGACGCGAGACTCGCGATTGGTTATTCATTACGTAATCCTCGGACAGATTCCGCCCAATTAATTCTTACAAATGTGTATTCTCGGTTATTAACCTAACATTTGAGTTTTCCGCCTGCCTTTGAATTTCCCGCCTTTTTTATCCTCAATAAAGCGACATCTAACTCTCATTTTTTCCTAAGGGTAGGCCTAGTATTAGAGAAGGCAGTGGAATAACTAATCTAACCTAAAATACTACAATAGGGACAGGCTAGCCTGAGGGATTAACTAGTTGGAGGGACGGGCTAGTTCGAGTGATTAACTAAACTAACCTTAAAATTGCAATGGGACGGCCGGACTAACCAGAGGTATCACTAGTTCTAATGATTAACTAAATCATTGATTAAATAATGATTAACTAAAAATACCTTATCGCTCTTTTAATATTTTTATCTTTATTTAACCATGAGAAGCACAATTTCCCGATAAAAGCCTTTTTAAATTCTTTTCGTACTACCTTTCTCTCTACTAACTCGAATTCAATGAACGATCGGTAATTGAATTCACGATGACGATGATGATTTCAGTTATTAACTTATCATTCCCACAAAATGTGCCGCTGATGTATGGGATTTACCTTTACGGTTCCTGATGAAATTCTTGTTTAACATAGATATACAAGCCTTGCCTTTTACTCGCCCGACTATATTAAACTTAATAGTGTTTTTATGTCAACCGGTCTAAGACATTCACGTCATTCAGCTGTCAAGAAACGGAAAATATTATCGTAAAACGTGATCGATCGAAATGGGAGAGAGGTCATAAATTATAAAGCAACAATTACACCAAAAACCCTTTTTATTCGTTTATACATTTCGAGTTTATCCGCAAGAGAGAGAGAGAGACTTCATCCGGTTTGATAAAAGTAAACGACGCTATGTTGTTTAATACTATCAGCAGAGGTATATAATAACCCCCTTCGGGGGGAAGTATGAAAGGTAGGCATAATCGACGAACAACGAGTGCCCGGCGTAAATCGCGGCGGATCGACACACCGCTTTACTCCCAAAAAATAGTTACACCATTTTGAACCTCACTAAATTTTCCCTACGCGCACTTCCGGAACTCGCGAGCTGAAGTCAACCTTCGACTCCATTTTAACAGACAGCCTGACTCCCGAGACAGGAAGTTCTAAACACAAATCGAGCCGTCTTGTTTATACAAAGACCATTTACTAGAGTAGCGACATTGAGAAGTCCAGCGCGAGCTAGTGGCCTAGATAGTCAGCAGCGGGCTCTTGTTGTTCGTGATTTTTAGCATTGGTAGTATAGGGGTTTTCATACTTCCCCCCGAAGGGGGTTATTATATACCTCTGCTATCAGCAAATGATCCAGTTTTACGTCATAGCCCATCACTTAAAAATAGCGAAAAAAGTCATCACCCCTGTCTGGCTCGAGTGATTTGGACTCTTCCTTGATATTTTGAGTCGAGAGAGGGGGACGGAATTAATGCGGGCCGCGCTTGGCTTTATTGTCTCCCCCCCCCCCCCAATTCCGAAATTTCTCCAAAGAGTGGCGCTTCTAATTTCACTATTTACGAAGACTACTGCCGCTAGAGTGTCTCGAATCAGAATCTGCCAGTACAATTACCTCGAACTTTGCTGACAGTTTTAAGCTAAGGGGCATTGTTAACTTGTATGGAATAACGTAATTGACTTTTGGTTCTACATACCAGCCTTCAAATGTTGTTTACACCAACAAAGTAACCTTTTTTTTTCATGTATATATTGCCTGCCCTTTTACTCACCCTACCACTCATGCCGTTTATGTTACACATTGTATTGTTTTTACGCGGACAGCCAAGAGTCATCTATTACGTCATTCTGCTGTCAAAAAACAAGATTAATCGAAAAGTGAGACGGGTCATGAATTTAAAAGCTATAGTTGCAGAAAAAACATATTGTTTTTAATCTATACTATACGCACCTTGGTACGAACAGAGGTATATAATAACCCCCTTCGGGGGGGAGTATGAAAGGTAGGCAAAATCGACAAACAACAAGTGCCCGGCGTAAATCGCGGCGGATCGACACACCGCTTTACTCCCAAAAAATAGTTAACACCATTTTGAACCTCATTAAATTTTCCCTACGCACACTTCCGGAACTCGCGAGCTGAAGTCAACCTTCGACTCGAATTTAACAGACAGCCTGACTCCTGAGACAGGAAGTTCTAAACACAAATCGAGCCGTCTTGTTTATACAAAGACCATTTACTAGAGTAGCGACATTGAGAAGTCCAGCGCGAGCTAGTGGCCTAGATAGTCAGCAGCGAGCTCTTGTTGTTCGTGATTTTTAGCATTGGTAGTATAGGGGTTTTCATACTTCCCCCCGAAGGGGGTTATTATATACCTCTGGTACGAATTATCATTTATTGAAGGAAGCCTTATTTGGATTTAATAAATGGTTTCTTCATCCTGAAAAAGAAAGATTAGAGATGAATATTCTATTTAATTTAAACTTGCGTCCCAAGAGTTAGTTTTCAAATTTGGATCTTGAGCGGAAAAGTTTGGCCACCTTGACATATTCTATAATAACAGAAGCCGATGAAACCCTCCTTTGAAGTCTATTACTCCCGGGTCTTGTCTACCCCTCTTTGTATGGGTTAGTTTCAAAAAGCGCGATTCGTGCGCCTCCTAACGGTTGATATTTTCGGAGCGGGAGTTCGTCGAATGAATATCTCTAGCAGCCTTGGAGTTCGTCAAAAAACGTCGTCGTGTGTGGAGAGAGAGAATTTCCAATTTTCCGTAGACAGGGGGTATGAAGTAGGACCCCTCCGATCTCGTAAAATCGTGAATTTTACCCATACAGAGAGGAGCGCTATATGGAACATTAGTGTAGTAGACTTCAAAGGAGGGTTTCATCGGCTTCTGATAATAATACATATTACTGTCTATATTACTCGAGAAAAATGACGGGGTTTAAAAATTAGACTCAAAGGGTTTGAAACTACCAATTTTCTCCAACAAAGTTTAATTACGTGTATCAATTCGCTTGAGATTTTATCATTTTGCTAACGTCCATTTTGATAAGAGCCTCTATATTTAGATGGCATTTAATGGTTAAAAAATCTTTGTTTAATACTATTCCAATTTATTTCATATTTCCATAGCCAAGGTCTTCGAGATAATTATAAAGTTTATCATTATTCTAGATTTAATTTCCGAATCAAGGGCGATTATTGTAATCTTTATATAAAAATTTTTATCTACAAAATATTAACACTTTGCCAGCATCTAAAGCAATTACTATTATTTAATTGATTGAAGGTCACGAAAAACAACTTAGATAAACTATAAATCTTTTATACTTCATTGAAGGTAATTTTTTTCACTTTACTTAACGCCTCTCCCACTAAAACCATGGCATCGGCTCTGTCCGCAATTGACTCTGATTTCATTCATAGTTACAGTTCTGAATTAAAATTGTTTTGCTTGACACTATTGGGGGCTTTTGTTTTGCAGCTGTTTTACAGAAGATGGAAGAAACCTTTCCCTCCAGGACCATGGGGATTACCAATTCTAGGATACAGACCATTCATGGGCCAATTTCCCCATAAAAAATTCAACAAGTTATCAAAGAAATATGGACCAATTATGGGGTAAGATATTTAATATTGGTACTGAAAACTACGTAGGAAACACGTAAGCGGACATATGGTTAATTTGGAAAATTTATGTAATTATTTTAATACCAAATGGACGTTTATAGATGACATGAGATAAATATTTAGATTAGAGCTTGGAATCGGATATCCATTATCTTCTGTTATTCGTATATTTTCAGATATTTTATTTTCGGATAAATTGTAAAAAAACTTGAAATTTGCATATTTGTATAATTGTTAAATGTATAAGGTTTACCCGAAGATAAGCGTTTGGCGCAAGTTTTATCTAAGAATAAATTACTCGTATTCAAACGTATAACGATGGATAAGAAAATTCACGTTTCCAGAATTTGTCTAGAATATGAGAAAAATAATTCGAATTGACTTTTAATTCGAAGCAACGAAATTAAGATTTTAAATCATCTTTTTATTCGTTATTTTTCATGGAAATAAATTTTGAATTTTTTTATCCGAACGTATAACGCTGATAATTTTCTAAGGCCATTTTTGGATACAAACGGATATAGACTATGTTTTTTACTTCGAATAAGTTAACTCGAATTATATATAACCTATTATTGGTCAAACAGATAATTTACATCGGAATTTAGTAGATTTTATCCAATTAATAAAAATTATACGAATTCCGAGCTCTAGTCAGTGATTAAATGTTTTTATTTTGTTTGTTTTAAATATTATAGAGTCTCTGTTGGATCACTCAACATGGTGGTACTCAACGACTTTGACAGCGCGACGGAAGTCTACCGCAAAGAAGAAGCCTCAGCAAGGCCGCCTGGATCTCTTTATACTTTTACAAAATTCGAAAGTAGGCCTAAAAATCTAATGGTCTTTCTATGAGCCAATATTCCCTCGAACTAGTTGGATCAACTAATAGGAGAAGTTAAGTGACATCTAACGATATTTTTCCTAAGGATAGGCCTAGTATTATAGAAGGCAGTACTGGTAGGACCAAGAATCCATTCAGGTTCCATAAGAATATGGGAGCATAGCTTTAGCCTCTGGTACCATCCTCCCAAACTTTGTAACAAAAGTTCGTCTGCAATTTTCGCAACATTTGTACGCTTAGATCTTTTTTCGGTTGGCTCCATTTTTATTACCCAAATTATTATGTCAAGGTCGTTAGTGGCGCGGGTTAATAATATAATGTCAGGAGCGATTTACTTGAAAAATCGATTCGAAGCGGACGAACTTTTGCTACAAAGTTTGGGAGGATGGTTATTGAATCGCGGCCCTCCCATATTCTTATGGAACCTGAATGGATTCTTGATATTACTAATGGGGTATTCATTAAATTACTGTACATTTAAAAGGGGTCGTTTAAATAGGAAGATTTGCGTAGTAAAATATACATATCAATTTATAGTTTAGACCACGACACTACAGTTACAAATATAGTTGGAGGTTAAAATTGGCTCGTTTAAATGACTCTTAACATGCCCAGTTACCAAATCTTAATATACACTGAATTGATTAATAGATATAGCAAATATGAACGGTGCTATGTGGAAGGAACATCGCAAATTCTTCTCAGGATATCTTAGAAATTTATTTAGAACAGACAGCGGAGTCGAAAATCTTCAGAACATATTTGAAGTATGTATAAATCTGGAAAAAAATGAGTTAATTCGCCTGCACCGATTTATCATACCATCTCGAGAGATATGATTATTGCTTTCGGATTAAATTCACGAATAAATTAAACTAAATAATTAAATAAATTTAAATCAAATAATGAGGTAAACTTTTGAAATTCATATTTCCCCGAAATGCTATAACATAACCAGGAATTTGCAGGGGCAGCGTGCCATTGGATGTACTTTTTACGGGTTGATCTGGTACGATATGTCGCTATCGAAGTTCCCTTTATGATCCTATTCTGATTGGCTAAGCTATGACGAGAGAGACAAACTATCGGTAACCCCTCCACTCGCGCTTTGAGAATAGACGCGTTTCCCATAGCAACGAGTATAATATGTGGATAGGTACGAGAGCGACATTGAGGCGCAGGCGCGCCATCTATTGGTATAATTCATCATTATATTTATACCCCAATGGCCGTATCCCCTGAAAGTTGGTTTATGAGTATGGAAATTATAGAACCTACAGTTGATTCTCAAGAATTCGGGCACCATTATACGTGGAACTTCTTAATCCAGAATCTCTCCTCTTTCATTTGAAACTTTTCGTTAATTACGTTATTTTAATTTATATATTTTCATAAATAGATTTAGACTATATGTTTATATATGGATTCCTGGTAAAAGATAAAAAATATAGTTCATATTACTTGGAAATATATGATGAGATGGTCAATAATTATTTTCAAGTAACAAATTTACATTTAAATATTCGTAGGAAGAAACGTCTTACTTGCTTTCTGCTATAAGCAAGGAAGAAATAGGAACGGATGTTAACGTTAGGGAACTTCTACGCCAAGGAACCAATAGTACTCTCTTTAAGATAATTTTCGGGACAACGTTGCCAGATGGCCACCATTTCATCAAAGCCATGACAGAACAAGAGGATAAACTACTGAAACAAGCTTTGCCCACTGACTGGACCATGTGCTTTCCTAAACTAACGTGGCTAACCAGAAGAATTTTGCAGGGACAACAGGAACTAAAAGCTTCATTGAAACTAGTGGAGAAATTCATCAGGTTTTATAAATATCTGTTATCAGAAGTAGATGAAACCCTCCTTTGAAGTCTACTATTCTAATGTTCCATATAGCGCTCCTCTCTGTATGGGTAAAATTCCCAATTTTACGAGAACGGAGGGGTCCTACTTCATACCCCCTGTCTACGGAAAATTGTAAATTCTCTCTCTCCACAAACGACGACGTTTTTTTGACGAACTCCGAGGCTGCTAGAGATATTCGCTCGACGAACTCCCGCTCCGAAAATATCTACCGTTAGGAGGCGTACGAATCGCGCTTTTTGAAACTAACCCATACAGAGAGGGGTAGACAAGACCCGGGAGTAATATACTTCAAAGGAGGGTTTCATCGGCTTCTGCTGTTATTTTTAACATAAACTAAAAAAGGGTTTCACCCTGGACACGCGACTTGTAGCTATCTTTGGCTTCCACGGTAGTTTGCCATTGTTTTTAAATAGTTTGGGATCTTGGTGGGACAGTTCGCTGGCGCCTCTAGCGGTCATCAAGCCAATTATCGTAGCTGCGCAAGCGCGTTAACGGAGAGATGTCTGGAAGGAAGATCGCATCACCTAAACGTACTAGTACCGTACGTAGGGAGCGCGTCGCGTGTCCAGGGTGAAAACCCTTTCTATGCTTTTAATTAGCTTACTCACGGGGGGATAGAAGTGTTAATTCTTTAGGCGAGCGGGATGGTCGCGATCAACTTCGAATAGAAGCTTGCATCAATTACGTTATAGGCAATGTCGTTGAGGGCCTCGAATAATAGGCTCTTCTAAGGCGACATCTTCGTTATAGGGAGACGGCATACAGCCAAGGGGGAAAGGGAGCGTTTGTAGGGAAGAACACTGTAACTCCCTCACTAAGGGGGTTGACACTGAGGTGAGAGATAGATGCCTATGACGTTTCAATATCTTCCTTGCCGACTCCCTATACGACTCTTATCTGTATTTTAATTGTTGCACCATCTTATTGAACGGTAACATTTTAACCAAAAGCTCAAAAGAAAATGGGTATATAAGAATTCCTTATGTAACTTCTATCCTTTCGTGGCTAAGTTTATCACACGGTCTATTGATTCTTATAGTTTCAAATCTTAACAGTGATCAAATCGAAACTCACAAGAAAAAGTTGGACCCTCAGCATCCTAAGGATTTTATTGATCATAGTTTGTTACGTGGCAAAATGGTCGGAGATGAATCGGTGTATTCGGGTATGTATTATTTCTTTATTATTATTAATTATTAATATACTATTATGTATTAAACTTTATCTCAATATGGAGAGAAAACCTTGGATAAATGACGTTCATAACTTAATTATTAACTAACTAAACGTCGCGCATATCTGTCGAGAAATAACGTTTGTTTACTGTTGCGTAACGTACCATCTCACATGCTCGCAACCTCGTCGTGGTGGGGGAGGAGCTAGGGTTGCGTTTTCCGCCCACCATAACTGCAATACCCTGAACCCTTGCCGATGTCGCGGGGTCGGAAAGGATAGGCTGGCCAACTTGAGCTGGGCGCAGGAAGTTGGAGCTTACCTCCTTCCGATAAGCCCCAGTCGGCCCGACGCGTGTGAAGAAAGACGATCTGCCTTAAGGTTGCTTCCGGGCCTTCTTTTGCCGATACTATTCATACTGTTAGGGTTAAAACTACTATAGATAGAGTTTGTGCAACTATATAGCTTGTGTTGTGGGAACTAGAGGCTTCTAGGGGAGTGAGGGAGTCGCGCGACAGACCAGTATGAAATATCTCCAGCGAAGAATCTTTCCACCTACTAATGTCTACTTAAATAAATATCGCCTTGTTTCTTGGTGACAAAAATGGCGGATTGAGGGGTGGAACTAAAGGGGAACGGGCAAAATGGTAGCCTCCTTTATGAGGCACGGCAAATAGTCTATAACCAGGCAGATCATTGGGGAAAATAGCTGCTGTCCTTGGGCCGCGTTATTATGAGATACCAGCTCGGTCTATGCGCGGAATAATTATCTGAGATACTCTGTTGTTTAACGCAATTTCAGATGATCTTCTCAATAGCAACATACAAATAATCTTGGCGGGTGGTACCGACACTACTAGAACATCACTTGAGTGGGCTTTCATGTTGATGGCGAAATTTCCCGAAGTTCAGGAAAATATTTTTCGGGAAATATACAAAGTATTTGGTCGAGATCAGAAACCAAGATGGGAGGATCGCTATCAATTACCCTACACAATGGCGGCCATCATGGAATGTCAACGCTGGAAAACTCTATCTCCTCTTACCGCGCTCAAAATGTAAGCCAATTTGTGAAGTCACGTGAGTTTTTTCAACAAAATGTAAGGAGGCTCTGCCAGGGGTTTACAGTCTCTTTAATACAGGTTTAGACTGAAAGAAATTAAAGTTTCTTACATTTAACATTTAGGGTGACGGAAGGTTTTAGCGTTAAAGGATACTGGATTCCAAAGGGAACAGTTCTAACGATGAACATATGGGCTATTCATAACGACGAAACCTACTGGGATCATCCCGAAGAGTTTAATCCCGAACATTACTTAACCAAGGATGGAAATCTAGATTTAAAGAAGAGATTTGTGGCATTCTCCACTGGTGAGTAATTGTTGTATGTGGGATTTGGTTTGATCTTGGTTATTGTAAAGCGAACTAAGCCTCGTCCGTACATACACCTAAAAACGCTTCGTTAGTGAAATGGTTATCAATCCAATGTGAGGAGTCGGTTCAAGAAGGAATAGACGAATTCGAAATTGAAGAGGAACTTGCATGGGCAGCGAGCCATTGGGGTACACTCTTTACGCGCTGATCTGTTGAGAGATGTCGCTATCGTAGTTCCCATTCTGATCCTTTTCCTATTGGCTAAGCTATGACGAGAGAGGCGGTAACCCCTCCCCTCGCGCTTCGAGAATCGACGCGGTTCCCATAGCAACGAGTGTAATACGTGCATAGGTACGAAAGCGAGAGATAGTGAGGCGCAGGCGCGCCATCTATTGTGATAATGCATCATTATATTCGTACCCCAATGGAAGTGGGTTTTGGAGTATGGATATTTCGAATTTGTCAATTGACAAAATCATTGTCATGTCTTGTTTTTCAATCGTACTAAATAACCCTTTACTACCGCCTTAAAGTCAAGAGTGGTCCAGTGTATAGCGTTTATAATCTTTTTATCCATATCTTTGCAGTTATAATTAAAATTTTGCTTAAATTTAAATATAATTATTAAATTTAACTTTTACCCCAAAACTATTAACTTAATGGAATTAAATTTAGGTAAACGTGATTGTCCCGGAAAGAATCAAGCCATGATGGCGTTGTTCCTCTTTTTGGCGGCTATATTGCAGAAGTTCAAAGTCCTACCCACATCGGAAGGAGTTTCATTGGAAGAAAACCGTAGTTTAGTTGCCGGACCAGTTAAATGTTTTGTTAGATTCGAAGCCAGAACTTAAAAATAATTAATCGACTTGTAAAATAAATAAAAACATAATTATTCTCGGACATAAAATTAATATTACTCTAACTACACATCTGATTCCACAGTGTCTAGTACCGTACGAGAGGGTCATGCGTGGGGTGGAAGCAACCATATGTCACAAAGGAACCACTTAGGCTGTAGAAAACGTTACCAACGTGGCCAAGATTGATCGGTTCACTACCACCTCTCTGCCAATTGCACACGTCCATCCAGCAGTGCCTAATTAATTTGATTCCAAACTAACTAGACCACCATCAAAGTTCCACGCGGAATCGACGATGGATGTCCATGTAGCAGACGATAATTTCAAACAACCTGGCCTACATTGATCCGAAATTAACTCCCACCACACTTCTCCCTCTACGAGTCTTTGCGGTGCAGCTATTAAGCACCTAGGGTTACGAGAAACGTCTAGACATTGAAGGAGCAGGGCTTCCACCCCTACTTCATGGTTGCGTCCCTCGACTGGGTTACTCACGTTAGTCTGTCTAATATAGGCATTCGGACGCTATATATACTATCTTCTTTGAAGTAAAGCAGATGAGCATTATACCATGATTTTTAAGTAAATTGAAAGGTAATATGCATTTAAATTATAATTAAAAATATTAAAAGATTAATTAATAAATTAGGCTTGCTGCAAACTCAACGTGGCGATGTTAATATGCCTTTCACACGCCTACTTGTGAAGAATACTTGAATAGCCAAGGCGTTGTTCTGAAAAGTATAATACCGATATTTGGGCGAAGCAAGTAAGCCTAATCTTTCATTTGGGCCAAATAATACTGACATTTGCGAAAAGCCAAGCCAATTCTTAATTACGTATAATTTGAAGCCTAAATTTAACGCTTTGTTCGTTATTTAGCATTAGTTTTGATTCAAAAGAAACTCGAAGCTAGGTAAAACTAGTGAAATGTGTATATTTTTTTGGTAAAAGGGACAGATATTATACAAAAAAGAGGTTGCTTCGCACACTTAAAAAGGCTCTTTATCTGAAAGAGCAATGTGATATCTTTAAAATGATAGGTCTACTCCAAAAATGTTACTAGGATTAAATATTTTACAATTCATTAATATACACTACTGTACATTTCATTAATGTACACTACTGTACATTTCATTAATGTACACTACTGTACATTTCATTAATGTACACTACTGTACATTTCATTAATGTACACTACTGTACATTTCATTAATGTACACTACTGTACATTTCATTAATGTACACTACTGTACATTTCATTAATGTACACTACTGTACATTTCATTAATGTACACTTCTTTACATTTCATTAATGTACACTTCTTTACATTTCATTAATGTACACTTCTTTACATTTCATTAATGTACACTTCTTTACATTTCATTAATGTACACTTCTTTACATTTCATTAATGTACACTTCTTTACATTTCATTAATGTACACTTCTTTACATTTCTTTAATGTACACTTCTTTACATTTCATTAATGTACACTTCTTTACATTTCATTAATGTACACTTCTTTACATTTCATTAATGTACACTTCTTTACATTTCATTAATGTACACTTCTTTACATTTCATTAATGTACACTTCTTTACATTTCATTAATGTACACTTCTTTACATTTCATTAATGTACACTTCTTTACATTTCATTAATGTACACTTCTTTACATTTCATTAATGTACACTTCTTTACATTTCATTAATGTACACTTCTTTACATTTCATTAATGTACACTTCTTTACATTTCATTAATGTACACTTCTTTACATTTCATTAATGTACACTTCTTTACATTTCATTAATGTACACTTCTTTACATTTCATTAATGTACACTTCTTTACATTTCATTAATGTACACTTCTTTACATTTCATTAATGTACACTATACATTTCATTAATGTACACTTCTTTACATTTCATTAATGTACACTTCTTTACATTTCATTAATGTACACTTCTTTACATTTCATTAATGTACACTTCTTTACATTTCATTAATGTACACTTCTTTACATTTCATTAATGTACACTTCTTTACATTTCATTAATGTACACTTCTTTACATTTCATTTATGTACACTTCTTTACATTTCATTTATGTACACTTCTTTACATTGCATTTATGTACACTTCTTTACATTTCATTAATGTACACTTCTTTACATTTCATTAATGTACACTTCTTTACATTTCATTAATGTACACTTCTTTACATTTCATTTATGTACACTTCTTTACATTTCATTAATGTACACTTCTTTACATTTCATTAATGTACACTTCTTTACATTTCATTAATGTACACTTCTTTACATTTCATTAATGTACACTTCTTTACATTTCATTAATGTACACTTCTTTACATTTCATTAATGTACACTTCTTTACATTTCATTAATGTACACTTCTTTACATTTCATTAATGTACACTTCTTTACATTTCTTTAATGTACACTTCTTTACATTTCTTTAATGTACACTTCTTTACATTTCTTTAATGTACACTTCTTTACATTTCATTAATGTACACTTCTTTACATTTCATTAATGTACACTACTGTACATTTCATTAATGTACACTACTGTACATTTCATTAATGTACACTACTGTACATTTCATTAATGTACACTACTGTACATTTCATTAATGTACACTACTGTACATTTCATTAATGTACACTACTGTACATTTCATTAATGTACACTACTGTACATTTCATTAATGTACACTACTGTACATTTCATTAATGTACACTTGAGATTTTCTCATTTTGCTAACGTCTCGTTTAAAGATTAGCGGTAGTGTTCGCCAGACAGAAAAACATTCAAACAGACAGACAGACAGACAGCCTGACATCATTACATAGAGAATTATATATTTTGATAAGAAAAGGGTTATAAAATATTTGTTGAATACTATTACAATTTTCAAGGTCTTCAAATTAGTTACTGATTTTTATCATTATTCTAGATTTAATTTCCGCGTCAAGGACGCTAATTATAATCATTATAACAATTTTTATCTACAAAATATTAACATTTCGCAATATATAAAGCAATTTCTATAATTTGATTGAACGTCACGTAAACAACTTAGATTAGTTCATCGAAGCAAATTTTTTTCACTTTACTGAACGTGTTTCCCACTAAAACCATGGCATGGACTCTGTCCGCAGTTGACTCGGAATTCATTAATAGTTACAGTTCTGAATTAAAATTGTTTTGCTTGACACTATTGGGTGCTTTTGTTTTGCAGCTGTTTTACAGAAGATGGAAGAAACCTTTCCCTCCAGGACCATGGGGATTACCAATTTTAGGATACAGACCATTCATGGGCCAATTTCCCCATAAAAAATTCAACAAGTTATCAAAGAAATATGGACCAATTATGGGGTAAGATATTTAATATTGGTACTGAAAATTACGTAGGAAACACGTAAGCGGACATTTGGTTAATTTGGAAAATTTATGCAATTATTTTAATACCAAATGAACGTTTATAGATGGCATGAGATAGTATTTAGGTTGGTTTGGATATTTTATTTTCGGATAAATTGTTTGTAACTAAAACAATGAAATTTGTATATTCGTATAATTGTTAAATTCATAAGGTTTTTCCGTATAGAAGCGTTGGCGCTTTAACTACGAACAAATTATTCGTTTTCAAACGTATAACGATGGATAAGAAAATTCACGTTTCCAGAATCTGTCTAAAATATAATAAAAATATTTCAAATTGACTTTTAATTCGAAGAATATAAATAAAACAACGAATCTAAGATTTTAAATCATCTTTTTATTCGTTATTTTTACGAAAATAAATTTTGAATTTTTTTATCCTATCGTATAACGCGGATAATATCTAAGATAAGGCCATTTTTGGATAAAAACTGATATGGATTATGTTCATTAATTTGCCTTCGAATAAGTTAACTCGAATGAAAAATAGTCTATTTTTATAATATACATCAGAATTTAGTAGATTTTATCCAATTAATAAAAATTTTACGAATTCCGAGCTCTGTTCTTTTTACCTCCCCGACTGAACTTTAGTTCAGGGGGAGGTTTTACACTGATCGTGTCTGTGTGTGTGTGTGTCTGTGTGTCTGTGTGTGTGTCTGTGTGTGTGTGTGTGTGTGTCACTTCCTGTGTAAGCGGATATCCTGTGTAAGCGGAAATCACGTGACCTAGCTCGTGGAGCAAAAAGTCTAGAGACGTAATCATACCAGCTTATCGTTCAATTCCGTTTAACGGGAATTACCTCCTTTAAGCGTGGCTGCCACATTAAGTTTCAAGTGTCGTGCAATTATATGCAACAGGACGTCTCCAATTGCATATTATCACCTTCCACCATCCACTTTACGGTCAAACCTCGATGCTGGACAGTTGAAGGCGATTATACGCAATGGGACGTCTCCCACTGTTATAATCACCTCCGACCATCCCTACACCAAGGTCCAACCTCAAGTGTCCGATCTCAGCGGGCCATATTATATAGTCCACATCAACCTTCCACTCCACTCATCTCCTCCCTCTACGGGTCTTTGTGGTGCAGTTACCGAATGCCTAGGGTTACGATAAACGTCTAGACGTTGAGAAGGGGGGGTTTTCCCCAACTCTTCACGGTTACTCGCTCGATGAATAAAGGTTAGCGAAAGCTATATATACCCCTTTTCCATGCCCAAACTATTTTGGCCTTATGCCGCGATTTCTTTTAGTAAATTGAAGCGTATAATGCATTTAAATTTTAATTTAATATCATAATATTGTTAAACTGAATCTAATTAATAACTAAGCTGAAAAATCAATTAAAAATTCGAGATAGTTTAGAAGATATTTAAGAAATTGTCCAAAAATTTTGTGAAATTTGACCGTTTAATACCAGCTTGAGTTGGCAACACGCGTTAAGCTGTTTTTTATATATCATTTAGTCCAAAAAGTAAAGGTATAACGGGCAGTATAGGCTAAGGCTTGCTGCAAACTTGGGGTGGATTGAAGAATCTAAATAAAGGTACGTTTACACGGGCATCCAAGATAGAAATGATATAAGATTTAAAGCTGAGGCGGATTGATACAAAATGTTAAACCTCTTAAGAAAAATGATAGTGGTGAAAGCTCTCCTTGAACAAAAGTACAGTAGGTTTCCCGTGTTTAAAAAACAACAATTTTGAAGAAAAAATGGACATCTGATGTTGGAAAAAAAATAGGCTTCAGTTTTCTCCACTATAAAACCAAGAAACATTTCCGATTTTTTTCATAATCGAAATAAGCCGTGTACAGTGATCTTCGAGACGAGGCCAGACCAGACGAAAGAGAGCTATAATGACTTAAGGGAGATAATCAACCAGCATAGAATGTTATCACCATTTGAAGTCAACAGAGCAGCGACACGGCTTTCATTTATCACAAGAAAGAGACGGCCCGGCTACGAAGAATTGAAACGTGCAAGCAGTTAGTGTTTTCGGACTTGACATATGAGATACCTACAGTCAGTAAAAGCTCGGCAGTTCTTCATACGGCCTCGTAATTGTAAACAGAAAAGGAGCTATTCTAACGGTATGGAAATTAGTCTACTTTCAGTCTTTTAAGATATTTTTTTTATCGTAGGAGTGGAAGCTAACGTCTTGTAACCGGTTTGGAGAATAACCTCTCATAAACCAGCTCAATCCTTGGATTCTTGCAATGACTGGGATCACTTGTATGATGAAAATATCAGTAATGGCCCTCTGTTAGCACGTCAAATCAAGAATTTCGGACGAAAATTGTACCGGAAGTAATTATCAATCATCTACCGACAATGGGTTGTAAATGGAACATTCAGTCTAGAATATTCCTTGGTTTGTCCAAGAGGAACTTGCTACCATATCTTCGTCGTTTTCATTCCTTGTCTTCCTTGCCATCCCAGACTAAATTCTTCGTCTTTATCAAATCAGTGGATTATCAAAGATAATCACACAGTACAGCCTATACTCAAGTGTTAATTTATATTACTTGTATTTTAAATTTTTACTTATAAAATAAACATTTCATTTGGTGTGTCTATTAAGAAATCTAGGCCCTGCCGCATATAATTATGGGTATCGCAAGGGTAACGCAGGACACACTTTTGCATTCTCTGAATCCTTGAGGTTAAGGGAAAATACTTATACTCCGTAACCTAGATGGGAAATAGAGAAGTGTGATTGAAATGCACGCTGTTTCTTCTACTCTTCCAATACTCCACATTTCTTTTCATCTTTTATTTTAGGTAAGGTTAGGTTAGGTTAGGTTAGGTTAGGTTATGTTACCTTAACGTCGGGGTCGGGGAGGTTATATTTTGGTTTCCCAACTTGTTTTTTTTAATATTATAGAGTCTCTATTGGATCACTTAACATGATAGTACTCAACGACTTTGACAGCGCGACGGAAGTCTATCGAAAAGAAGAAGCCTCAGCGAGGCCGCCTGGTTCTTTTTATACTTTTACAGAATTCGAAAGTAAGTAGGCCTTAAAAATTTAATGGTCTTTCTATGAGCCAATCCATATTCCCTTCAACTAGTTGGATCAACTAATTGTAGAAGTTATTTATTTTTCGGACTATTAACTGACGTTAATAAGTGTCGTCTAGTGGCAAACAGTGCAGACTAAAATAGTAATTAATAAAGCATCACGTGATTTAATTAGCTCCTGATGAAAAAAAGCGTGTTATCCTGGAAATAACTGATGACAATTACAAAAATTGATCCAATCAGAAGCCGATGAAACCCTCCTTTGAAGTCTATTACTCCCGGGTCTTGTTTACCCCTCTCTGTATGGGTTAGTTTCAAAAAGCGCGATTCGTACGCCTCCTAACTGTAGATAATTTCGGAGCGGGAGTTCGTCGAGCGAATATCTCTAGCAGCCTTGGAGTTTGTCAAAAAAACGTCGTCGTTTGTGGAGAGAGAGAATTTCCAATTTTCCGTAGACCGGGGGGTATGAAGTAGAACCCCTCCGATCTCGTAAAATTGGGTATTTTACCTATACAGGGAGGAGCGCTATGTAGAACATTAGAGTAGTAGACTTCAAAGGAGGGTTTCATCGGCTTCTGATCCAATATATGTCGCGATCCATATATGTTCCAATCGCTATTTCTTAACACTAAGTTGTTAAAGCTTGCCACATTTATAATAACACACCTCTAGTTTGTAGAGATGTGAGCAGGGTTTATTATTAATCAATTGCAATTATTCTCAATGGCCTCTTGTACACCTCTACCGGGAAAATTCTTTCTATTACTCCGAGGTGATTCACTGTACATTTGAGCATTTGCGTAGTAACATGTACCTATCAATTTATAGTATACACTACAGTCCCAAATATAGTTGAAGATTAAAATTGGCTTGGTTGAATGGAGCCTCTTAAAATTCCCTGTTACCAAATCTTAATATACACTTAATTGATGATAGATGTGGCAAATATGAACGGTGCCTTGTGGAAGGAACATCGCAAATTCTTCTCAGGATATCTTAGAAATTTAGTTAGAACAGACAGCGGAGTCGAAAATCTTCAGAACATATTTGAAGTATGTATAAATGGGAAAAATAAGTAAATTCACCTTCAACGTTTTAAGTATTTTCTGAAAGTTACTTAATAATTACTAGATTGGTGCTTAAAAACTTCTTAGCATCCAAAACATTCCGACTTTCTACCCTCATCCCTCTGATTGCGTATCCCATTGTTTTTGCTAAGGATAGGCCTAGTATTATAGAAGGCAGTGTCCTAACAATAAAATCTTTTCCGTAAGAAATTATAGTTTTAGTTTGAACAGAAGCCGATGAAACCCTCCTTTGAAGTCTACTACTCCAATGTTCCATATAGCGCTCCTCTCTGTATGGGTAAAATTCCCAATTTTACGAGTTAGAAGGGGTCCTACTTCATCCCCCCTGTCTAGGGAAAATTGGAAATTCTCTCTCTCCACAAACGACGACGTTTTTTGGACGAACTCCAAGGCTGCTAGAGATATTCGCTCGACGAGCTCCCGCTCCGAAAACATCTACCGTTAGGAGGCGTACGGATCGCGCCTTTTGAGAATAACCCATACAGAGAGGGGTAGACAAGACCCGGGAGTAATAGACTTCAAAGGAGGGTTTCATCGGCTTCTGGTTTGAATTAAGGTTTTAAGGCCTTTTTTTTGAAGACTGGAATTTGGCGTTATACTAAAAACATATAACTTCGACACTGTACGGATTATCTTAATTCGGAATCTCCCACCTTTCCTTTGAAACTTTTCGTTAATTACGTTAAAGAATCAAAGGGAATGAACTTAATTTAGGATGAGATGGTCAATAATCATTTTCAAGTAACAAATTAACCAAAAATTCGTAGGAGCAAACTGCCCACTTGCTTTCAGCTATAAGCAAGAAAGAAATGGGGACGGATGTTAACGTTAGGGAACTTCTACGCCAAGGAACGAATAGTACTATCTTTAAGATCCTTTTCGGGACGACGTTGCCAGATGATCACCCTTTCATCAAAGCCATGTCGGAGCAAGAGGATAAACTACTGAAACAAGCATTGCCCACTGACTGGACCATGTGCTTTCCTAAACTAAGGTGGCTAACGAGAAGGATTTTAAAGGACCAACAGGAACTAAAATCTTCGTCGAAACTAGTGGAAGAATTCATCAGGTCTGTCACTTTTAATTAGCTTACTCAAGTGAGGATAGAAGATATATGGTTAATTCTTCAGGCGAAGGGGGTAGTCGCCTTATGACGCTTCGTTCCCTCACCCGCTTTAAGGTGGTGGTATAGGGTTATTTAGAACGATGAAAAAACACGAGATGGCACAGATTTTCTTAAAAGGAGTTTCGTTCTTATTTATTTCACAGTCTACTAATCTCTCTCTTAACTCAGTATCCCGCCTCTTGGCGACACAGTTATTATCTGACAAAGATGTTGTATTTTTAATTTTTTCACCACCTTATTAAACGGTGAAATTCTAACCAAAAGCAGAGTCCTTTAATTAGGGTTAACAAAAGATAATTAGTTCGATTGATCCGAATAATTCGTATGTTTTTTCGCAGCATATTATTTTAATCTATAACAAATAGTTACTTTCACGATACCTCCTTTATTTTTCCTCGAGATCGTTAAACAATTTCAATCATGGGAAATAACATCGAAAGTAATTTTGGGAAAATTCTCCAGCCCAGTGGGTATATAACAATACCTTATGTAACTTCTATCCTTTCGTGGCTAAGTTCACTGCCTTCTCTAACACTAGGCCTAAAATATCGTTAGATGTCGCTTTCTTGAGGATAAAAAAGGCGGGAAACTCAAACGTAGTGTCAAATAATTAACGATGATTTTAAAATATATTTAAAATTTACAATTTCTAAATTAAATACATTTAACTCTAGATCTCTATATTATCACCTAGATGTCGCTAGGGGTTCTACGATCTTACTTCGATCAAGGAGGATCAGAGAAGGAGAGGAAATGTGGGGCTGCGTTGAGTTAGAGAGAGAAGAGCCAACCTCCCACTCGGGTGGAAAGGGGGGATAGGAAATTCTCGAGGTAAACTGTTGTCACGTGGTCGCTAGCTAGCGCGTCTCATAAAGGATTCGTTTTACCCACGCGACAACAATTTACCACGAAGCATCTCTACCCCCGTCTGTCCCCCGTTCTCCCAGAGTGGGAGTTTAGGCCGACGCAGTAGGAGCCGCGCCGTCCCCACATTTCCTCTCCTTCTCTGATCCTCCTTGCTTCGATCGTGGATAAATTAATAGTGCGCCATTAATTAATCCATGCTTCGATACATTGGCTCTTGGCGACGCGAGACTCGTGATTGGTTATTCATAACGTTATCCCCAGACAGATTCCTCAGGAAAGTGACATCTATCTGGGACAACTTGCAAACTGAAAATGTTAAAAAAAAAAACGTAGCTGGCATTTCGAGGCCTAGTATTAGAGAAGGCAGTGCTACGTTTATCACGCTGTCTATACATTCTTATAGTTTGAAATTTTAAGTGATCAAATTGAAAGTCACAAGAAAAACTTGGACCCTGAACATCCTAAGGATTTTATAGATCATAGTTTATTACGTGGCAAAATGGTCGGAGATGAATCGGTGTATTCGGGTATGTATGATGTCAATGCCGATGGTCTATGTACGCCTTATGAGTAATAACAAGAATCCATTCAGGTTCCATAAGAATATGGGAGGGCCGCGATTCAATAACCATCCTCCCAAACTTTGTAGCAAAAGATCGTCCGCTTCGAATAGATTTTTCAAGTAAATCGCTCTTGACATTATATTAATAACCCGCGCCACGAACGACCTTGACATAATATTTTGGGTAATAAAAATGGAGCCGACCGAAAAAAGATCTAAGCGTACAAATGTTGCGAAAATTGCAGACGAACTTTTGTTACAAAGTTTGGGAGGATGGTACCAGAGGCTAAAGCTATGCTCCCATATTCTTATGGAACCTGAATGGATTCTTGGTAATAACAAATGAAAGTTAATCTCAATATGGAGAGAAAAAATACAGTTAATGACGTTCATACTCGTCCGGCTAAAAGTACAGATTTAAATATTAACCAAATAAACCTCGCGCATATCTGCCGAGTCCTAAAAGTAGCCAAGGCACACGCCGATTAAGAGAAAATCTAATAACTTTGCCACATATTTTTTTAAAAGCATTTTATAAGCTCCTAAATCACGGCAGATCTCGCGGGGTCAGTAAAGATAGGCTGGCCACTTTGAAGTTGGAGCTCAGCCCCAGTCGGTCCGCTTCCGGGCTTTCTTTTGCATACTATAAAACCGGGCAGATCATTGGGGAAAGTTGGGCCTTGCTTTTGTGAGCTACCCAGCTCGGTTTATGCACGTAATAAAGATATGATATACTAGCTGTTTGTATAACGCAATTTCAGATGGTATTCTCAACTGTAACATTCAAATAATCTTGGCGGGTGGTACCGACACTACAAGAACATCACTTGAGTGGGCTTTCATGTTGATGGCGAAATTTCCCGAAGTTCAGGAAAATATTTTTCGGGAAATATACAAAGTATTTGGTCGAGATCAGAAACCAAGATGGGAGGATCGATATCAATTACCCTACACAATGGCGGCCATCATGGAATGTCAACGCTGGAAAATTATTGCTCCTCTTAGCGCGCTCAAAATGTAAGCCAATTTAATTTCATTTCATTTTAGAATAAGCGTCTTTCAAAAAAATATCAAAATTATAAAATTAAATTTCAGTTTTTGAATTTATCGTGAATTTTTGCAAAATACCAGCGCATATTAAGCGCTTTAGTTTACTATTCTGGGGCCCTGCAGTAACAAAGAAAGACTAGTTTTTAGCCAAAACGTTTTACTAAATAAATTTTATTTTATTCCGTGCCACCCGAGGCGAAAACATGACAACTACCTCGAGGTGGACTTGAAGCACCGATCGCTGGGGTACTGTTGCGTAAAAACATAAGCAACCCGGAAAACAGGAAGTAGTCAAGATCTATGTCTTATCTTAATAATTACTGTAGTTAATTACGAAAAAAATCACCGATTGCTCTGACTTGGCGTTGTATAACGTCATAATTGAGCTACTATGAGGTTATAATAGCATAGGTAAATCAGTTGGTTAGAGTGTGGGACGGTAAACTATAGGTTGGTGGCTCAAATTTGAGCCGTGACAGATGTAAATAGACAAATTCGAAATTGAATAGGAACTTGCAGGGGCAGCGCGCCATTGGTGTACACTCTTAACGCGCCGATCTGTTAAGATGTCGCTATCGTAGTTCCCATTCTGATCCTATTATAATAGCCTAAGCTATGACGAGAGAGACAAACAAGGCGGTAACCCCCCCTCGCGCTTCCAGACTTGATGCGTTTCCCGTGGCAACGAGAGCGAGATGTTGAGGCGCATTCGCGACATCTATTGTGATAATTCATCATTATATTTGTACCCCAATGGCCGTAACCCCTGGAAGTTGGTTTAAGAGTATGGGAGTTTCGAATTCGTCAATTTTCCCCTCAGTGGCACGGAATAACAACCGGGTAAACAAGTAGAAGTTAAGATGTCGTAAATTCATACTGAGAGACTTTCGAATTGGCTTGGTTAATGCGACACTCGGGCCCCACGTTTTAAAAACAGTGGCCAATAATTTACAATGCTTAAAATCTGGTGCTAGACCGCGGTGCCAATAGAATTAGTTAGTTTAGCACGTGGAAAAAGTGTATCACTTTTCGAGCCCATAGTCTGTCAATAGTTGTAGGAGTATATAAAATTTGTGGCGTCACTGGAGTCTTTTCAAAAAATATAAGGAGGCTTTGCCATGGTTTTACACTCCCTTTAATTCAGGTTAAAACTGAAAGAAATTAAAAGTTTCTCACATTTAGGGTGCAGGAAGGCTTTAGCTATAAAGGATACTGGATTCCAAAGGGAACAGCTTTAACGATGAACATATGGGCGATTCACAACGACGAAACCTACTGGGATCATCCCGAAGAGTTTAATCCCGAACATTACTTAACCAAGGATGGAAATCTAGATTTAAAGAAGAGATTTATGGCATTCTCCACCGGTGAGTAATTTGCATATGTAGGATTTGGTTTGATTTTGGTTATTGAATGGCGAAGTAAGCCTCGTTCCTACATACGTTATTATTCGCTTTAGTTAAATAGTTATTTAAACCAATGCGAGGAGTCGGTTCATATTGATTCAGAAGTTTTTCAATCGTACTAAATAATCCTCTGGAACTGCCGATAGAATAGGCGACTTCTTCAAGAAAAGTCTGTAATTGACGTAGCAATGACATCCTTTGTCGCTCTCGTGGTCGAACCGAAGGTGTTAACTACGCATTTTTGGTGCGCAGTTACATGAAGTCGCGACAGCCCGCACGCGTCTGTATCAGCGGGTCAAATTAAAATTCTAGTCGCCTTAGCAGCATTTCTATAATTTGGGATTTTCTTTGAAGAGTGGGGCTGGTTTCCGAGTATCTCAACTGAAGAGAGACGTAACTTGAATTCGCCAAATAAGATTCGCGATTGCGCAGTTAGATAAAGTGTTTAGCCAAATGGGGGAAATTTAAATGAGGAATCGTAGGTGAAAGCGCAGTTTTAGAAGCAATGAACGACACGTTTTATAACGCGTGGCCGCTCTTCCATACTCTACTTATTCCATGCCTTTACTGCCGCCTTAAAGTCGATCGCATTTTCAGAGGCTGGCGACCCCATCCAATGTATGCCGTTTGGGATATTCTCTCCCCATATCTTTGCAGTTATAACTTTTGCCTATATTTAAATATCAAATATAATTTTTACCCAAAAATTATTAACTTTAATATTAATGTAATTAAAATTAGGTAAACGTGACTGTCCTGGCAAGAATCAAGCCATGATGGCGTTGTTCCTCTTTTTGGTGGCCGTATTGCAGAAGTTTAAAGTAGTACCAACATCGGAAGGAGTTTCATTGGAAGAAA
The DNA here is from genome assembly GCA_963920705.1 of Odiellus spinosus. Classification (NCBI taxonomy): domain Eukaryota; kingdom Metazoa; phylum Arthropoda; class Arachnida; order Opiliones; family Phalangiidae; genus Odiellus; species Odiellus spinosus. The sequence goes on from OY987239.1 coordinate 7,804,381, forward strand.
ACCTTAGTTTAGTTGCCGGACCAGTTAAATGTTTTGTTAGATTCGAGGCCAGAACTTAAGTACTCGACTTTTAAAATATATAAAAACAAAAATTCTCTTTATCCTCAGACATAAAATAAATATTACTCTTATTACACAACTGTCATATTTAATAATGTAGCCAGCGTATGCTCAGGGCAGAGTAGAAGAGAAGCAAAGTGAGAGGAACTAGCCTTAACCTTCCGAATGAAGAATGGAGGCTAACAAAGAAAACGGGTATATACTTGGTTAGATCTGTGACGTGGTTTCCAGCTGGGTTATGGCATGGACAAATTATAGCACATGGACGCTACCTAGCGAACGATAAAAATAAACGGTAGAACTGATTCGAAGGGGTGCTTAAAAAGGGGAGATTGCTTAAACTCTGAGGTTTAGTTTCGTCTGCTCGTCCATGACGGTCACCACATGGCCACAGCCTCGTAGCGTAGACCAATTATAGCACAAGCTCGTAGTTATTTAGACATTGAAGGGTCAGGGCTTCCACCGACTTGTACAACCGACCAATTAGTTAAGGTCCTTGATTTGGATCAGCCACCAAATGGATTAGGCCTAAACTTTGACAAACGTACTTAATTTTGAAGTTCCTTAAAAATGTGTCAACCAGCCGATTAAAATAGTTATTAATAGAATAAAAAAACTTAAAAGATAAATGAAACCTGTTCATCTATGTACAGGTATAATAACTAGGGCCTCCAATCGACACGTAAATCAATCCCTTAAAAATTCTGTTGTCAAATTGATTAATTATAATAGTCAGGGCATTTATTTTAGTAGTTAAATGCCGTGACTAGTGCCTTATTTAGAACCATTTGGGTTTGTATGTTACTGCCGTTTGAATTTTAAAAAGACAACAAAACTTAATGCATAATATTTCTTTATTATAAACCATTAACAATTTAATAAGTACATTTCAAGATGTATTTCTTTAGACCTGGGGGTAAGAGAGATACGAAGCTACGGCGCACAAGTTATCAGCGTTTCTTTCAACACGAATGAAACCTTTTTCCCCCCAACCAGTGCCTGGAAAGGTTTTATTATTAAGAAATGCATTTACTTATAATTTCCAAACAAAATAGGAAATTTAGATGATTTACCCCAACTATTCTTAACGATCCAATAATCAACGCCATTTTCACTGCCGTAACCAACGAGTAGTACGCCGTGATTAACTTCTTTGGGACAATCTTTTTGTTTGAAAATGCCATTTCTACATTTGAGTTTAGAGCCATATTAGTCAACATCCAACATTTTCGAATTTTAAGTGTCAATTACCTATAGTTCATGAAGTCTTCACTGACGTGGATTGCGACGGACAAGGGTCCGATGTTAGCTACGGCGTCAGCCGCTGCGTTTTCATCCCCTCGAGGCATAACTTCGACGTAACCAGTGATTCTTGTACCATCAACAACTTTACCGGCGTTGTATCTACAGTTAGATTTCTGATCCATTTAAAAATATAGTTATTAGATTTTGTAACTTAAATATTTTGAAAGAAATACGTCAGTCGTTGTCTGAAATTGTACCGTGAATTTAGGGAAAACGTTGCATGCACTATCTATATTTCCATTAGAGAATCGAGATTTATTCACAACTAATTAAGGTGTTCCTCAAATCAGGCTTTAAAAATACTGACTTTTTCTTCATACGGATAACTGGCGAGAGTTTGGAGACCATTTTTCTTAACGTATTTGAATGCACTTTGAGGCCAACCTCCGTCGCATCCATTCCCGCCTGTGTTTTATGTATTAATAGTTAAAAATTAATATATTTAATCCAAAATTCGACATAAATGAATCAATTATTATTGAACCTTCTGATCCCATAGCGCAATCCACCAACTGTTGCATACTCAGGTCAACCAATTTCTTATTAAGTTTTGACAATTGCCCTTCTACGGCGCCAACCGTTGAGTAAGTCCAACAAGAACCGCAGCTACCTTGGTTCTTGACGCTAGTGACTCGGGTTGATCTCCAATCCACGCTTAATGGTCTCTCAGCTCGACTAGCTAGAAAATCGCTGCCGGAAAAGTTTCGCGACATGTCAGTCGGTGGAATTACGGCATACGATGTCTTAGTGCCCAGAACGGTGCGCTTCAACTCTTCGTAACCCTACAAAGGAAGATACAGATAGGACAAAGTTTCGAAACGATATGAACTTCATGTTTTCGAAGATTAACTTGGGTAAATTACAAAGCAGCCGGTGGGTGATATCTTTCACAACCGATAGCACCATGAGTAGCGAGGAGCGAGGACTTCCTCGACTTCGGATAGGAGGCAATTGATAAAAAGGGTATTTCACCTAGTAGTGGCATTTAACCACAATCCAAATAGTAGGAATCCAGTTGAACGAACTCAAACGTTCTTCAGTAGTTAATGCTATATACATTATGAGACACTGTAACTCAAATTGACTTCCTAGGTACGTTACAGAAACCATCCTTCAAAATGTGTATTAACCCTGGACAAGGCCATAGTTTGTATGCTAAATTGCATATTATGATCGCCCAGTATTGCATAATATGATCGACTACTATTGCATATTATGATCGCCCTGGATTGTATATTATGATCGCCCTGGAATGTATATTATGATCGCCCTGGATTGTATATTATGATCGCCCTGGATTGTATATTATGATCGCCCTGGATTGTATATTATGATCGCCCTGGATTGTATATTATGATCGCCCTGGATTGTATATTATGATCGCCCTGGATTGTATATTATGATCGCCCTGGATTGTATATTATGATCGCCCTGGATTGTATATTATGATCGCCCTGGATTGTATATTATGATCGCCCTGGATTGTATATTATGATCGCCCTGGATTGTATATTATGATCGCCCTGGATTGTATATTATGATCGCCCTGGATTGTATATTATGATCGCCCTGGATTGTATATTATGATCGCCCTGGATTGTATATTATGATCGCCCTGGATTGTATATTATGATCGCCCTGGATTGTATATTATGATCGCCCTGGATTGTATATTATGATCGCTTGGATTGTATATTATGATCGCCCTGGATTGTATATTATGATCGCCCTGGATTGTATACTATGATCGCCCTGGATTGTATATTATGATCGCCCAGGATTGTATATTATGATCGCCCAGGATTGCATATAATGATATCCCTGAATTGCATATTATGATCGCCCTGGATTGTATATTATGATCGCCCAGTATTGATCGCATATAATGATATCCCTGAATTGCATATAATGATATCCCTGAATTGCATATTATGATCGCACAGTATTGCATATAATGATCGTCCAGTATTGCATATTATGATCGTCCAGGATGGCTTGTGATCATGGGAAGTAAAGTTAAACAAGTTACCGTAAAAATTTATCAAGTAAATGAAAGACAATTATGATTTATACACTTATTTAATTCAATAATGGTTTTATTACCCAATAATTGTCTAGTTTTTCTACGTTTTGAAACGTGGTCTATAGCTTTCTCGTTTGGGCAAATTGTTTTTGCCTGATCTTTTACGTTAAAGGAACCCATTTTGAATAGATACCTTATCGGCGTGAGGATGATGGGCTGACTTAGTGTAAGAAACGAGTCCGGCGTCGTACAAGGCGTTGTGCTCGGCCACAGCCTTAACGTTGCGTTCGAAGTTTTCCCGTCTCATCTCTTCCTCGGCATCGTGGGCGTAAGACTTTCCGTGTTGCAGCTGCAATACCAAGTTTAAAAACGTCATCGATGTACTAGAAGGAATTTTACCTTGTACTGAGCCCAATGAGGATCTAGACTAGGATCCAGCGCCAAAATAGACTGCAAGGCCAAAACCCCCAGGACAAGGACTATGAGACTGTTCATCTATATTGTCCATAAAGATAATAATAATTTAGTAAAGATCCGAGATGAAATTTGTAATAATATTTACCTTGATTTCCAAGCCGGTTAGAGAGTGAAGAATAAATCGCGATCCAAAGGTATTTATACTCATTTCACGAGTGGCATCAATTTACGTTTTTGTCAGAAATGAAAGGTTGGTCTTCGTTTAACGGCAGGTGCGTAATTCCATTTTTCATCAAAGTGACTTCGCGTTGATGTTCGATTAATAATCGTATCGTAGATAATGTATATTCAAAATTAACCTAATTTCTTTTACACATCAATAGTAACGATATGTAAAGTTGCCACGTTACAGTGGGTAACTCCGGCTTAAAATATATTTCAAAATTCTAAGGTTAAAAGGGTTAAAAGGATTTTCACGTTAAGGAAAGTTTTTAGGTCTAGAAAAGTTTTTTCTGGTCAAGGAAAGTTTTTAGGTCTAGGAAAGTTTTCCTGGTCAAGGGAAGTTTTCTTCGCCTCGGGGGATCGTTTTCCGCCTCAAGGAAACGTTTTTCGCCTCGGGGGGGGGGGGGGGGGGGAGCTCTATTTTTTTCAAAGGGTCAATTTTTTCAGGTTCTATTTTTTCAAGGGTCTATTTTCAGTTTATTTTTTTTTCAAGGGGTCTATTTTTTCAGGGGTCTTTTTTTCCACGGGTCTATTTTTTCAGGGGTTCTAGTTTTTTCAGAGGGTCTATTTCAGGTGGTTTATTTTTTCATAGAATTTATTTTTTCAGGCGGTCTACTTTCTCATGGCCTCTATTTTTTCAAGGAGTCTATTTTTCAATGGGTCTATTTTTCATGGGTCTATTTTTCATGGGTCTATTTTTTCCTGGGGTCCATTTTTTCCGGGGGTCTATTTTTTCCGGGGGTCTATTTTTTCCGGGGGTCTATTTTTTCCGGGGGTCTATTTTTTCCGGGGGTCTATTTTTTCCGGGGGTCTATTTTTTCCGGGGGTCTATTTTTTCCGGGGGTCTATTTTTAGAGGGTCTATTTCGTATTTTTTACAGGGGGTGTGTTTATCGTTTCGTATTTTTTACAGGGGGTGTGTTTATCGTTTCGTATTTTTTACAGGGGGTGTGTTTATCTTTTTACAGGGTGTGAGTTTGTCGTTTCGAATTTTTTACAGGGGGGTGTGTTTATCGTTTCATATTTTTTACAGGGGGTGTGTTTATCGTTTCGTATTTTTTACAGGGTGTGAGTTTGTCGTTTCGTATTTTTTACAGGGGGTGTGTTTATCGTTACGAATTTTTTACAGGGGGTATGTTTATCGTTTCGAATTTTTTACAGGGGGTGTATTTATCGTTTCGTATTTTTTACAGGGAGTGTGTTTATCGTTTCGTATTTTTTACAGGGGGTGTGTTTATCGTTTCGTATTTTTTACAGGGGGTGTATTTATCTTTTTACAGGGTGTGAGTTTATCGTTTCGAAATTTTTACAGGGGGTGTATTTATCGTGTCGAAATTTTTACAGGGGGTGTATTTATCGTTTCGAATTTTTTACAGGGGTGTATTTATCGTTTCGAATTTTTTACAGGGGTGTATATATCGTTTCGAATTTTTTACAGGGGTGTATTTATCGTTTCGAATTTTTTACAGGGGGTGTATTTATCGTTTCGAATTTTTTACAAGGGGTGTATTTATCGTTTCGAATTTTTTACAGGGGGTGTATTTATCGTTTCGAATTTTTTACAGGGGGTGTTTTTATCGTTTCGTATTTTTTACAGGGGGTGTATTTATCGTTTCGAATTTTTTACAGGGGGTGTATTTATCGTTTCGTATTTTTTACAGGGGGTGTATTTATCGTTTCGAATTTTTTACAGGGGTGTATTTATCGTTTCGAATTTTTTACAGGGGGTGTATTTATCGTTTCGAATTTTTTACAGGGGGTGTATTTATCGTTTCGAATTTTTTACAGGGGGTGTTTTTATCGTTTCGTATTTTTTACAGGGGGTGTATTTATCGTTTCGAATTTTTTACAGGGGGTGTATTTATCGTTTCGAATTTTTTACAGGGGGTGTATTTATCGTTTCGTATTTTTTACAGGGGGTGAATTTATCGTTTCTTATTTTTTACAGGGGGTGTAGTTATCGTGTCGTATTTTTTTACAGGGGGTGTAGTTATCATTTATTTTTTTTTACAGGGGGTGTATTTATCAATTTTTCTCAATCTCAATTTTTCTCAATCTCAATTTTTCTCAATCTCAATTTTTCTCAATCTCAATTTT